>JAGQAX010000007.1:23157377-23595786 GCA_019142605.1 Cephalopholis sonnerati
AGTATCGAAGTGCTCCACTGTGTTCACTAGGAAGTCACTGACTATCCCTGTCTGCAATTTGGTGTGGAGCAGGAAGTGTACAGAGCTTTTCCATTACAACAGTTAGCTGCTGTTGCTGTAGGTTTGTCACATAGAGTGTAAAAATAATGTACTTGGCCACCGTGTGTCACCGATTGGTTTGTGAAATCCCGTTTTGAAGCCTTGACTTTGGCATTACGGCCGTTGCTGAGGAAGTTTTTATTGGACTGGATTATTTGTAACCCACACAAGACAACCTACAAATGTGTACCATGATCCACAAATATTTCACTCTCCACAAACATGTCTTTTTACATTTGTGTTGTGTTAAGTCATTTACACAAAAATACAGCGTGATTTGCAAATGCGCATAACTTACTCTGTAAACATGTACTTTAATTTCACATAAAAATGTTCCAGGTTTTACAAATGTAAAGAGTTTCACCACAGCAAATACATGTGAAGTCATATTTGCACATTTGTGGCTCGCCTCCTGTGAGTTTGTGTGTCATGTGATATTTGTGACTTCTTTTCTATTTGTTCTTTCTTTCGTAATTCCTCCCGCAGCAGATCTATAGAAAAACAATCCACAAATGTCAGGTATAGGTGGTGTAAAGCTTGTATTGGACTTTATTATTTGTAACCCACACAAAACAATCTACAAATGTTTGCCATGGGAGATGTGGAGGGATGAGGAGTGAATCTGGCTGAGAAGCCAGGGACACTATTGGCAGACAGCCTGCCACTCAAAGCGGCCATGCACTTAATCATGGCTAACTTTAAAGCAAAATCTTATATAACCCCCCCTCATTTTTTTGTGCAAAGCTGTAAACATGTTTCGCATTTTAACATGCTTGCCTGTGGGGATTGACTGGCTTGTAGAGCCAGCCTCAGGTGGCCATTCAAAGAACTGCAGTCCTGGCGCTTCATGTTGGCTTTACTTCTCAGCCCCAGAGGTCGCCGCTTGGTTTGTCACTATGAGCGACGCCTGTAACAAGTAGCTCTGTAACCTGATAAAGGTACCTATAGCTGTGCATAAAACAAATTCAGCATCTTAATCGTGTGTTAACTGGCTAAGACAAACAAATTTAGATCCATAGATTTAGTGGTATTACTCTACATTATGCACTATACACAGAGTAAACAATCACACCATATTGAAAAGACTTCTCAGACATAATTTACGGGAGGCAAATATATTCAATTTACAATTTCTCAAAGGAGACTGGATTTTAATATGGAATATTTAAGATTAAGTTACAGATCCAAGACATTGAGCCGGGCTTTGCTTGTTTAATTGATGTGCTGGGAGTGGAGGGTTTCTTCAGATGAGGGTGAAGATGAGTTTATTAAGAGGCTCAGAGGAGCAGAGATGAAGGATGTGAAAATGTGTAGTTTTACGTCTCAGGAATAGCTGAACTCCTCTGTGGCACTGCCCCACAGATTCACTCCTGTGAAAACTCTCTGACTGATGTTTTAATTATCACTCTGACACACACACACACAATGTGACGGTGTGTGCTGACACACACACACATACACACACACACACACATCAAAAATTCAGACCTACACGTGTGCAAATTTCATCTGCAGTCAGATATCGACACGAGACAGACAGGTTCGCAAGTACTGCTGACATGCATGCAAATTAACACGCCTACCTTTTTATGTATACAATAACACACACACGCACTCGTTCCCTGAAATTACCTTAATGACATCTAAAAACATAAAACATCTTGGTAGTTTCCTGGTGTAAACAACTGATGCAAGATACTTGGGTGCATTTGATCTGTGTGTGTGTGTCTGCGTGTGTGTCATAGTTTGCTCTGACCTAATTTCCATGGCCACATGCTGTGTTAGTGCGTCGACCCTGTGATGTCGTCACTGACACCCACCGAGGAATCCGGGTGTGTGTGCGTGTGTGTATGTGTGTGTGCGCACGTGTCACAAGTCATCTCCCATGCAGAACTAAGAGCGACAGTTTTCTTAGATCTTCGTCTCCCTGTGAGTCCGGCTCCATCTGACACTGTTACCCTGCGGTCGGATGTAGAGGAAACGAGGGAAGGAGGTTGTGAAGGAAGGAGGGAGGGAGGGGAAGATAAGAGGAACAGCTGAAATCTCCCAGCTCTCGCCCCTCTCTCCTCCCTTCCCAATTTCCTAATATCAAAGCATCCGCCAATTTGTGAAAACATGCCTTTTCCTCGATTCTCCTTGCCCTTGCTCCCCCACTCATTCTCCATTCCCCTTTTTGTTCCCTTCTTCCCATCTCTCCATTGGCTCCTGTTACTTCTTTTGTTTTTCAATGTTTTTAAGGTTATCAGACTCTTTTGTTTCCCTCATTTATCGTTTTATTTCCCTCTCCTCTATTCTACTTCCCTCTTCTATTTCCTCATTTATGGTTATTTTTCTCTCAACCCTATCCTTTTTATTCACATGTTGTTTCATCCTTGAGTCCCTCGTGTCCCTCTGGAGACCGTCTTCTCTCTTGGTGCTTTTCAACATTTTGTATAAAATAAAAAAAGGCACAAACATTTGTAACGTGGGAGTAAAAACGATAAAAGCCACACAGTTTAATTAGAAGCATGTGCTGTGAATGTTCTAATTTTTATTTTTATATATTTATGAGTGAAAACTCTGAGTAAGCATGAAGTCTTATACCCATGACACCCGTTGGAAATCCTGAAACACTCAGTCCTTAACTTCTCTGCAGCTGACTCTGTGCTCTGTCCTCCCGAGAATTAAAAAAAATTCAACTTATTTTTCAAGAAAACTTTCTTACAGGCTTCAGTAAAGTACCATACATCAGCACTGTAATGCTTTTATCTGATATTGGAATATTGCAGGACCATTTTATTTAGACACATTTTTCTACAAATACAAACAATTTTCTGAACACTTACTAACTTGCATTTCTCCAGCAGTTTTTGACAGGTGTCAAGGGGTGATTTATGAGCACAGCATTTTCCTCATGTCTCGTCTCATCAACAAAAATAAAACATAGATTTCGTTTTAGCTTTTATTACCAAGATCTATTTTTAGCTCATCATCTTCTCATTTTTATCATGGAATAAAGGTTGTTGCCGAAAAATTTTCATCAATGAAATTAATGGTTTTTAGCCACTTGAAAAAAGGTCCACTTAAAAAAATCTATGTCAGTTTAAGTTTTGACTATATTTAGAATATTTTCATCACTTTGATGGGAAACTGAGGCCACTATCTCGAAGCCACTAGACTCTACTGACAAAAACAGAAATATTACTTTGCAGAACACGAGTTGTTGGTCTACTGGTGCTTCAGTTGGTTAGTGTGTAAGGTAAAGTGGAGAAAAGATTCCAAATATACACGTAAAATGATATTGATTTTTTTGGTGGTTGTATTTAGGTGGCTAAAATACATTACGCTGCCGCCACCATCCACAGCAGTACATTGCCGAGCTTCCACGGCAGCAGATTTAGTTTATCAAAGATGCTAACAAAGCAACACAGTATTTAAAATAAGCATAGTAGAAACCTCACATAGATTCGACCACCGTGTATAACACTATGTCTTTAAACGTTACAGTTAGCACTGAAAATGACAACAGAAATAAACCAGTTTGAGAATTTCACCTTTCTCTGCAATTGAAATGAATTACCAGTTGTCCACCCAGAGGTGATTGCGCAGTGTCACGGTGATCCGGTCTGTAGAAGCAAGGATGTGTTTCTTTATCTTTTTCAACCTGCCGATATCCATCTTTGCCCAGGGCGGATTTGTGTCTTTGTATATGCTGTTAAACTGCCTCTAAAATTCTCTTCACGCTCAGTCTTAACTCATCTTTAACAGTTAAAGTGGGGTTTCATTCGGTGCCAGAGGGGCATGTGGGCACTTACACTACTTCTATTGTTCCATCACAGTGGTGTCATTAATCTACATTAACAGATGTTAAGACGTTCTGTCACTTAGGTACCCACAGAGGCACCTCGCATGGACAACATGTTGGCTCTTGACTTGATTATCATAAGTGCTCCTGTAGGCATTTCCCATCATACTGTATGTGAAATGTTAACAAAACTCAGTCAGTCAGGTCAAGAGAGAAAAAAAGGTGCCCACGATGAGACATAATCAAAAGCAGTAAGGCAGCGATGGATTGACAGATGGTCACAAACCCCAGCTTTACAGTGACTCTGAATGAACACAGTTTGTTTTGGCCTTGAAACAGCATGTCTTGTGATTCCCGCTCCTCTTCTTTCTTCACTTCAAACACTCACTTCATTTCTAACGCAAACAATTCTCCTCTTAGTCATTTTCCTCTCATCTCTCCATTTCCTCCCTAAGCTACATCTCTTTACACGTTCTTGTTTTCCTGTCATTTCTCCTTTTCCACTAAAAGCTCAATAATTCACCTGTGCATTACTAACACCATTTTCATTACACCACAACAAAGTTTCCATAAGAAGCATCTTGTTTAAATAGAAGATGCAAATCAGCGATTGCCATGTTTCCATAAAAATGGGTTAAATTTGAGCTCATTCTTATAGTTCAGACATCTGACTTAGGGTGTGTTTGTGTGTGTGTTTGTGTGTGTTAGGGCATCGCATTGTTAATGTGGACATGCTGGTATTTGCGGTAATCAAGTTCTTTTTATTCCCCTATTGCTTTTGATAACCACCAGCTGAATGGTTCAGTTGTGAGAGGCTGAAGAGAAATTTGGAATTACACTGAAACACAGTTCACCTTCAGTAATTTTGACTGAGAACGCAACTTATCTGCTTCGGCCCCATGATTGCCTGTGTTGTTATAATAGGCAATCAGATAAACACATTTATGCCCTGGAAGTAAAGCTGGCAAGCGGTTGCAGCGCTGAATCAGCTCTGATATCAGCAAAACAGTCAAAGAACATTACATACCTGATTGTGTGCATCATTATTTTTGAGTTGGGGATGCTGTTTACCCCATCTTATCCTCTCTCCTCTCATCTTACCACTTTGTTCTGTCTGTATTCATTTTACTCTCCTTTACTGTTTCTCTCATGCATTTCTCTCTTTTTCGTCTTTACTGTTTTCACCCAGTTTAGTTTTTTTTTGTCTGAGACTGCTTTTCAAGTTTCTGCATACAATTGGGATTGCAAGGCGGCAGACTGGCGGTACTGCTCTGTGAATCGTATTGTCAATCTGTCTATCTGTCGGTCGGTCCACTGCTTTGGTCCAGACTCAAATATCAAAGAACTAGAAGGGCACTCAGAGAGCGCAGATGTCCGCCAAGGCCAATACTCCAGTCTTCTATGATATGCAAATCTGCAAGCACAACCACTGTGTGTGTCTGGATATATTTTCAAAGCAATTAGAGTTATGTCAAACAAGTGCTCCATAGCGACTGCTTTCTCTATGAAGTTTGAGCAGCTACATGTGCAGTGGAACCCAGAGGATTACTGGTACCCACAAATGCGGATTCTGATCAGGCGGCAACCTCCAGGGCTGAAAAATGAAGCCAGCGCAGAGGTGCCAAAAACTGCAGTTCTTTAAATGGCCACTTGGGGCTGGCTCCAGAAGTCAATCCCCATAGACACCCATGTTGAAATGCCCAACTGTAGAGCAGAAATCAACATGTTTACAGCCTGGTACAAAAAACTTTTTTGGTCTCTATAGCTAATTTAAACATTCATAATAACTGTACAGGGGGTGAATTTGTAAACAACTCAACCGTTTACAGTTTATTAAGGCCAGAAATTATGCATGTTCAAGAGTGGGGCCGTGTGAGTGACAGGCTGTCTGTGAGGCGTTGCTATGGTCTATGAGTCAGATCCACCCCTCACTCTGGCTCCAAAAAAATCAAGATGGCAATGGCCAACATGCAGAATTCAAGGCTTCAAAACTGCAGTTTACAAACAAGCGTCCATTATTGTATATGTTCTATAACTGTGATATGGAGTCATCATATTTCTATAATTGGTTATGTTTTGTCATGATTTATCTTAAATATTATCTACTGGGTTTTAAGATGTGTGGCATTAATTCTGCCAAGGCCAAATGCCTCATATTGCAGTGTTTGTGAAACTGAAAAATAATTAATGTATCTGCTCCGCTCTGATCCACTCCAGAATTTAATGGGATCTTCCTTGGCCCATGCCTCACCCCTTCCACCAAATTTCATGAAAATCAGGCTGGTAGTTTTTCTGTAATCCTGCTGACAAGCAGACAAACAAACTGAAAACATAACCTCCTTGGTGAAAGTAATTAGAAAACGGTTTGCACTCTTGAATCCAGGCTTTTCAAAACATAGTGTCAGCCGTGTGTAGCCAAAATCAGCAGTCCCATACATGTCACTGTTTGCACATGGAATAAATGGATTCTTTTTGTATCTTACAAGCCTCAAAGTTTAGTGATGTCAAGCAGAACCTGAGATGTCCTATGATGGCCACTAAGGATAAACACACTCCCTTCCATCCATCATCCATCTCTCCAATTTTGCTTTCTGGTGTGTAATGAGCAGTGAAACGCCACAAGGCAGATAGTGTGATTATAGCCTGTTAGTCTTGTCTACATGTGGGCAGTTAGGCTGTATTTGGTCAGGTCCTGTCTCTGCTTGGTATCTCTGACTGTGAAGGGATACGCTGCTCTGTCATTTTTTGTTCCTGTGGATAAAGCAAATATTCACAGCTGGATTTGTTTTGGTGTTCCAGATGGGCACTGTTCAGAAAAAATAAATGGGTCATTTGTAATTTTAAAACAGTGCTGATCTCAGTTTCATAGAGAGTGGTTTTAATCATTACATTTTAGTGTCTTATTCTAACCTTTATTTGTCTCATTCGCTCTCATGTTCCTCCATTAGAGGTTTAGCTCTGCAAAAGAATTGTCGCCCCCTGTTGGTATGTATAATGACCCACGCTCTGCCCTGGAGCTGCTGAAGAGGACCACAGGAGTAAAGAAAAGCCCATTTGGCATCACTTCAGTGCGCTTCCCTCGTAACCACAAAACATGCTCCGCACCAGGTCAGTGTGTGTGTGGCTCAGAGTGTGTTCAGTTTGGATGCTGTTCAAAGCGGTACTCCTCCTTGATATATGTATGTTGTTATATTTTATAGATGCAATCCAGTTTTATCTTTTAAAGAGATCTAACATTGTTCTGTTTGTGATAAAATATATTCACACTGATTTTTTCTACATGAATAGATTTCTCAACATGAATCTAGCCCTTAGAGTCATCATGTCAGACATCATTTGCACTTGAGTCTCACCTTATAATATCTGAAGACAGAATGTGTTAGCATTTTTTGGGGGGTTTTAAAATCTGAATTTTATTCTCTTTCATTTTCCAACAACCTATGTTCTTTTAAAGTTCAGATTTTGATTTGACATGTCCATTATATTTAATCTAACAAGTCATAATTAAGAGTAAGTACTACTTTGTAGCTTGTATTAACATTTTGAAATGAACTGAAAGGGAACTGTAGTTAGTGTGTGTGTGTGTGTGTGTGTGTGTGTGTGTGTGTGTGTGTGAGGGTGTGTGTGTGTGTGTGTGTGTGTGTGTGTGTGTGTGTGTGAGGGTGTGTGTGTGTGTGTGTGTGCTCTGTTCTTTTCTCAAGAGTGAACCATCATGTTGTAGAGGTATGAGTCATTTCCTGGGCCCGGTTTTCCAGTTAGCCCTTGAAATCACAGCAGTCTAAAATAGGTTTCCTGTTTTTATCAGAGCTCAGAATATTAACCAATAACACAAAAAAACATGAAATGTTATGCGTGTTTTTGAATCCCTCCACTATACTTTATGTATTAAACTTTCCAGCAGCCAGTTATGTGAAAAAAACCTTCAAACTCCTCCAGACTTTTCCACAACACTAACATTTAGACCTGTTTTTGTGGTTCCTTCTCAAAACGCTTCTGAATTTGAAGGCTTACTGTGATTTTTCTGGAAAGATCTGCTCTTGAAGTGTGATGTTAAATAGCAGGGCTGAAGGAGGGTTTGACATATAGATTGTGGAGCAGGAGTGACAAGTGAGACAACTCTTTGTTCTTAAAATGTTGTACCACATGGCTGATTTTAAGGGCCCTCCATTTTTCACTGTTATCTCATTAGGTTTAGAGTAATTGTTACCAATATGTTGTTATTGATCAGTTTCTAAAATCCGATTCTGTCTGTTTTCTTTGTTTTTGCCAGCAAAACACAAGTGTTTATCATTTTGCCGTGCATCATGTTGAGTGTTTTCTTAAAGGTCCAGTGTTTGGTGGGAATGGTGTATAATATTCACAACTGATTCATTAGTGTATTTTCACCTGAAACTAAGAACTGATGTGTTTTTGTTATCATAGAATGAGCCATTTATATCTACGTACTTTTTATAGAGTCCGCCATGTTGTTCTGCAATAGCCCAGAATGAACAAACCAAACACTGGCTCTAGATAGGACCATTCCCAAATTTTGTGTTTCCACAGTTCCTCTACATGGTTGGCACACAGGAACACACACAGTTTCAGTTGGTTGCAATCTGCAACCTCACCGCTAGATATCACTAAAGCCTACACAGTAGATGCTTAAGATGCAGCACGCAATGCTTCCTCAGCCATGTAACATAGAAAGGAGAACCATTTTTCTTTGTTTTAGGGGAATCTTTCTTTTCAGTCCGGCACTTAGACATGCAGACATGCGTCTCTGCTGCTGTGGAGACAGCCATTAAAATAATGGTAACACATGAGTGTCTTCATATGAAATTTCATGTAGTGCAGGTGTAGCGCAGACATCATTGTCAGTGAAAGCTAGCACTACATACGCACTGCCGGAACTACAGACACAAGCCAAAGTTACACCTGTGCTACATGTGTTTAATGTCTGTGTCTCATTTTAAGTCCATGTAAACTCCTTTTGCATTATCATAGAGACTTTGACAGAACTAATAGGTTTGAGGAGAAGGATGTTATCTCAGGATGGTATTAAAGACTGAATGAAAACACACTCTACACAGATACATACAGTAATACCACCTTTATGTGCTTCATGCAGGTCCAGGGTCCTATAATGTGTTCGAGCATGGTTTAGCCCAGGACAGTTTAAAAAGGGCAGTGTTAGAGAGAACCAGGAAGGGAGGCTTTGGCTCCACTGCTCAACGCAACACCATCTTTGTCAACAAGAGTTTAGCAGGAGGCCCCGAGTCCGTGGCAGTATGAGGTAAGAAGATCCATCAATGCATCTTATCTTACATTTATTTTTCTGATATTAATTAGGCTGAATAATGCTTTGTTACTCATATCATCACTGCATTTGTGTGCTGGTGTGTGGATGCTGTTTGTGTTCAGACAGAGAAGAAGACAGAGGAGGACTACAAAAAACAGCACACTGCAGCTTTCAAATCAGCCACAGAACGTCTGGCATTATCACTCCTGGCTAAAGTAAGTCTGCTTCCCTCCCTCTCCCAGCAGCATCCCCTGCAGTTGTCTTTGTCTCACTCTTTCTTATCCTCACACCAAGTTTCTGTTGTAAAGCCGTTAAAACCTACTTAACAGAGGAGTCTAAGATGAAGTAAAACAGCTCCACACGCCAAGTTTTTACTTTCATAAATGGGCCATCACAGCGGTAGCATCTGACCCACTATGCCAAGGGTCCTGTTTTCCAGCAGTTAATTTTCTTTGACTGCTTCTTTTCTTCTGTTCCTTTTTCCTCCTAATGCTCATTGATGCTGAAGAAAACAGGTCACAATTTGTGATAATTAGCTTCTTGTTCCTCTGCCATGTTCCTTTCCCTTTGCTATGATTTTGCTTGTTCCTTCCTCTTGCCCACTTTCCTGACTTTCTTCCTCTCAAACTAATGGTAATATAAACCTAATGTAATACATTTACAGACTCTTTCCACTTCAAAGTATAACAAAGTATAACCCCTGGGCATTGATCTTAAAAGGACAGTTCACCCCAATCAGAAATAGTATCATTCCTTTTATCTGTTGTCTAGACAATCTAGACTATTTTGGTGTAAGCTGCTAAGTGTTGGAGATCTCAGCGGTAGAGATGTCTGCCTTCTTCTCCTTCAGAGAAAGTAGACATCTCTACCGCTGAGATCTCCAACACTCGACAACTCACACCAAAACAAGCTATTTTGATAAATAGTGCAACAGGTAAGATGAAAAATATGTATTTTAGTTTAGGGGTGTACTGTCCCTTTAAGACAATGACACATGAGAGTGTCTTACAGAGACTAATTTATCTAAACCTTAGATCCAAACAGGTTTCAATAATTGTGCAATTTAAAAGTCTTTTGACTCCTGCAGGGTAACCTGAATATTCAGTGTCCTGAATATTAAACACTTGTAAAGATAGTGAATATTGCATATCCCTACAAACAGAATTTCCCAGGTATCAAATTAAAATAAATCTAATTGAGAGAGTGTAAACACACACACACACAAAACAAAAAGAAAAATGATAGCAAAGGACACATGTAAATGATTCAAATAAAAGAAGAGGAAATTTGTGATCAAAAGTAGCACTTTGTTTTATGATTTTGGGGGTTTCAAATTATTCAATTTAGGTAAATAATACTAAAAGTTCTAATTTCATATTTTTAAAGACTAATTCGTGCTCAGTGTAGAATTCAAGAGGTTTAACTGTCTTTATTTTGCTATGAGATGGTAACAGCACAGCCAAAGTGAATACTGAGAGAGCCATTATTTATAGGGCTGTGTTTTTTTATGATTGCATCCATTTTTTAATGTGAACTTGTTAGCAATATTGCTAGATCACTTCTCATAACACTTTCACATTACAACACTCTAGCATTATGTATACAGATGTCAACAAATAAATATCAGCAACAATGGTGCTATATTTAAAAAAGTGACTGTTGGCGTTGTGAAATTTTTTTTTGCCCTGTATGACACAGGATGGTGTTTACTTGCATATAAATAATGTGCTAATGAAGAAACACAGCAAAGCAGCTGGATGTGAGGGTTAGCAGCTACGTACTGACTCTAGTATTAAAAAAATGTTCTAGGAGGAAATTATGTAAATTTCTTGCTAAAGTGTATATTACAGCGTTTTAATATTCAAGATACACAATTTGTATTTTCAAGTACCCTTCTGGGTACCAGCTGGTGTTTACTCTGATTAACTCCAAAGGTTAGAAGTGTTATCTAAATCTCGAGGCAAAGGTCTCCAGAACTGATCTTAACACTGCAAACTATGCCGCTCTCCAGAAAGACAGAGTTTAAAGGGTAATTTGGCACTCATCACAGAGGGCAGAAAATTGTAGGTGTGCTGCTCCACATCCCCGGGTTTAGTTCCTGTCATCTTGTAGCTTTCATACATATCTCGCTGCTGATGTGACTAACTTCCTCTCAGTAACGACACAGCAGGTGTTTTCCCTCAGCACTACATTTACACACACTAATGAAAGTAGGTAGGTAGGCATTTAAATTTAGAGCACATTGGCTGGTTACTACAAGATAGTTTTTCCCATACCCCCAGCCTTATTTATGAAGATTTTTTGACCGTATTATTAATAGAAGATGCTGTCCCTTGACTTTTTCTTGGGTAGTGTGTGTGTTTAAGCAGACTGACGGCACAGTGAGAGGATAGATAGACAGATTGGCAGAGAGCACAGCTTTTTCTCACAGCAGAAATGTGTCAGCATTTGTCAAATAGTCAGAGTTACAGAGGATACTTTGGGTTAGTTTAAGTTTAAGTTGGACTTTGGATGGACTTATTTCAAAATTGAGGATGTGTCTGTACGTGCAATTATGTCTTCTTTCATTCTCTTTCTCTGCTGTCACAGTTTTTCCATGTCTGAAGTCACTGTCGTGCACATGCGTTCATGTAAACGGCGTATTAGAAACTCGTATGGATAGGAAATTGTCGCTCACCAAGAGATCTCAATCTTGAGAAATCAGATTAGTTTTCTCCTCTACCTCAGTAATGGAAATAAGGAAAACTTGCCAATAAAAAAATACATTTGTGAAAATGATGTCTTACAAGTTAGAGAACAGCACTTTGCTGGTCTCAGCCCAGTCGTTATCAGTCCTCACCGGAAGGACGCAGAGCCCTGCTGATTTTCATTCCTGCTGTTTAATCAGGGAGTGATTTACACCTCGGACACCAAGTGAATGCAATTAAATACCTGGTAGGACATAAAACCAGCATGACTCTGCATCTAGAAGAAGCAGGATTGAGAACTACTGCCCCAGCAAATGAGGAGCGGAGCCTGAGAAATATACAGGTGTCACATGTGAAAATATCTCCAAACACACCTGCATTATTAAAGAAGTGTTTCTCCACTGGAAAAATGATCTTTTCATAAAACTGGGCTGTCTACTCAGTAGAAAGATGCAAATACTTCTGAAATCGGTGCTATGTGGTCAGAGATGACAGAGGAAAAGGACTGTGGCATGGCTTTTTCTTACGAGGTAGAAAATGTGCAAGTACCAGAATGTACTGTGCTGCACCAGACTAATAATTTCTCCCGCTGGTCGATGACGTGATGTGAAATCACCTGTCAGCAGGCTGATAACAAACAATCTCATGTTACAGTTAAATGGTAAGCTAAAACATGTTTCTGAAAACATTTTAGAAAAAAAATAGACAACTCAGTTACAGAATCTTGTTCCATACTTGATCAGCGCTGCCTAGTTTTACCATTTGATCTCAGTTTTTTCAGCCTCTGTTTTCACTATGCAGGAATCAGTATGGCGCCCACTTCCTGTTTACAGACTCTTGTATTACAGCCAAACAGTGCACTGATATGTTTCTGAGGACATTTTAGGTGAGAAATAGGCAATAGAGTAACAGAATCTTGGTTGACAGTTGATCAGCACGATCTGGTTTTACTGTTTGGGCTGGGTTTCAGAGAGGGGAGCGGTCTGTGTCTGTATCTGTAACTTTTATACTCTCTGTGTTCGTGGTGGCATGGGTGGCAGGCAGTACAAAAATGTGGAAGTACAGCCTGTAGTTCGTGCAGCAGCTGGTCAGATGGAGGGATGTTTACCACAGTTCATTTACACATACTACCTTCATTGTTGTGTTACAAAGCTAGTTGAAAATGGCAAAGTATCCCTTTAAATGAGCACGCTACTGTCACACATCAGAGGCCGTCATTGGTGAAAATCTCTTGCTTCCTTACGTAGTAAGGTCAGAGGTCAGGGTCAGCTTTGTCTGGGGACAGGAAGCTGACTTTATTCCCTGTGCCTGTTCCCTATTTGGAAAGTAAGGAATATCATGTTTGCTATCCTTGTGAGTTGTACGGTATGTCTCTGCAATAATAAACGACAGGGCAGAGCACGGCATCTGCTACAGTCTCAGTTTTTACACTCTTGATATTTTGTGCGGCAGTTGGGAAAAACTTAGTCCCCAACTTGTGTATATTTCTACATTTACATTACTGTTAGTGTTACACTGTTTATGCAGTCAGATAATGTGGATCGCTCACATTTTGTGCACGCCACAAATGAACTTAAGCAAGTGTGATGAGCCTCATTAGAAAACTGAGAATGATCCATTAAGAATTCTGGTGCTGATCACCTCTGTAATAGTCTCTACCTCATATATCTGTCGGCGCCGTTTGCCATTTTTCATGACAATGGCTTCGTGTAGTTTTCTGTCAGGCTGCAGTATATTGTGCTGATGGATGATCCGGCTCACTCAGAATCCATGGTGTGCTAAATCCTAATACAGACAGTAGAAAACCTGACAGCCATGCTACGCACAGTCCATGTAATGTCTGTGTTCCACATTGCCAGGCAGTAATACGGTGTAGCTACAGCATAGATCTGGATGTCGAAGGTCTGCAAGTTCGAATGGTCAGTGATACTTCCATTCAGTGCTGGACACACAGGGTGATTAAATATTTAACAATTGCTTCAACTTGGTTCATTTTCAGTCGCAGTACCTCCAGTGTGGCTTTGTGTTCACACAAACATAATTGGCTGCAATCGCAGGTGGGGAGCTGGCGAGGTCAAGGTGAAAAGAAACGGCTGGTGGCTCCATGTGACACAAAGATAGCACATGTCTATCTACAGCACTCCTCGGGGTTAGCTGTGACAAGGACTGCAGTGCACAGGGTTTGGACTTACTAAATTGGGACAAAACTGACAAAAAATGGACAAAACAGAAACAAAAATAATAGCATATTAAACTTTTCTTTAGATGTATATTACCTCCATATTTCCCTTATTGTCTTGCTGTTTTTTTTCTTTCTGGTTTGTACTTCTAAGTGCTCCGTAGAGTAGATCTAAGGCCACTTGTAATGGCTCCACACAGAGCCTCCTTTATGACCAGTTAATGAAAAATCACCCTGGGACGTCTTAGCTGTAACAGTTAGCCACATGCCGTGCTGCAGCCTAGGCTGTATCCCTGGTAACGGCCCCCCCACTGGGACAGATATTAAAAGTGTCTAATTAGGAAACGATCACGATCATGAGAAAGGACTGAGACAAGAAAGAAAGGAAGAAAGAGAATAAAGGCAGAAAGTATGTCTCCATTATCCGTTTTATGTTTGGGAGTTTATGTCTTCTGTACTTTGACTTGAAAGTGTCATCGAGCCGTAGAGGTCGACATTTGTCGGAGAAATTATTCACACTGCATGGCTTTTGAAATCAGAATTAAAAGACGAATCTTGTCAGTTGAAATGATAGAAGCTGTCTTGTGGGGTGAATTAAACACAACAGGGAGACCAGCTATCTGACTTCCAAAAGATATGTATTATATTCTTTCCTCTGTCTTCACTATCAAGCTGGGCACACTCTATGATTTGAGCCCATTGCATGACTCATTTTAGAGTTGGACTAAGTGTCAGCTTTGGCGGACGATGTTTGCCGTGCAGTGTACGGGTGAAGCAAATAGCGATCATGGCTCGATCACCTACTCCCAAATAGCTGTAGGACATTGGGATAAATTTCTGACACGTTAGAAATTTTAACAGGTCATTGTCATGGTATCGTATAATTACAGCAGAGCCATGAGTCGATTCCCTAAGATCAGTGGCTTTATTTCTCACTGCACCTGCAGTAAGTGGCAGAAAGAGCGTCTGAAAACGCCATAGCGTCATGATGCGTAACATGGATGGAAAATATGGAGGCTAGGTTGATTAGGCTGTGGCAACCATAGATGTATAGAGAGAACTGGATAAAATGTTGGAGGCGGGTCCCCATTGATTCCTATTGACATTGCTTAGTGGCACATAACGCCAAAATGTTCTACTGTTACCCAGATAATCAGCACTGCTTTTGCGCTGTGTGGCCCATAGAGCAGGGGCACTATAGACTTCCGCCAGCTGAGCAGACTACTGCAGACTTAGCACTCTAACTTGAATTTGGATAAAATTATGCTGTTGAGCGGCTCCTCAAGACTCTCCAAATATAGGACCGAATGGATCCAATCCAGTTGTGAGGTTAGAAAAATGTATCCACTGATTTACAGATGTTTTTTCCGCCATGTAAGTCAATGGAAAAAAATCTTTTTGGGTCACATAGCACAATGTGATGGTGTCATTTCAATGTTTGGCCACCACGAAAGTGGGCTTCAAAGCCTGGCATACTTCCTGGCGGCCTGGTGGCAGCAGTATACGTGCCTCTTTGATTTTTGCTCCTCCTCCTATCATGACCGATATGAGCAAAAGAAACATTGGCAATTGTGAACTGTGCTTTTGTACTGTTACAGATCTCAAACTAGCAAACAAACTTTTACCTGCCCTCTGCCTTTCCTGCCGTTCCTGTCAATCGCCAGAATGGTCTGGAAGGGCTGATGGGCTGTTGTATTGTCTATTTCACTCATACGGTGTGAGCACATAAATTGTACGCTTTGTATTTCCATCGCAGATGATTTACTTGTACAGTGTAAATTGGAATTCAACAATATAATTTCAAAAACAGTCTCAAATTGTACAGTGTATACTTAACTGAAGCTGCCCGGCTTTTTATTTTCCAATTTTTCCAGATTGTTTCTTAATGTTTGTTTTCTTTGAAGTCCAGTTTATTCAGTTGCAGTTTCTGATTATTTGTTCTATGCACTCTATAATTTCAAACCTACCTGTTCCCAAATTCACACTGTAAGGGTTAGATTGCCAAACATTGGTTAAATACATAGTGAATAATAGGCCCGGCATGATTTATTTAAGTTGATTTTTTCCTTATCTTGTGGTGTGCCCGAATTCAAAGGATGCTTAAATTTCTGACAGTCTAACTCAAACACACCTCGACTAGTTCAAATATTTGAAGCTATGTCAGATCTGTACTTTAGCTGCAGGTCTGGATCTGATAGGAGTTGATTACCTGTCTGTGGAGAAGAAAGAGCCAGACATGTTGTTGAGAAATGACAGATCTGCAAGAGGAGATGATTATGAGTAGAGCATATCTTAAATGAGAGTTTGCTTTTCTCTCCCGTTTAATCCAGGGCTCTTTTCCAGTGTTATTTCTCCTGATCCCCATCTCTCTTTCCCTTCCTCTGTTCTCTCCTATCTCTTCTCTTCTTCTTCTCTTCCTTTCATCCCTCTTTCTGTCCTCCTTCTACCCTACTTTCCACATTCCCTCCTCTCCATCTCCTGCCTTCATTTCCTTTCTCCTGGCCAACCCGTCCTGATATTGACCTTTCTGTTGCTGAGGTCGTGGGATACCCTCAGGCAGCGCTGGGAGAGAATGAGTGTGGAATTTAATTTGGACCTATGTTTTACCCCGAGGCAGTGGAATTCCTCTCCTATAGATCAGTGAAATATTGCCCTGTCCCTTGAAGCGACAGCAGGGAGGTTTGACATGGCGTTTTGTCCATCTGTCAGTCAGTTTTTACTAATACATGTCTGCCTCTGTCGATTTTGTTCTGTTGCCAATGATGTTGAGATTAATAGAGGTCTTGATGGACGGTTATTGTTATACTCAGTGAGAGTGAGGCATTGTCAGCGGCAAGGGCACTGGTTCAATAATGAGGTGTTAGGAATAGCTTTAATAAGAAGTGCGCTTTCACGTATAAGTGCACTATCAGTGAATTGTGGGCAGCAGATTAAATCTTCACTTTTAATCGGCTGTTGGATCAGTTGGTACACAAGATTGTCCATGAGTTAAACATATCAAGTAATAAAATACACAGAGTACAGAATATATATCAATTCAACTGACACCTCAGACTCACCATGTTGCACTGCTTCAACAGTTAAGGAAATCCACTAAAGAAGAAGCAGAAACACAGATTTCTCCAACCATAGTATCCTCAATGCTCTACTGTATAATCCTTACATATATACATATATATATATATATATATATATATATAAGTAATTTAAGAAAGCAAGTAACTGTTTCAAGCATAACCATGACAGGAGCCATGCTGCTGGAGTGGGCTTTTTTTAAATTTTTTTATTTTTTATATAAACTTGCCACTGCAGCTCAATGTGTGACCATGGCAACCACAAAAATGCACACAGGAAAACAATGCAGGAGCTAATTTAACTGATAGCAGAGTTTTTTTTAATTATACTTGAATAAACCACAGAAAACTGTCTAAAAAAATCATCAGCTCTGAGGTTTTATTATTAACGTCGTGCCAATAAACAATGTTTTTGACATTAGAAAGAAATACCTGTGTCTTAAAGATGCTATTAGATTGTGAACAATAATATAGCAGCAACTAACTTTTTGTTATGTAAAGATGTAGTGGACTAATGCTGTCTTGAGCAGAGATTGACTTCACACTCCCTCTGTGTGGGTTGTAGTTCGAGCTTCTGTGTTTTTTGTTGTGGTAGACGGTCAAGCCGCACATGTATGTCAGTCCCTCACTTCATGACCCACTGGCCAGCAAAGGGCTGCCACTCTGCATTGTGCAGGATGATGTTGCAAAAGCGTAACCCCCATGGTTAGCACTTATGCCATCATTAGCTCTGTTAGTACTGTTTCCTTGTGACGTTTGAGATGAGAGCTGTGTGCAAGTATATAGCTCCTTTAAGGCTAATTTTTTACTCTAATATACAGTAAGCTTTTTGTAACTATTTTGAGCTACGTAATCATGAGATTACAGTTGCCTGATGATTGCAACCTGTAGCGTTTGGTACAGGCTGTGATTGGATGTAGGCAGTATTCATGGTGGCGGAGACAGAACCCTGTCTCTGGGTTGCAGAAGCAGTGGTAACAACTTAGCATCTGGAGGAACATTACCGCATCGAACCACAGAAGCTGTTAGATTTTCTTTAAAGGGCATGGCCACAATCTCGTACAAAAATGCCTCATATTCATAAACTGTTTTGCTGTCTAGTTATAGTATATTTACATAACCACTGCTTACATGTGATTGATTGTGAGCAACCAGTGTGAAAGTGATAGTGACTTTTTAAAACAAATTTGAAGCATAACTCTGACAAGTTTTCATAAGTAATACTTTTTAAAAAAATATTTCATTTAACCCTGAATAGTGTCAGTAAATAAAAATCAATTTTCAGTTTCATTCTGTTACAAAATGCCAAATATTTGACAGTATAAAGTTCTCGTTCAAGCAGGTTTGTCAGCAAACCAGGCAATAATGTATCTGTCAGTCAAACAAATTTCAGTTTATCTGCACTAACATCTCTTGTGCTGACAGCGAACAACACTTAATAATTCTCTTTCCTCACTGCGTATTAGCTGGCTTGATGGAATCAGACGGAATATATTAATACATGGCTTTATTGCATGTACCACTGACAGTGATTGCAGGCAGGATTCATAATATGTCAACGGTGTGGGAATAATAATAAAAACAAATAGAGGAAGGAGGCACTTCAGACATCTATCAGTTGGCGTCTCTTGCTGTTGCTGGTGGAAGTAATATAGTGACTTCCAATGCCATGGCAACGTAAATGATTTTTTTTTCCTGTAGTAACTTGCTGTACATTTATTTATATTTTGTAATTTTGCACAGTTGTTACCAGGATGAACAGGTAACATGGTACATGGAATTATAGTAATTTAGTTACAGAAATAGTTAACTAAGTGCTGAATTATGTGTCAGGTGTTGATGTATGTGAGGTAGCTCTATAGGGTAGAGTTCAGCAGTGTTAATGTGCATCTCCTCAAAAATGTAATTTCAGTAGGAGCTACTGTATGTGGGCTATTTGGAGACTGGATTGCTGTGTTTCCCTCCTACCTTTTTTTCCGATGCCACTTGTCTTCATAAAAGTCGTAGACAACATAAAATCATATTCAGTAGCCATTCTATTGTGTTTCTGTTCCAGCAACACAAACAGACATCATTCACAAGGCCTGACGCAGTCAAGGAAAACCTCATCAATGTCAATTACAAGTGGAAAAACACCACATTGCTCTCAGGAAAAGATACCATGCACAAAGGGCTTGAGAAAGATGGAGAAAGAGGGGAGAGATGAAACTGAATGGAAGAAGCAGTGGGAGGGAATGAAGGAAAGACAAAGAGGATGAGAGAGAGAGCCTCTGTGTATAATGTGTAATTATCTATCCTATTAGCTCTGGTTGAGATAATTAGAGTGTTTGCTAAACATACATTTATCAAACTGAAGCACATCATCACCCCCCTGCTCTGCAGAATGAACCGAATGACAAAAATCCAGGAGGTGACATTATACTGAGAATGAAAGGGGGTGATGAGATTGACAAAGGGATGGAGGAATGAGTGAAGCAAAAGGGACGGAGAGAAAGAGAGAGGTTGACCCTGTGGATGGAAGAAAGACAGACGCGGTGAGAAGAAGTGAGGCACTGCTGTCTGTGGCTCTTGAGAGATAAAGGTGATACATAAATAAAAGCCATGTGAGTCAGACAAAGAGTGTGACAGTTGCATGGAGGGTAATGCCATGGGCAAGATTTTCTTGAAGTATCTGGAATAGGAAAATATGCAGCAGCCCAGGGTTTGTCACTTATTGACTTTTTGTCTCTGTGTTTCATTGCATTTTTATGATATATCCATGGACAGCTAATGGCATGTCACGGTGCAGCCTCTATTTATGAGAGACAAGGGAGTCAGGTGATGAAAGCAAAGAACAAAAACAGGAAAATAGAGTTATAGATTTGATATGGATTTTACTGTCAGCTGTCAGGGTAATGATGATGATGGGAGTCCCTGTGAGAATTTGAGCGTGGCAGCATACGTAGTGCACATACTAAGAAAGTGACACGCTCAAAATGTGCCCATAGACACACAGATACACATACATTCATTTAACTATACCCACAATGTACCCATAGATATATATGAATGCATAGCACATACACAGGAGGCACACATGTACAATTAAGTGACTGAATGAGAAGCAAGGCTCACTGACACCTCCACCCTGAGGCTACAGACAGAAGTGGTGTTTTCATATCCAGTAGCATTATTGGCAAGAATTTTTTGCTCCCTTTTCCATTGTTTTTTTTCTCTCTCACTTAACCTCAGCTATAAGCTAAACAAAATGCAAAAGGAAATAATAAGCAATGATTTTGCATACGCATCCATCAGTTTGTCAAAGTTTAGGTGAGACCGTGTGCCTCTCTGTCAGCTGATTTACCCATCTACCTATCCTAGCTACCTGTCTGCTTTGGCCTCACCACTTGCCTCTAAACATAATGTCACAGTGAAACTGGATTTTGATTGGTTTAGCTGTTTAGAATAATACTTAATATAGTACTGGCAATTAAAAGCCTTAAGCAACACTGCTCTTAATCTACTAACTGGGCATTAAGACTGAAAACAGCACTGTGTTAAAAAAGAGGCTGCACTGGTGTAGGAGCATAATGCAATAATGCAAATACAGCATAATGTTGCATTGTGAGTAAGTAAGAGAGTAAAATAGATGATAAAGCAGGGTATGCTTTAGGTCAGTGGTTCCCAACTTTTTTTGGTAAGGGACCCCTTTGCTATGATTAAGTTAACTGATGACGAAGTGACATATTTTATGGAAATTTAATACTATGTTCAATGCATGGCAACAAGAACAACAACAATAACAAAAACAGCACAGAACAATTCATAAATGGTACAATTTACCCAAATAGTGAACATAATTTTGTACGAAAATTTTGTGAAACAAGCGATTTGGATGAATTTTGAGCAGATTATTTCCTGTGAAAATTGCACTAGAGATTGGTTTTCCTGATATCCTTAGTAACTTTTTTAGATCATTCTCCTTCTGTATGATGGTTCTGTTAACAATCGGGCTTCTTTTTTGACAAATTCAGTGTTTTCTTCTCCTGACACCTGGCCATTGTTCAATTAGCTGTTTGGTTAGTTGAACTGCGTACTTTTCTAATGCAGGATGATGAGTTCAGGTCTTCAGTGTGCCCTTATCCTGTGAGATATATTTTAAGTTTCTATTTTAAATAACAATTTCAACTTTAAAAATAACAATTTCATTCAGTTTTCTTCCCAGAAATGAATGAAAAGCTGTTTATATTTTTAATAAGTTTTCTTAAACCTCTAGAAATCAAAAAGGCCTCACGACCCCCCCATCAAGCTTTGGTGACCCCTAATAGGGGTCAGGACCCCCAGGTTGGGAGCCAGTGCTTTAGGGCATGGCTATCTCGTGATTGACAAGTTGCTACCACAGCAGCATCCTCTGGTTTTCAAAACAGACCCTCACTCCTCCACAGCTCTACCCTTTCTTCCAAATATGGTCACTTCTGGCTCCAAAAAAATCAAGATGTTAAACCCGAGGCTTTGAAAAGGTAGTCCACAAACTGATGGGTGATGTCACGTTGGTTTTGCCCCCTTCTTTTATACAGTGTTTTTATTACAGTGAGGATGGGTTTTTAGAACTTTGGAGACTGATCATGGAAACTAGAGCTGGGTTTAAATCAATTTATTGATTCCAATCGATCCTAATTTGAATTGTCCAATATGGATTAAAAAAATCCTGAGATCGATCATTTAATGTATGCCTTTACCCGGGGATGTATCCATGTGAGAGACAGTCGAACCTCAGCTGAATCAAAACATGCCCGGAGCTGCTCCACTGAAGGCACCTCCAAGCCTTAAGGCAGATGTCTGGCTGCATTTCAGATTTAAAAACTATGAAGACAGAGAACTGCTGGACAAAAGCAAAACCATATGTAAGATGTGCAAAACTGAGGCAAAATATCATGGAAAAATCGCACATATCTACAACTATAACGAGACATCACCCAGATACACAGCAGGGAAACGGGGAATTCTGGTCACTCAGTGCTCAGACTGTTAAGTGTGTGGGGTTACACTTTATTGTGTTGACTGCTGCTGTGTTTTTAAGTTGAATAACACGTACATTATTGTAACAGCTTTGGGGTCAATTTGTAATGTAAACAATATTTGACAAGTGCACATTGTACAATTTACAGCATTAGTTCTCTGAGAATGTCTTTCATATCCATGCAAAATTGATATCGTACCTGAAATATCCCTGATAGAATTGAATCAAATGAGAAGCTGAATTGAATTCAGATCTCAGGAAACCCAGGCTGAATAGAAACAATACTTTAATGCCCCTATCACACAGAAAGCTTTTTGTTTTAATTAAATGCCACTAGTGAAAATATGCTTGCACAAAATGCACCTTTTTATTGTTGCAAGGCAATCATGGAATCACCTTCTTACGCTGACCTTCCTATGTAATCACTCTACTGTTTATTTATTTATTTCAGTAATTAGTAGCTAGTTCCTAAAATGGACAGGCAGAGGGTACTTGCTCTAGCTTGGTTGTGGGTGAGAGGATGTCACCAAATAGTTTTTTGGGCACAGGGAAATGGTGATCTGCGTATGTACATAAGACCCTAAAAAAAGGGTGGATCATGGGGAGTACCACCAGTTGGTCCAGGAGCTTCTCCTCGACGATGGCTGTTCCCAGGCATATTTAGGATGACTTGGGGGCAGTTTGACAACCTGCTGTCTATCATCAGTCCGCATAGCTCTGGGTATCCAGCAACCACTATCACCAGTGTCTGTACACTTATTGTCATGGCTACCACAGAGGGCCCGCCTCTCAAATCATCTGATTGGACAATGGGTAAAAGATGATGAAAAAAGAGATGACGTGGGGCCTTTTCCACTTTGAGTTGAAGTTTTTCAGAGTGCTCCGGCAAAAATGCCAAGTGACAATTACAAAAAGGCACCTCCAGCTGCTAAAACACTTTCTGTGTGATCAGGGCCTTATCCTCCAAGGATAGGAGGCAAACAGTAGCAATCTAATCTAACAGGAACGTGTGTTTGATTGGTCAATGCAGTGCTTTGCTGGAAAATGTTGTTTCTTTGCTTTTGTTTTTGGCAGAGCATTGGCCTCATTGAAATGAATGAGAAGGCTACTTTTTTTTTGTCTGTCTGACCACGGCTTGAAAGTGTGTGTTGTGTCATTCACATGAATTTGACCACTGAACCGCTGCTGTGTTTATTTGGCCGAAACAGCCAGTGTGCCAACTCTGTTAGATGTGAGCTAGTTTGCAACAGATGGATCAACTTTGTCTGTGTGTTTTTGTTTAGCTCAGCCTCTGACTGATCTCACCAGTAACCCCAGTTCTTTTTGATTTGTCCCTCTAGTCTCTCCTTTCGTGTCTGTCGTCTCTGTACATTCATGAAGTAGATTCATTAAGCCCCAGGCCAACTCATGTCTAATAGCATCCCTCCACTGACTCTGTGCGCAGTCTGTAAAGCATCTAAGCCTTTACACAGTAGGTCTTCAGCAACTTACAGATCAGCAGTGATTGACCTTTCATCATTGAGCTATAGTTACAATCAGTAACTATCACTCTATAATGTAGGGTTCAGGGGACAAAACCCAATAATTCCATTACATCATGTGACACTGACACCATCATCATCATAAGCATTTTACCTGCACAACGTGTGAAGCAGAGGGTGGAGGCAATCAAACAAAATGCTCTTTATGTTAAACACTTCAGTCAACAAGTGCTTGCTGACTTGCCCCCTTGTAAGTTAAAGCTCTCCCAACCCAGGTCTTTCACTCACTAAAACACATTATATTTAAATAATCTGAGCTCAACCTTTTCTGCATATTCTGCACTATGAGTCTACAGTTGGTGTCTCAGAATGAATTGACAGTTACAGTGGTGTCTGAGGAAAAAGCTACAGGCCGAGTGCTTTAGCCCGATCTACCGTGTGTCTCCCTCTTAATTATAGAATATATTGTATACCTGCTATTTGAGGCTGTTGTCTGGCTTCTTACACATCTCTGTCTGTGCTTTCATTCTCTTTTCCTGCTTTACTTTTCATTGAAATAGATGATAGATGGCTGTCCGTTAAAAGAGGTGTAAGTCTGTGGTGGAAAAACAAAGTCTCTAAAGTCTGATGCGCAGATCCTATAATGGCCTGATTAGCTAGCAGAGACAGAGACAGAGACAGAGAAAAAGGCTGTGTGATTGCTGATGACTGACAGAGAGATAAAAAGACACAGAGACTAGAGGCTACAATGTTCATAACCCCTTACAATATTACAGAATTGCACACAACAAATATTAAGCAAATTATTTTTCTTCCCTTAATTAATCTTCGTCCTGATGGTGGTGCTCTGGAGAGGCCATGAGGTCATGAAAATCAAAGCAGATTATCCCACATGGAGCGAGAATATTTGGAACAAATTACATAACAGTTTACAGACAGTCCTGGTAAGGACGACAGCTCAGTTGTTTCAGTAAATGCTCCAAAACAACATTTGTTTATGAATGAATGTGCTCAGTTAATTTCATGGCAGTCTACTCATGAGAGTTTCATATTTCTTGTGCAAACAGAACAGATTTTTGCCTGTAGGTGAAGCTAGAGAAAAGGTCAGGTTGTCATCAACAAATGGGAAAGGAAACATTAATGTTAAAGGGACAGTTCATGCCCCTCCAAATAATCCTCTTACCTGTGGTGCTATTTATCAGTCTAAACTGTTTTGGTGTGAGTTGCTTAGTGTTGGAGATATCGTCCATAGAGATGTAAATATCCCAGATTTCTTAACATACCTACAATTTGTTATTGTGAGATGTCAGTATAGTTAAACAGCAAACAAGTTGTCACCTAATATATGGTTTGAGTGTAGGTCTTTTACAAGATTTTTAATTTACCACTAACTGCATGGGCTGATCCTCACTTTCGACCTCACCTGTCCTCTTATTAAGTTTTGGTGGTACGCTTCATTTCCTGCCTTCACATATTAAGTGATTCATATCTAATGAAAATATTATGTTACATCCTTAAATAACACTTGTACGTGTTGTTTTTTTAAAAACTCTGTCTTGATTTACAAAGACACCGTGAGGAGAGGGAGTGACGGTAAGGTAAAAGATAAGTGAACATATTTAACCATGTAGACGGTAAAAGAAGAGCTTCAGCGAGTGGAATAAATGTGGAGAATGAGGATGCACGCATGAGCAACAGAGTAAAAGACAGAGAAAAGAAAGAGCCGAACAAGTAAGTCTTAAAATGTGTGATAGGGCACAGATGGAGAACTTGTCTGTGTAGCACTTTCAGATTTTATGATGTGTGGATGCTCTCTAAGTTATTGCTTGGAGGAAAAGATCACATACGCTCGGTGAAATTCTTTTTCTCCTTTTCCTTGTCTTCCCTTTCTTGCTGTGAAGTCCTGGTTATTGTTACCTCCCTGCTGTCTTGCTGTTATAAAACAAGTGAACTGAAAAACAGCCCTTCCTCAAAAACAGCCTGACTCAAAATAAAAGACATTTTACAAGTGAAGGTGGATAAACGCTACATGATTTCTCATACATTCATACAACTCCAGAGCAAGCTTTTATGGAGACCATGCCTACTGTATACTTTATTAGTATGCTGAATGCAGTGTTGCTGTTGAGATAATACCCATCACACACCTGTTCTGTTTACACAGTGGTAGACAGGGTCCATGTTTGTGTTACCTTTTTAAGCCAAAAAAGACACAAATGCTTTCCGATTGAAATACTTATTGTTCGTTCATTCATTTTCTGTAACCGCTTATCCTGTTTGGGGTCATGGGGGGGCTGGAGCCTATCCCAGCTGACACTGGCGAGAGAACCCTGGACAGGTCACCAGACTATAGCAGAGCTAAAACATAGAGACAGACAACCATTCATGCTCACAATCACACCTACGGGCAATTTAGAGTCACCAGTTGACCTAATGTGCATGTCTTTGGACTGTGGGAGGAAGCCGGAGTACCTAGAGAAAACCCACGACATGCAAACTCCACACAGAAGGACTCCCCCGCCCTGGGTTCGAACGAGGAACCCTTTTTCTGTGAGGCAAAAAGGCTAATCATTCACAAATGTTGCTGCTAATTGTACTGGAAGTAAAAATGTAAGGGTGCATACATTATTAACTGTGAAAGCCAATAAGTCCTCATACCTGCTTGTAAAACAACAACAAACGAAAAAAATGTCTGTTATCATTGCCTTCCAAAGTGATCCATATAACCATAATAAAAACTATTTATACAAGCATTTTTTAATGTAACACTGCTACAGTATGATTAAGAGTTGTTGCTATGGAGCACGCATCAATGTGTTGTACATTCCTGCTATTATGTTTCACGCTAATCAACTGTGGTAGTAACACTATAGACTTTATAAACTAATAGACGTAGCTATCGTAACTTCACCCCATGTGGTTTGTGGACTGTTTGGCAATTCAACCCTTACCATCATGTTTTTTTGGAGCCAGAAGTGACCACATTTAGATGAGAGGTTGGAGCTGTGGAGGAGTGAGGGGTGGATCTTACTCATAGACTGTAGCGATGCCTCGCTGACAGCCTGTCACTTAAGCGACCCTGCCCCTAAATATGCGTAACTATGGGCCTTAATAAAATGTAAACAGGTGAATTATATAAAAATTCACCCTCTGTACAGTTGTTACGAATGTTGAAATTGCTATGGAGCCCAAAATCATTTTTTGTACCAGGCTGTAAACATGTTTATTTCTGCTGTAAAGTTGAACATTTTATTTTATTTTATTTTTTTAACCTTACTTTTTCCCTGATGTGAGATACCATTGTGACATGTAACCACGGTAAATAACTAACGACACACTAAGCAAAATGAATAAAGAAAGCACAAATAAAGGAAAAACAACACAAACACATTCATACACGAACCCTTAACAAGGTAGTGAATATCAGTTTGTGCTCCCCCTATTTGGTTGTTGACTCTTACTAATGTCTATTAATCCAATAGTAATCTAGTTTACATTTTAACATGGGGGTCTATGGGAATCGACTTGCTTCGGGAGCCAGCCCCAAGTGGTCATTTGATGAACTGCAGTACTTGGCACTTCAGCACAGGCTCCATTTTCCAGCCTCAGGGGATGCCACCTGGGTAACACGCTGAAAAAACAAAGCACTGTGCCAGAAAAGGTGCAAAAAAAACAACTACACACTAGCAAACATGATGCAAGCAATGCAGAATTGAAAGTGTTTAAAACAAATTGCCTTGCAAATAATTATTGAGGAAAGAAATTCACTCAACACATGAGTAAGAATAACACTGTCTTGGTCACAAACGTTGAATGTAAATATAAACTTTCTTTGTTCACAATAATCCTCAACAGGGCCTTTTTGAATTTAGGTAGTAAAAATACTTTGATAAGGTTGAGAACGTTGAAATAACTACTTGTTGTTTGTGCAAAATGTCTCCTACTCAAGGTCCATTTATAGCTTTTTCAACAGCTTTTAGCAGCATCTGTTAAAGTAGAAAATGATGTTGTTGAAAGCTCAGGAAAAAACACATCTTGTTATTTTTTTTGTCAAGCTACCATTTCCAAGAAAAGAAGAAACTTAAGCATTAAACAGACCTTGTTTAAACAAGCAGCAACCAACTGATGTCCCGTCTCTGGTAAGGAAAGTCCTACAAAAACACCATGAAGAAAAAAATCCACATTTGGGTCAGTGCAAACTGTGTTTATTGTTTTAAGTAAGCTAAACTGATTTGTTAGCTCCTTTTTTCTCTCTGTCATGGAAAAACAACTGGCACATGCACAAAGAAGATAATGTCTTCTTTCATGTGTTGTCTGTCTCTCTTGATCTTAAATCCAGCGGCATATTCAAGAAAACAGAGCAGCACAAACAAACTCAAATTAAGAAATACAGTCAGGTAGCAGCTTTTACACGGCACTTGATGTAAAATAACATAATTTTGATGAATGAAACCTTTCAGATGCACCTTTTCTGTCCAGTGTCAGGATCAGCCACGTGCTCCGCCTGCCAAATTTCATTTGTATCGACCTGCTTTTGAAAATCTTCAGTAGCATGTGAGAGATTGGATCCCATTTGTATTTATTTATCTGAGAATAATGGAATCGTCAGCAGATGCCTGCAGACCTGTGACACTGCCCAGAATAGAGATCAGTATTTAAACAAATTAAAAACTTATTTTCCCCTTTTATATTGGATTAGAGGAAGTGAAATGTGACCAGGCCTGGTCCTTTAATTCCATACTGTCTAGGTTTATTATCAAGCTTCAGTTTTACTTCTGCTGCCAATTTTCTCAGTTGTATTTTTTCTCTTTTCTCTCTTCACACTATTTTACTTATTATTTTCTCTCTATATATTTTCTGCGATTTTTCTTGCCATCTTTCGTCTTTATTTTGTTTCTCTGTACACAATAATCAGTCTCTCTCTGTTTCCCCCTTTGTTTCTCTTTACCCCACTCCTCATGTGGATAAAGCAGGCACATGTGGTAAGCGTCTGTGTCCGGTGTACATTTCCCTGTCCAAGGTATGGGCGCCAGCTGTGGCCAGCAGCTGTGTGCATAGTGCATTGTGTGTGTGCGTGCCCATATGCAGGTGTGGGCCCATACTGATTTTATGCAGCAGCTGTGCGTTGTGTGTGTTTGGTTACGGACAGCTGTTTAGTAGCAGGTGATGATTTTAGGAGCCAAGCATACAGTGAGCCAGGCGGCTGGGGGGACGACAGGGAGGGCTATAAGCCCAATAAGATGTAAGGAGGCCTGGGCTGGGCTGGGCGTTGACTCAACCAGGCCTTCTGGACCTCTGCTGGATGGTCTAGAGGCTCAGGAGAGACCCAGCTGTGGGTGACAGTGTTTATACCTGACT
The DNA here is from genome assembly GCA_019142605.1 of Cephalopholis sonnerati. Lineage (NCBI taxonomy): Eukaryota > Metazoa > Chordata > Actinopteri > Perciformes > Serranidae > Cephalopholis > Cephalopholis sonnerati. The sequence goes on from JAGQAX010000007.1 coordinate 23,186,320, forward strand.
CTAAACCTGGCAGACACCACAGACATCTTAGTGATTACTACTGTCTATAAATCAGCCACAGGAAGACAGTTACAGTAACCTCAGGCTTTAAAGGGTCTGGGTTTAAACTCACTGTGGCTCAGGTCTAAACTGGAATCCTTCCACACAAAATCAGATTAGCTGCTCAGGTCTGCATGTACATGTAAATGCCACATAAATTGTGCTGAAATTAGAGAAATATTAGAGCACTTGTGAGATAGAAATAGGTTAAAAGAGCAGTGTGAAGGGTTTAGTGGCATTTAGTGGTGAGGATTGCAATCAGCTGAAGCTTCTCCCATGTACCAAGTGTGAAGTCCCTGGTTAAAATCCTTCCAGTGTTCATTGTTTAGGAGGTTTTTACCAACACCTGAATCATCCTCAGTGGTATTTTTTTCCAAAACAAATGGAACATGTGATTAAAGCTAGTAAAGACACTGTTAAAGCAGTTTTTATGCTACAAATGTTTCTTCTTCGCTGTTTGGCTTGTTGCAGACAGGCCAGCTAGCCCAGTAAAAACACTGAATAAAGCATTTTCACAGTAAAAAAAACAGTGTTTTTACGATGTTATTTGTCACAGAGGGGCTGTTCATTATGGTGGCTAATGCAAAAAAAAAAAAAAGAGCCAGTGTTAGGTGTGTCCGTTCTGGGCTGCTGTAGAAACATGGCGGTGCAACATGGCAGACTCTCTGGATGAGGACCGGCTCCCTATGTAAATATGAACGGCTCATTCTGAGATAATGAAAACAGAAGGATTCTTATTTTTTAGGTGGTTACACAGAAAACATGCTCATTATATTATATTCAATCTCTGCCGATATGTCCCCCTAAATCCTACACACAGCTCTAAACAAAATAAGCGTGACTGCAAAGATACAGTTGATATGATAGACGTAAGGGTAGATGGAGTTTTTGAACCATTGGAAGATGACTGAGTTGAAAAACGAGGGAAAGCAGTGAAGCAGCAGGCATCAAATGATGATGGACTGAGAAAGAGTATGCGGAGCAGGAAAGACAAAAAGAGACAAGGCAATAAAAAGGTAAGCATATCAGGCAAGGGCAAAATAAAATGAAGGAGAAAGCAAGATATACAAGACCACAAAACACAGAAGAAAACTGTAGCTGTCAGCAAATTGTTAGACTAACTGCTGCCTATAAAATGTGAATAGAAAGCGAATGGGACCCATATGGTTTCCCTCTGTCATTCCATCTGTAATGAAGACCTGTCTAAAACCTCATTAAGGCCTTATGACACCTCCACTACTAAAATCAGACAGATGGTTATCAAGCTCTATGATGAGACACCAGCTGTGCTTATGACACAGAATGACATAGATAGTCTATTCTGGGAGGAAAACAAGCAAACAAATGCTGTGTTCACTTTTCATTTAAATACTAGCAATCTATTTTCTTACATAAGATAAAGAGAGACACAAACTCTAAATTAAACACAGCATTAAATGTTTAATTAAAAAATATGGTGCCACACAGTAGACTTTTTAAATGTTATGCTTATAATAGGTTTGGTAACCATTGTCTGGTTAAGTGTAGACAATATCTGATCTGAAATGTTTTTGTACAGGCAGTAAGAATTCATAAGAATTAAAAAAATGCACATTAATTTCAGTGATATTTGTATTGAAAGAGCACAAAGCCCAAATCTTTTTCTCCCTATTTGTCTTCATCAGTCAGCACATTTTGGCATATTATTAGTGGCTTTGATTTCAGATTAGGGCTAATGATTGTAAAGAGGAAGCAACATTTGCAGAACCCCAAAAAGCTGAAATTATGAACTGAAAACACAAGAACACAAGAATGCTGACAGCTATCCAAGCATATGTACGTTTAGCTGCATAGGACACCAAGCTGTGACCTTGAGTTCTGCAGTATTGTGCAGTATTTTTGCACACTTTAAACATGCTGCTCTTGCTTGCCAAAAAGTTTCACTAGTAAGAAAAACAGGAGAGTAAAAACAGGAGTAAGATTTAACAGAAGTCTCTGGAGCTTTGACACCAGAGGGAGATGTTTTGTAATCAAGGGACATCTGAACGGCAGCAGAAAACAAATCCACCCACGGAGCCAGACACTGGTGGTGGTGTTGGTGGCTGCTGACTGCTGAGGCGTATGTGGCTGATGAATTCGTACTGATTGGAGACTGATTGGTGATGGGGAGGTAGATGGCATGCACGACGGCAGCAAGAAAGAACCATATTTAAAACAAGGAGCAGTAACATGATGGGCTGACAGAGAAGGTGTGTTGCTGTGCTATTGGTTGATTGTGAATCAGCTGATGACTCATTTGACAGACCGAGACAATGACATCTAGAGATAGTGAGTATACAAGCAAGGAGTGAATGGCAGGGTGAGAAAGTAACTTACAGCCTGAGCATGAAAAGTATTGTTTTCCTGACTGAACATTGGCTAGAGATTCATTACATAGATATTGTTTTAGATTTTGGACATTGTAATGTCCTAAGTGTTGTCTTTTCCTGGTTTTAAAGGCTGCAGTACGGTAAAGTGATGTAAATGTCTGAACTGTTCAAGCTGTTGTACTGTTACTAATACTTCATTTCCTCCATATTGCCCAGACCTAATTAGACTTTAAATGGGGATATTTAATGTACTCATTATCTGTATAGTATGCCAGCAAGAGTGATGAGAAAGTGCAGAGCTAAGGATGTGCAGCTTTGGGGTAGCTTAGTGGATAGTGGATAGTGCCGGTGCCCCATGTATAAAGGTGCTGCCTCACTGCAGCGGTTGCGGGTTCGATTTTTTGCTGCATGTCATTCCCCTACTCTCTCTCTCCCCATTTCTCTCTATCCTGTCCATTAAAGGCATAAAGGCCAAAAACATAATCTTTAAAAAAAAAATAGGTGTACAGCTTTTAAAATCCTCCATAGGTGTTAAATTTAGTTGAGATCTGGTGACTGTGAAAGTCCCCACAGCAGATCCGAGCCACCAGATCCCCTCACTGTAGGGGTCGAGCATTCAGGACTGTACCATCCTCTTGGTGTACGCAATGCACTCACCCACTTGTCAGAATATGGTTAAGGATGACTCATCTGACAATATTCCACATCTCTGCAGACCAGTGCTGATGGTTTTTCCACCACTGAACTTTTAAATGTGCATTGATCTTCCTAATGAGGGGTTTATGCACTGCAACTCTTCTATAATATACCCCTCTGTGTAACTGTTCACAGAATGTTCTTGCTGACACAGTCTAATCACGTCCTGCATTGATTCTCAGTCACCTGAGGAAGAGTTGCTCTTCTGTTTTTCTTTACCTATCCCACTAGTGCGCTTTTGACCACAATTTCCAACCCTATTTACTCTTGTTTTTTCTATAGACCTGAATACAGATGTCACATTAGTCACTGTTCCTCTTGAAACACTAGCCACTTGAGCAGTCTGTGTGACTGAAGCTATCAGTGCCCCAACAATAAGTCCTCTTACAAAGTCACTTAGATCTTTTCCTCTTGCCACTTTGATACAAAATCACCTGCAACTATTTAGCATTCTTACACATGCCACAGAACATGATTGGGTGATGATTGGTACAAAAAATTGTACCATGCAGTGCACCTGTGTGGAAGCATCTGCATTCTTCACCCATTTATTCAAGTTTTATTCTCTAATTTGTCACCCGTCTATAAAGTAACTGTAGTACAATGATCTGAAATATGGAAATATAGAGTCTGAAAATAGCATTCTGCTCTGCAGGAAGAACAAAAGGTTTTAAGAGTAATGAGAGGATGAAGAATGGGATGTGGTGGTAGTGCGTGCGCACACACACACACACACACACACACACACACACACACACACACACCCACACACACACACACACACACACACACACACACACACACACACCACATCTCATGTGTTATGCCTGGCCATTAGTCAAAGCTGTCACTGTACATACTAAGCCAAACCGTTAGTATGATGGCTGTCAGGTGAACTTGCGTGGCCATTAGTGTGAGAGAACTTGGTGTGAAAGAAATTCTCTAAGAAGATAACAAGTTAACATCTGACTTTGTGTTGGCGTTTTGTTTTGTTGAAACTCCTATGAGGCGGGCCAGTTAACTGAGAATATGCTTTGTATTTTGTATGGGATTTAAAGGACAGTACAGTATGATATGTTGCTGATCCCTGTAGAAATGTTCTTTTCACTTGCTTGTAGAAGAAAGTGAGAACAGAGGCTTACACACATAAATGGCCTTAAATAAGTTAAAAATAGGGCTCATTATGTTATGTTAAGAATCAGTAAATTTATTGGTGTTCATTTTTAATAGTAGAAATTAGAGAATATTAGATAAGATATAAATAATACAAGAGTCCGATTTAAAACCACTTTTAATAGGTACTTTGAAGGACACCAATATTATCCCTACAAGATGTGTTAAATTTGGCTTTCCTTGGATTTTCCAAATGGATTTTGTCCAGGAGACATCAGTATCTGACAATACTTCTTAACTCTGAACAATAAAAAGTACATAAATGATCTCAAATTATTCACCAGGCTGCTCTCCAGTCAAGAAACACTCGGTGATTAAGGACAGAACATGTTTAAAATAAACACTTAAGCAGTTGGCAAAATCCTTGCTGCAAATTCATTGAGCACTTTTCATGAGTAAACTCTTGAAGGATGAACTTGGAAGTCTTCCGCTGTTGTGTACTTTTAATGACATCGGGGATTGTGCAGCTGCTCTGTTTTGTGACTGGAGGGTTTGTTTTTAAACCAGCAACAGTGAACTGACACAAGACAGGTGTTATCAGTTTCATCAATTTTAGAAAAGTCCTTCATCAATGTCATATCCAACCTACAGAAACTGAACCAGAGAAACACATCTATTCATCCACTTATGCTTTTGTAAACCTTCAGGGAGAAGAGACGCACATCGTCATTTTGACCATGAGCCAGGCGAATCTTATACTTAAAACACATAATTAGATTATATCAGTTTTTTTCATTTGTTTTGCTTGGATAGATTAAATTTTACTCATAGATGTTTTGACTGCAGTCTTGTGTATAAGCCCGTTCTCATTCTCAGAAAGTCAAATACGGCAACTTGGTATGTGGCTGTTTGCACCTAAATCAAATGCACAAGGTACCCTTTAGCGTCTGTATGAGATGCACTGGGCTGTCCACTAACTCCAATTTAAAGCCATTGGTGGCAATGATGTGCCCTAAAGCCAGGGCATCTTATACTTACAATATATAAATATCTAAATTAATACCTCAAATACATATATATATTTTAATTTTATCAGTTTTATTTGTTTTGCTTTGATAAATGAACGTTTACTCAACAAGAAGATTTTTGACCGAGGTCTTGTGTTATCAGCCTGTTCTCATTCTCAGGCCGTTGGCACCTAAATCAGATGCATAAGGCACCCTTTACCGTCTGTATGAGATGCACTCGGGTTTCTACTAACTCCAATTTAAAGCCATTGGTGGCAATGATGTGCTATAAAGAGTGAAAAAGTCTGAGTAGGGCGGGAAGGAAGAGTGGTGGATGGGTCAAACAAACTTTCACCCAGGAGACCGCTGTTCGTGTCCCCTGTGAATTTTTTTTTTCGTTTGCTATCCTATCGAGATTATCTCCCCACCCAGTAGTTATAACATGGTATCATGGTGTACTGAGCCCAAACCATGGTTGTTGTATGCTTCACTTATTTAGGGTTACAACTGTTAATGAGGAAACCGGAGACCAGGTAGAACTTGCCGGCAGGCATGTATTCAGTTTAACTATCAGAGCAGGACGGTGCACCAGTTATTACACATAACAATGGAGAGCGTAACGGTATCTCTGGAGGGACAAACTTAGGCTGTCAAAACATAAAAATGATCTTTTTTCTAAACCTAACCAAGTAAGTCATTTTGTTGCCCCAACCAAGTAATTTAGGTGACAAAACCTAAGTTTCTTGTGAACACAGAAGTTTATTTTGAAAAGACACTATGTATCTAATGAGTGAAAATAGGCAGCTGTCCCTGAGTGTCCAAAACTGATGCAAGAGGGGAACCTAAAGCATCGTAGTTGGAAGCTAAGGGCCACTGACCAAGCTGCCGTATTTGCTAAGTCAGGAGTGACAACGTGTTGTGTGTATAGTCATATCTGGGATTTATGAGAATGTTTTGTGTTGCTCCTTTAACATGTGATGTGACATGTAATTAAGATTTTCGGCTGACCTCAACACTGTTAATGCCCAGTGTGCCTCTTGACAGTATCTTATCTAAGTCAGCGAATTCAGAACATGTTGTTTACACTTCATGGATGGACTGCTGCTGTGTTGCCTCCCGTTGCGCACTTTTATTTAATTTAGTATTTAGCTGTTAGTTTATTTAGTGTTTATCGTAACTTCATGATGTATTGATTTCCTCTCACAGCATGCTTGATTGGTTATTCTATATTGTCTTGATTGACTAACTACATCTTCAGGTTTATATATAACATCTTGCATGCAATAAAAATAACAGTTATTATTATTATTTTTTTTAGCGTGCTTCACTTTCATTAAAAAATACTGTCAGGTCTGACAATCTGTCTTGGTGCTGGCATCACATCAATATTCAATTACAGTTATTCTGTGTCACTGCCTGCCTGCCACAAATGTGGACCTGGCATCTACAGTGCACTATATGCACTCTGACAGTCAAGGGCAATGTGACAGAATCGTTAGGAAAAAGTGTGTTTGTGTGTGTGTTTCTGTGTGTATGTGGGAAGATAAGCATTGAGCTGTCTAAATGTCGAGGGTGTGTAATTAAAGTCAACCTGAGTGCTGTCAATATGTGATGACTGCTACTGGGAACAGTGGTTTGCCCCGTGTTCAGGTATAATTACGGACCATAGGGTCCCTCGACAGGTGCGCGTGTGCACATTATGTCGCAGAGGTTGGAGGATGATTGCTCTGCACTGTTAGATAGATCTGTGACAGATGTGCCTACAGGTGCCCGTGTGCTTCTCTCTGTGTGTCTGTGTGTGTGTGTGTATCAAATCCACCATGAGAAACAGTAACAGAAACAACACAAATTTCCCTCACCATCATTCAATTCATCTTATTTTCAAGCCATTCCACAGTAGCTTTCAACATCACACAGAATTGGTTTGTGCCCATCTGTGTGTGCCTGTAAATTGTGTGTGTGTATGAGGTTGTTTTGTCGCGCACATGTTGTGCTTGCCTCCTTTTTCCTCCCACTGTGTCTATAATGAAAAGCTAAATGGCCTGGGTTAGCAATGATTAAAGATGGACGGCTACCTAGGAGGAGACGGAGAAAACAGCAGTCGGGAAATGACAGTTTGAGGTAAATGACAGCTCTGCTATGTTTAGGATAAATGGATCGTGCAGCTATATTCAGCCTTCGCCATCAATTATTCAAAGACCCACCGACAAGACAAATCCCCAGTAACTGAGATTCCTCTGCAGTGGTGGTAAAGCAAGTTTCTAACCAGGTGACATGATTCATCCACTTCCCTTTTCACATCCCAATTTCTACAGCTGGGATCCATTACATGTTCACATCAGCAGGAGTGCCTCCGTGAATTAGCTCTTAATTATTAGCAATTCATTTATGAGTAAGAATGTAATGGCCTTGTTATGAAGGCTATTTATCTGAAATTACCTGTGATATGTTATATCATCGCTCCTCCCTCTGTAGAGAAGCAGTATAATGTCAGCTGTGACACCACCACTCATTTGCACTAGGGAGGAGATATCAGCGTGTGTGTGTTTGTCCACATTTGCATGTAGATGATGTGACATGAACTGTATGTCCTTGCCTCTGCACGCTGATATTCATGCATGAATGTCTGTACATGGGTGATATTGTAGCAAGTCTGACAGTGTGTTCTGATAACAGATGGGTGAATGGGTCATTTGTTATTCATAATGAGTGTGTGTCTGTTACACTGTGAACCTGTCAGTTGTGTAATCTAATAAGGGATGTGTGTGTAATTGTGTGTTACATTGTCAGACATTTTCCAGTGTTAGAGAAAGTGCCAGGTTACACTCAGACTGAGGATTTTTTTTCCTTCATCATCATCTCTTTTTTTCCAAAATAAAGAAATGATGTACAAAGTGTGTCTGTTTTTAGTCCACTGATTTTGGTGTCATCCTAACTTTTACTCCACAGCCGCCATGACTTTAACGTTTTTCTTTTTTTTTTTTTTAATGAAATGCTTGACAGTTATTGAATGGATTGCCATGAAATTTGATTTAGAGCTCCATGGTGTCCAAAGAATGAATCTTAATCTTTTGGCGATCTCCTGAATTTTTATCCAGCACCACCAGCAGGTCAAATTTTACATTTGTCCAGTGAAATATCTAAAACTAGCGGGTACTTTTCAACAGCACTGTGGTTAATGTGTGGTTACCTTTAGCCACAAAAACTGCTTGTGTATGGTTAGGAAAAATACCCAGTTTTGAGGGCATACTGCCCACTGGAAACGCAGTGATGTCTCCGTAAAAAAACAGCCACTCATGTGCCACTATCCTGGCAAAAAGAGCAGCAAGGGTTTGGTACAAAACAACAGCAATGATTTGCTACAAAACAGCCACATTTGGTGCTTAAAAAGCAGGTGAAAACAACAATTATTCTCTAGTTGTTCTCAAACAGTGGTCTGCAGCTTTGCAGGTGTCTTGCCTAGATGACCCCACAGTCTACCTCCCAATGGCAAAATTAGCACATATACAACTGATATAATATGTATGAAATGTGCAAATGCAACATATTAGTGGTCTGCCGAAACATACAGTGCCAACATTTTCTCCTGGCAACTGGGCTGTTCAGTTTCGCACTACCCGGACAATTTATCCCTCCTGACTTTGGTAATCCTCTGACTTTTCCTTTAGTGATAAAATGCTAAGAATGTTAATTTGTCCAATACTTTGGTTTATGACCAAATGCCTGTGAAACTAATTGGCAGTCCCATTGGTACTTTATGTTTAGCGATAATTTGCAAATTCTAGGTGTAGTGCTCTGAAAAAGAACCCTGGGTGTGTTGCTTTTTCTCTAGGTGGCCACATATGCTCTGTCCTCATTGGGAACAACTGAAAGTAGATGCCGGCACTGAGAAAAAAATGCTATGTGGACACAGGCCCTGATGTTAACATGCTAATTTTAGCATTAAGCTAACTTCACAGAGCGGTTAGCATGGCTGTCAGCTGTTAGTCTGTGTCTGAAATCCTTCACTCCTCACTACTCACTATGAAGGGAGTTCTATGTAGAGGACTATACAGTGAGCTCACTGGCAACATGAAAAAACATTTTTTATTCTATTTTCTATTTTTAATTCTATCTTATACTATTAATTTCATTTTCACTACACTACACAATCATCATTGCTGTCGCACAAGTTTTGCCATAGATTTGCCATATCAACATCGGCTGGTGGACCATCCATAAGAAATACTGACGTAAAGTTTTGTAATAAATACTGGATATGGAGTGTATTTTACCAAATTAAGAAATATAAAGTACTTTGTGTCCATTTGTGTGGTAATGAGCTGCTCTGCTCACATTAAAAATATTACTTTTGCGCCACAGCTTCTTTGGACACTGCTTTTCACAGTGCATTGTAGGACATTCTGAGTCCACCATGTACGGTATAATAATCCTCTCTATACACTCAGATGACACTACAAAATGGCTAACTCGCTATATAGTAGACTATGTAGGGAGTAGTGAGTGATTTCGGAAACAGCCCTAGTCTTGTTATGCACATACTTATAGCCATATAACCTAAAACATTCTCCTCTCCTCTTCTCTCTCTCCTCTCCTCTCCTCTGCAGGATTCCCCTTCACCCAACAGCTATAATGTGAGTCAGACATTTGAGAAGGCTAATGGCCGCTCTTACTTAGAACCCCGAAATGAAGGAGCTAAGAGACGACAGAGCTGCTTCCTCTCCGCTGCACCACGGGATAATTCCTTCCTGCAATGTGACCCCACTGCACCAGGTAACACACGCACACGGACACATACTGAACAGCATCACATGAAGAGAAACAGGCCTATCTATATATATATCTATTTGAAAACTTTGCAGCTCCACCCTTTCACCATCATGCAGTCCAATTAGCTCCATCTCTGCGGGCTTCTAACCTAATATTTACCTCAATTACACTCCCATTGAAAAATGTTGTTTCAAAATTGATGGATTCATGACTTACTTGGATAATTTATGACTAGCCCCATTTCACCAAGGGACTCAACCCATGAGGCACCCCAAACCGTTTAACCAAAATCTAATTTGCATATAAATAGATTTGGACTGTTTGCAATAGTGTTTCTTCTTCATACACGCAGCCACACACACACACACACACACTTATACACCCACACACACTGAAGCAGATATGCAGACACAAGCATATGGACACTCGTGCGCATGTACAGACTCACATTAAAACACACACATTGATATATGCATTGTAACACACGCACACACACACACACACACATACACACAATCGTTTTGCCCATTATTGAATTTGCATTTTTGAACAGGCATACAGTATGTGGGACATTATAGAACATTATATTCCTCATCATGCTGGGTCCCCTGCGATCACATTTCTCATAATGTAAAAGCATTTAACTATTCAACAGCTTTGACACACGCACGCACGCACACACACACACTCTCACACACACACACACACACACACACACACACACACACACACACACACACACACACACACACACACCCTGCAGAATGACAGTGTTTCATATAATGGTCCGTGACATTAGCGATGGCTCAAGGTGTTTTTTATGCACACGTTTTTTTTTTCTCCCATGTGTTTGTATGGACTCTATGTTCCTTCATTAGCTGCAGTTAGCTGTTGGGTCATATGAGCACCTGCTGTTGTCTCACTGTAAAACCGTGTTAGATGGATGGATGGTTTCTTTTTTACTTTCCTCATCATAATCCTGAATGCACTGATTGCAGTCTGTAGCCCTGGGGTCCATTAAACCATTGTAAAATCGACTGTAAAAGTTGTTTCTATAATTTATGAAAAGTTGGCAGTTGAGGTTTTAAATAAAAAAGGTTTATGGAAACAATGTTGTGTAATGGATAAACCCCCGAGGCTTAGCTTCTTCATTTTGAGAACAGTTTTTCATTTTTAGCATTCATTGTGAATGTTTCTTCTTTGAATGGAAATGGCTTTGTAAGAGGTTTGTTTTTGCACTGTGAGTGGATGTGTTTGTGTGTGTGTGGTGTTTTTTTTTTATTTTTTATTTGTTAGTACCTCTATGCTTGTTTGTAATCATAGCAGCATGTGTGTGAATGTGTGCATGCACATGGATCTCCATACACCTGCTTGTGTGTTTGTCTCATATTATATTCATACCATGGACACTTTTTTCCAAAAGCACAAAAAGAATTTCTAATCCCTGCAGAGTTTTTGGTTGATCTATACAGAACCGTCTGTACAGTACACCATGTCTTGTGGTGGACAGCAGCGCGGTTCAGTATTCTGGTAGACTGAGCTTTGATCATAGTTCAGACAGTTCCAGTTACATTAAAATGCAGCCCATGAAAAAAAAAGCTAGCATACCCTGAAGACTAAGTTCAGATTTATACTGTACAATGCACCCACACTGCTGTGACTTTTGTTGTCCAATATGCATGAAAAAGAGCAAAACATCAGGTTAATCTTTTAACCTTGAGCAAAATAATTCATCCCAATCTTGCAACAGCTACTTTGCTGTAGACCTCTTAGCATTGCTGAGGGCAGAGTATGCAGAAAGTTAGAGATTTCAGCCTTAACTAAAATTATTTCACCTTACTCAACCTCCACAGTGTTGTTGTAACATTTAAAGCTGTTATTGGCAGAAACCTGGAAAAGGGGGTGGGGGGGCATCAGAATTTGGATATATACCTTCCTCCTGCAGCTGCCATTCTCCGTCCTAAGCCCCTCCTCCAGACAACCATGGGCATATGCACATGCTTCTTATAGTAATCAAGTGTTTCCCATACATTGATTTATTTAACTGTATTTTATTGTGAGACAAGAATTAGCTAGCTAGCCACCCTACCGGTGTCTCAGCCCCACTCACTGCTACTGTGGACTGCTTCGTAGGGAGAAGTGCGGGTAGCAGTCTGAAGACGGACTTTCGGTTGGCAGCTGTAGTGACTCGATTCAGCCAGTGGCGCTGCCAGATCTAACCTATGCTATGGCAGCAATGAAATGATTGCTAATGAAGCTGGTGCTGTCTGGTCCCTCAGAGCTGGGGTTTGAGCTGGCTGGATTAGTGCTGCTGCTGCAGGTCTGTCTCTGGAGCTGCTCGGAGTGGCGGGAATTGAAGTGAAGGACACACTGTGATTTGAGGCTTCAGCTGACTTTAGCTACAGTACATTAATGTAAACTTGAAGCCACAGCTGTGAGCCTTTAGCTCCACTTAGCATAAGGCGAAACTATTAGCAAGATTTTAATTTCATTTCTGAAACACAGATATTGACACGTTTTATTTTGTTTATTGTCAGACTCTAAAAAACTCTTTTTGATAAGTCCGCTTTGCAGTAGGCAGTTGTTGCTGCTGCTGGAATACCAGCTTCTCTGCAGGATTCTCTACCACTGAATTGGGCTTCCACCAAAGGCTCATGCACGAGTATCTGCATTTGTAGAACAGCCAAGAGGAACACCCTCTCTCTCAAATGACCTGGGATTTGCCAAAATTGAGCTAGATTTTCTAAAGCCTGAACACAGAGCCAAGAGAGATGCAGAAGTCTGGTGTTCTCTCAGACCACTTGAATTACAATACGCTCTAAGTTTATTATTAGATTTTTGGCCAATGACGACAATATAAAACGACCTATTCTAGCTTTAAAAGCCGAATAGCTGAGGTGGAAATTCTGCATAAGGCAGAAAAATCAAATTTGTAGTAATGTCATGAAAAATATTTCTAGGGCATGATGCTGCAACCTTTGAATTTCCTTTACACACTGAATGTCGAAATATGCTCTGCTGTAAAGTACATGGATGTCTGAAGTACTGTCCTGCCTCAGTTAAAGCAGCTACATGCGAAATGATGTATTCAGGTGTGGATTATGTGTGCATGTGTTCATCAGGCCCTGGCCAGTACAACCCTAGTGTGAAATCCTTCCCTCAAATGGCTCTGATCTCCTCCAGAGAAGATCGATTCAAAGTCTCCATGAACACCAACCCTGGACCAGGCGCTTATCAGGTAAACAAGCTTTTAAAGTGTTACTCTCGTGAAACATTCTTAGCTTCCTAACAAACTCCCAGTGTATGACTTCTTGAGCAGCCAACATGTACCGACATCAGTGTAGGCATGGCTGTTAGTGTGTCCTTGAATTTTAAAGTGTCCCTGTACAGCTAAGAGTGAGAGCATGATGAGGCGTGAGTGTGCTTGCACAGATCCTGTTTGTGTGTCTGGTGTATTGCATGATAGGCCACAAATATATGCCTGACATTATCTCATGTTCTGATCCTCAGAGAATCTATCAAATTTCTCTCCCTGACCTTGAGCTGTGCGGAAGAAATTGATTGCTTTGTAAGAAAAATCCAAACTTCAATAAGTTTCTGTGGTTTCATCCAATCTCCACTGATGCAACACGAAGCTGAATGATGCCGTTTCCTGCTCAAGGCAGCTTTTCACTTTGCGGGAGAATTTGTTCTTAAATGACCTGCCTGCTTGAATTAAACTGCGGAAAGTGAATGCATTTTTATTAAGTCGTATGTTGTTTAATGCAGCCACCTCAGACTGCTGACAGAGAAAAATGCACTTTATGGTTGAAGCATAATACAGTTGTAATGAAAACTAACCAGAACCTAATCTCTCCCTGCTCCATTTCAGTGTGTTTTAATAGGAATTACAGCTTTGGGTTACAGCTGCTGGTGAACGTGTGTGTGCGTGTGCGTGTGTGTGTGTGCGCGCGCGTGAGATGATTGAAAGAGCTAATGTTGCTTCCAGTCCCTGCTGACTTTGAGTGGTGAACATCAAAGACAAAACCACTGAGTTTGATTTAAACCTTGCTACAGAGTTCATCGTCATGTTCATGTCCATGTCCATGGGTGTAATGTTATCACAGGGCTCTTTCTTCTCCTCTCTGTCTGCCTGTCTCCCAATCTGTCTGCTGTCTCTGTGTGGATTTATCTCCTCAACTTTCCCTCTCTTCTCCTTTGCAGTTCACTGTCTCTGTCTCTCTTCTTACTGCCTTTTCCTGTTTCCACTTCTGTGCCCCTCTCCTCACATTCTCCTAGATTCCTTTTGGTTATTTAGCAAAAAAACTTGCAGCTGTTGGGATTACAGTACCTACAGCTGGGTACGCACAATTGCTCTCATTTACGAAACAAATGTATGACAGAAAACTGGGCATATGGCCATTTGCATGCAAACCTCGGCATTTATCAGTGTGAATGTGAGTGGAGGCTACGATCAGATCTAACATCAGGTCTCAACACATGTCACTAGTTTGAGTCAGCACAGACTTGCAGTGTAGCATAGTAAATCTCCAAATTGGTGAACAGACCATATTCTGACTGAGATCTTAGTATTTGCAACCACATATTAATCACTTAAAAATATGTAGCCTATGAGAAAATATAATATTTTGTGAAGGCTTACATCACCACACGCTCTCTGTTACAGCCTGTAGTTGCTTGGCTCTGTGGGACAAGCTTTAGGCTTTTTGAAAGGCTGATCATCTGAAACTTTTTTTTAAAACACTGACAAGCCAGAGCATAAATGAATAAGCCCTGCAACGATCGACGATAATAATTCAAATACTTGTAGGCTAGGTGATTAAATTTTTACCTTTGTCAGGTTCGAACACGTCTGAGTCTCCCCCGTCACCTGTTATGCCTGAAACATGAAGCAGATCGATAAGCGAGGCCACGCGCTCCTCGGCCTTGGTCAATTGTAAACCTTCATATAAATATTATAACTATATCAATATTATAAAATATATAGGCAAACATTAATATTAGTAGGCTGTAGCTTGGTACATATCATGGATGTATAAATTAAATATTACAACCTCAGCTGGAGTTTGATTGTCTACTAAAATGCTGTGGACCGCAGCAGTGATTTCTTTCCCTACTGCATTTTTCCAACTTCCTTTGACGCCACTTTCCAGACTGCCAAATAGATCCAACTGTTTAAATTGGACCTGGGAGATCAGTGTTTCCATTTCTAGTTGAGAGAAGTTTCTCCTCTTGCTTTTTTTGCTAACAGCGAGGCCTCTGGACCGAGAGTATATTGAAGTGGGATATTTACATAACCCTTGTTTTCAGTGTCACATTTATCAACACCTGATCATTCCTACGCTGTGATTGGGAGATAAGAACGTTTAATGAACCACATGCAAACGCTATCGTTAGATGGTTTCTGTGCTCGGATCTGTGCTAGTTTGTATTTTAGATTAATATATGAGGGCCAATGTGATTATTTGGCTGGTTATAAATATTTTGGCCATAGCCTGTATGATAATGGACGTAGCTTCCATTACGTCACCCACTTGTTTGTCGACTCCCATTTTGAAGCCTTGAATTCGACAATTCGGCGGTAGCCATCTTGGGTCTTGGAGCCAGAAGTGACCATGTTTGGGCAAGAGGGTGGAGCTGTGGAGGAGTGAGGGGAGTATCACACTGAGAACCCCGAGGACACTATCTGCAGACAACCTGTCAAAATGGACACACCCTTAATCATTGGTAACCTTTAAGCCTTTTTAAAATGGAGGCGGGTGAGGAGAAATTCACCACCCTGTACAGCTACGATGAAGGAGGAAATTTGCTACATAGACCACAACAAAACTGTTTTAACCAGGCTGTAAATATGTTTATTTCTAGTGTAAAGTTGGGCATTTCAACACTGGGTGTATGGGGATTGACTAGCCTCTAAAACCAGTCTCAAGTGGCCATTCAAGGAACTGCAGTTTTTCGCACTTGGATGTTGGCTTAATTTTTTAGTCCCAGAGGTTATTGCTTGGTTTCGGGCATTACACCCAATCTGGGTTAGCTAATGCTGACACTTGGCAGATAAAATCACACACTGTGTTGGCGAAGGCTTGTCTTCCCATTATTCTCATGCAGGTTATTTTAAAAATGTTTAATTTTGATGATGGCATTTGGGACCACTTCAGTTGTGTATTGGGAAAAATAATACAGTGAAGCACAGTAATCATAGGAGATGTCAGGTTATAATGGCCACGCTGTATACCTGCTTGAATATAATTGGACATTACCAGTCAGGTTAAATGGTGTTAAATGATGCAAGTGCGACTTAAGTGCTGCCTGAACTTACACTATGCTCCATTCCACCTCATCAGGTTTCAGTACATAGCAAGAGCTCACTGGAGGTTCACCTCCACATATGAAGTTTACCTATTTCAAGTTCTTCTCTCTCTCATCTATTCCTCCTCGTTTTCTATGTAAATTGCATCAGAAATTAGCAAGGCAAACTGGTTTTGATGGATATCCGTTTTGGTTCAACATGTGAGAATTTGTGTTCTCGCTGGATTTAGTTCTTTGTATGTGAGGTTTCATCAGGTTTGAGCTAACCTGGAATTCACCTCACTCTTATGAAGTTCATTCCTCTACATCTCTCTCTCTTCTGTTGAGCCTGCAATCCTTTTTGCCTTCATCTCTCCATCTACCATCTCATCTGAACTTTGCATGTTTCCATTTCATTATGAAACAGTTTTTATAATCGTCAGCCATTTCTGTTTTGGTACAGGAACATGAGAGATTTGTGTTTAATTCAAATTGTGCTGTTTCTGACTGTCAAGACTAAAAAAATCCTACATGTGTATGATAATCAGTGCAAATATAGTCGTTATGTTAGGGACATGCCAAGTCTTTTTAGGTTTCGAATATCCTAATGTTGCACAGCCGTCGCGGTGTGTGAGTGCGTGGCAGTGTGTATCACTTTGTAAGTACCAAACCGCAGTAATGTAGGCAGAATGCAGTGCATATTTTTTCCACATACATTTTTAAAACCTTTATCACCCTTCGTAGACGTATGCTTGTGGTTGTTCTTTCATCATCATATGCCGTGTTTTTCCTCTCTTTATCTGCTCTACATGTCCCTCTCTGCCTCTCACTGTCTCTCTGCTCCATTTCTCTCTGCGTTAAGGGGAAACTGTAGCTGCGGGAATTTTTCCAATGACAGCAGCTTGTAAAACTGTTGAAGTATCTCATACAAGCCTCCTCTCCCCTCTTCTCCTCTCCTGTCCTCTCCTCTCCCAGGGTATGGGAAGGTAAAAAAATATATTCAAATAAGGCATTAAATTAAAAGTAAAATCAATATTCTCCATTTTGGCTTGTTAAGTGTTTGTCTGCAGCCACTTCAGTCAAAGCACAGAGTAGAGTTAATGTTTGGAGATAATTGCCTCAAAGTAAAAATGGGTTAGTTTGTGGAATTAAGCTAATAATAATGCAACCTGCTGCAGAACTGAATTTCAGACCAATAACTAAAGCCTCATTTCCACCGAGCAGTCCTGTCCACTTCAGTTCAGTTCAGAACCCATTAAAACAGTTACTTTTGCGTTTCTATTGTGAAAAGTTGTGGATGGTATTAATAGAGCTGTCTCATACGTCAGTGTTTTTCACCACCCCTCTGTTGAGGTACCTAGCACACTGATCCAATACTAAAAGGTGGAGCTCAGAGCACTGCAGTCTGTTAATTGGTCAGTAGAGAACAGTCACTGTTGCTTTGGGATGAGTTGTGGCTGGTTTTGAAGCTTGTGGCTTGTGTAACCATTGTTCATACCGCTGGCAAGATTTTCATACATTTGTAAACTATAACTATAGAATAAAAGGATGCCGTTCAAAGGCTACTGCAGGTAGCCACCAGCATCAAGGTGGAATGTTTCCTTGCATAATACTCAATGCATGAGTTGATGGCGTGAATCTATAAACACACCTTAAATGTCAATATGACAACGTTGACCGTTCCACTTGTTTTTATTGACCCTCTTGGATGACATACGCTTTATCCATGATTGGATTTTCAAGTACTGAAAAATGTAGAAGAATTTCAAGCTTGTTGAATTCCAGCTTGTTGTGAAATCCCAGTGTGCAACCCCATTCTGTAGATGATATATAGCAAGGCTGGCGGAGCAGTGAGTGAAAACAACCCCACCTAAGTAAGAGAATTGCGTTCAGTGGAAACGGCAAACTGATCTAGTTCTAGGTACACAACTGTAAAGGTTGCGTACAGTTCTAAAGTTACTACACCTAAAGTTTTTGGTAAAGATGTGGCTTTAGGCCCTGGGTCCTGGTTTGGAGTTGCATGTTCCTCCCATCCTTAGATGAGCTTCTCTCTCAGTACAAAGACATGCATGTTTGGTAAATTGGAAATTGCTTGTAGGTGTGAATGGTTGTCTGTTTCAATGTGTCAGCCTTTTGACAGACTGGCTACCTGCCCAGTGTGCCCAATGTGAGGAGGCCTCAGCCCCCCTCAGCAAGATACGTTTGTATTCTGTAGATTATGGTTGGACGGAGAAACTTATCTTGTAAATCCATTGCACATCTGAGCAGAGCTAATGAAAGTTCCTAAACTACAAATGGCAGCACAAATGTCTCTGCCAATGTACTATCAAAGGGATACTTCAGTGACCAAGTATTGCACTTTCATCAAGTTTAGGGGATTGTGAGAAACAGAGTTTTAGAGGAATGCTGTCAAAATCAAAGCAGTAGTCCGAGATACAGACTTTTAACCCCTTATATGAGTCATGCCCCAGATTACCACTGGAAAACACCCATACCTCTCAAACCCATATCTTTTCAAACTGTAACAATCGGGGTGCGTTCCAGTTACCTAATATTTTCCTGTAAAGACGACTGCCAAGGGTATTCAGCCATGTTAAGTAAGATTCAAAACAGCAGGAAACAAAAAATGCTGAGCTCAAAGTGGACTGTGAACTGTGTAGAGAAGAAATGAACCGTTCTTCAGCTGTTTTCTAGGCTCAGAAGCGCTCTTTGTGACGAGTAAACTGAACTTGATGGATAGAATTGATGGCATGCACAACACACTTTCACTTCACACAATGTATCTTTTAATGGTTTGTGACAATGTGTCAACTTTTAAGGAATGTCAACCCTCGCTCACAGTCTCTTAACTCCATATACTACATACTCCAAAATCAGGTGACACTTGCCAACAGAAGCACTAAAAACAATTAAACTTTCTGTGTCTTGAGTCCAGATGTGAGTCACACATGTATAGAGACCATACTGACAAAGAAACATGCCCTGTGGAGACTGATGCCTCGCATTGTGTGACCCGTCGTGACTCAATTTAGCTTCAGGAGGTTCAGTTCTCTCTTTTTTCAGCGGAATACATGTCTGAGCTCTCTTCTCAGTAATTAGCTGTGTGACTGAATCTATATGACACCACAGGCCATACAGAGTTAAAGATGGTGTGAAGTGGTGCAGAGAGGGAGAGAGGTTAGAGAGTGTTGAAGACGAGCAGGCACAGAGTGGGATGATAGCAATGAGAGAAAGGGGAGACAGGGACAGAGGTGAGACAGTGATGAAAAGGTGGTGGAGAAGCATAGAGGAAGAGAAGCAGAGCGACAGACAGCGGCAAATCGAGCAGCTGAAGAGGGTAGTTAAATTCAACAGCTGAAAATGTGTTCTGAGGGCCTGCAATCTGAGGGAGACGGCCGTGTAATGGAATAGTAGCTATTTCAACATCAGTGTGTTCGCATATGCGTCCATCTATACATGTACCTGCAATGTCACAAAGCTATCTACTTGAGCAGCATTAGGTCACAGTGAAGACTCATTTAGTGTTGCCATTAAATGCACCATGTGAGGTGCCTACTTTGGGAAAGCAGGCTCGATTACCTTTCTCACGCACGACACTGCATTATCGGTTGAGCTTAATTTAACAGAGGGGATGGAACACAGGTATAAAAAGACACGGGAGCAGACATCAAGCAGAAACAAATATTAATTAAATGCTGTGATCTTTGCCGATATGTAAAGCTGCAGAGTGCAAAGCACATACACAGCTAAAAAGGGAAGAAGCTCAAGTGAATGTAATTTTCATTATGAGTCAGAACAGAAGGTGTTCTTAACACAGCTGACATTTCATCAAACTGTCCTCAGGGTGTGAGTTTTTTGTCTCTACATGTGCTCTCTCCATCTGAGAGGTTTTAGAGTTCTACTTTTAATGCTTCTAAGTGGGAAGCACCGCCACCTGATCGTCTCATCGTGTTCTCATCTCTTTTTTTTTTCTGTCGAGGACAGCGAGGTAATCCTTATAATTTAAAATGCAAAAATGTCTCCCCATTTCTGCATTTCAATTCATCACACCCACTCTGTACAAACTTTCTGTGTTTGTCTGTTACTGTGAGTTTGGAGAGTTGAAAACTCCAACTTACTACAGATATGTATAAGTTTGTACGACTATTCAGTGTGTGCGTATGTGTGTATCCCTGCCCAGTGTGTGCTTGGACCCTGAAAAGGATTGAAGTGGATAGGAAAAATAAGTAAATAAACAATTGTTGGTGTATGGTTGATATCCGTTGAAGCTTCATTATAAAGTTAAAAGAAATTTCTGGATTTCTTTTTTTACCCTGGCCTATTTCCCAGAAATCTGGCCTTTGTAACTCCATGGGTCGTGCTATCTTTGCACTCAGCACCTCTGTTGTCGAGATTCAGGGAAACAAGGACTCAGCAAGCTGCCCAAACCTCCCACAACTTTAGACATGATTTTTACATGAATCATTTCAAACTTGTTTCTGAGTCAGACTGAAAGTAACACAAAAAGTAGTCCACCAGAAAAGCTTTATGGCCAACTGCATAGGGATCTACATCTGGATCATCTTTCTGGCTGACCTAACTACCCTGTCATATTCCTCCATGCACTCTGCCTCATATATGTCATTTTGTGGAAGTCCTCGTTTCCCCAAAACTTTACAATCAAGGTGGTGCATTTAAAGTTAGCATGACCAATTAAGCCACGATGGACACATCTATGGGAAATACATCAGGCTGAAAAATGCTGAAATTTTCCTTTAAATCAACACCTGCAAGCTAGTTCAGACCGCCAACTTGAGTCCACCACCCTTTTCACATGGCTACTCTTTTCACCGCAGGATGTATTCAGTCATGCTGTATTAAATCCATCCGTACTGTGCTGCCACGCTGCTCACTTGGAAGCCATGCTGTCATTTGTGGCTATTCATACAGCATTTCAGAAGCCCCACCTCCACCCCACCATCCGCCTGAAGGCTAGGCAGGAAATGATAATCGTTAATCCTTACCTCCTGCTGCACTGAGCTCGATGTTTGGGAAGTGAAGAGGTCAGGGCTTAGACGACAATCATCACAGTTGTTTATAGTCCACATCAGTGGTTCCCAACTGTTGGGTCGCGAGCCCATTCTGAATGGACCGTAAGTGACTCGAAAACCTGTCATGTTTTTTAAGTAAACCTTCTTTATTTTGAAGAACAGTAAATTTCCAGCACAGAGCTTTTATTTTGAAGTGCCGTTTTCTGCTGTAGAGTGAGTGACTACCTGTTAGCAACTTGACAGAGACAGCAAACTAGCACAACAACACAGCCAAATGCAAGTATAATGCTGAATGTATTAAACTGTGTGGACCTCGAACTAATGACTAAGGAGAAATCTGGACCCCCGTGACTGGACCAGTTGGGAACCACTGGTCTGCATTCTCAGAATGAACTATTCGTCATATGTTTGCTGACTGAACTGCTGATGAAATCAATTCATCTGTGTCCACTAAAAGCTTTTCTGATCATGCTCTCCCCATGGTGATTGTTGAAATACCTAAAATCGCCTATGTTAACATTCCTGAGCGCAACCTCATGACTGTTATTTTGGGGAAGCAAAGGCTGAGGTAGCATTCTTATAACCATGACAGCAATATTTTGCGCACCAAGCAGTTTTATTTGCCTTTATTAAACCACATCGTATGCTGCGTTCACATGGAATCAGGCAGGCAGTAGACAGCAGACGGACAACACCTTCTGGACAGCATGGGAAAAACAAATAGATGGAGTGGCATGATGATATGTTGCGATGGTGATGTCGTATTGTTAACAAAGAATGGGCTTAAATATGTTAAACTAATTATTTCTTAACTGTTATTTTGTGTTATTATTCTAGTTATTGTCCAGACCACCCATGTTTTCTCCTTGTGTGAGCCAGCTACCTAACATCCAGTTGTAAATTCTGTCGCAGAGGATGGCAAAAATGAAAATATTTTAGGTTTGGACAGCGGTGCAGTCTACCCTTAGCATTGCAGGTGTTCTCTGCCAGCTTCCCCTAATTGTACTGTCCTGCTTTGGTGCACTAAAATGATATCTGTGTAATTGTATCACGCATAGAGGTGGCAAATCAAACAGCACTGAGGAACAACCTGTTTTGTTGTTTGGGATTGGCGCGTGAGGATGCTCTGTTTCTGTCCTTTTGTCTGGTGAATTTGCAAATTACTGCAGAGAATTTTTATCCTTTGTTTTGCTGGCATGTGTACGCATGTACGGGATGAAGCCTGTGTTGCTGCTTCATGTGCTGTATGTGTGTTGTGGGAAAGACTTTGCCTCCTTTGTGCCTGTGCACACACCTGTACATGTCTGCATACATACAGAGCAACATCATCACAAACGCCCTGCACAGATCCCCTCTATGACCTAGTGAAACATCCCATAATCTACCTCATTATTGCTATGCCGGTGGTGTCGTCACTTCCAAGGGCTCTACCCCATCTCCCCGACCTCCTGGGCAACCCTGAGGGTGACCTGGAGTTGAACCCACAACCCTTTTCCCATTAGGATCAATACTGAGATCTGAGCAGCCCCGCCGATGCACCTAAATCCTACTGTGGCAGCTCTGGCATACTGATGTGTGCATGTGTGCTGGGAGGTTAGGGGAGGAGGTGGGGGGAGAAACAAAGAGAGAGGGGGAGCTTTTATAACATAGTAGAGGTAGATTCCTCAGGCAGTTCGAAGTGGATGTAGGATTTTCTTTTTTGTTTTTGGTACTGTTTTTTTGTGTTCCCCTCAGTAAGGCCAAGGACAGACAGACTAGTGATTTTTGTGTGTTACTGTGTGTCAGTAACATGCTACAGTTTGTGAATTCAACCTTAATGACCACTTTCTCTTGAAGCATGGCAGAAAGGAGTGTGTTGGAATGATTGTTTGGGTGTGAGTTATGTTTAAAGTGAAGGTTGTAACGCGATCAATAAATTGTCATTTTTACTTAAAATAACAGTCCAGTGACCTTTTCAGCTGACGCCACAAACACCCAGCAGTGCCAAGAGCTGAACAAAGACCAGACAGAGAAGACAGTGAAAAAATGTGTGAAAATAACTGGCGATACATTTTCGCTGAAAATAACATGCTTACATTTAGACACATAAAGTCAGAGATAACTTCTCAGTTCAGTCAAGACCCTAATTTCATGATTTTTAGTGGGTTTGCTCATGAACATTCGATGAACATGAACGCATCTTAAAGAAAATGTAAAATTCATGTACGACTAAAAGGTAATACAGAAAGAGACTGGTGAAGTGAAGAGAGGAATGGAGCATCTGAAAGATAGATCATGGACATGCATTACTGGACATCTGACTATAAAAATGACTTTGATACCTGCCTGAACTACTGCGAGGCTCCATTCTTCAAAAAGTCCTGTGTTTTTGTGGCTTGTCCGTTTCTTGGAAGACACTGTAAATCTGTTTCACATGAGGCCGCTGGCTTTAGTAAACAGGTTCATACTCTGTCAGGGCATACAGTTTATGTGAAGTTTTATTGGACAGTTAAACGCAGTAAAAAACAGGATGATTGGTGGAAAACGCCAAGAACTGTTGATTACTCCTGTTTTAAAGTCAGAGGACCACCACCCATCACTCTGCACTCTGCACATCATAATGGCCTCCATTCATTCCCTAATTTATTCATGCATTCCTTTATTTTTGTTTGTTTCCTTCTATATTTCTCATTGCCATAGAGTAGGTCCTGTTTAATAAAGAAAATTTTCTCTATTCATACCTATTTTCATAGGCCTGGTTTTGTAAGATGTGTTTCCATCCATCTGTTTTTCAATTTGTGCATGAAAAAGTCTGAATGGAAACACCAAAAATTTGAAAAAATGTTAACACCTGGGGGAGGTGGAAAAGTTGGTGTATCAACAAAAGTTAAATGTGACTTAAATGTGCAATTGAAACAGATTCAGCAAATAAATGATGACATAACATTACTGTCATTGCATAGGCCACTGCAATCTCTTGTTGTTGTCTCTGGATGGCTTTTAACTTGCTTATGTATGCACGCAGGGCTGTTACCAGAAATCTCTCAAGAGCATAGAGCTGCAATATTAGCTGTTCAAAACTCCCTATTTACATTGTTGAATGTGCTCTCACTTATTATACATTCATTGTTTTACTTTATTTGAGTTTGACTGGCACTCTTTCAATTACATTCACCTTGTTTCACCCTCTTCTTCTGCAGACATCTAGTGAGACTACCAACTACCAAAATTTATGTAACAGCAGTGGATAGCGAAGCGCATAAAGTTTAATTTTCTTTTGCAGATTTTCTGAAAATCCAGTTAAAAGTTGAGCTTCATTTGGATGGAAACCCAACTACAGTCTAAAGCCCTGTTTCCACCAAGCAGTACAGTTCAGTTCAGTACTCTTATTTTCCATTTCCACTGTGAAAAGTTGTGGATGGTACCAATGAAACCGTTCCATACCGTCCCCTCTGTTGGAGTACCTAGCACACAGATCTGGTACTGAAAGGTGGAGCTGTTAACACTGCAGTCTGTTGATTGGTCAATAGCAAACGGTCACAACTCGCTATTTTTAAATATCCCATGGAGAGAGACTCTCACTGCAGCCTGTTTTATTTGTCCTGAAAATGTCGGCGTGTAGCCTCGTTCTGTGGACGATAAATGAAGTGCAGACTTCCATCTGTGTCACCGGTAATGAGGAAATACAGTGAGTGCTGGACAGAGCAGTGAGTGACAACAACCCCACCCACATGAAAGAGTACTGTCTGCGGTGGAAACGCTAAACAGAGCTAGGGTCTAGGTAGCATGTCTGAAGCGTTACTTTTGGTTCCGAAGTTACCACACCAAAAGTGTTTGGTGGAAACAGGGCTTGATATTGGCCTCTCGTCTGGAACTTTCTCACATCTAATTCTGTACAAAGAGTTGCAAAAAGGGACTGACATGCCTAGTGTCACACAAGTGTAAAACACAACACATTTTATGTACATTTTGATGCCTGCATTTTCAGCATTTACACTTCACACAGACTTACTTTACCCCCCTAATTACCCCTCATCTCTGTTCTGTTTGTATCTCTGCAGCTGAGTCCAGGCATCATGAACACAGTAATGAAGGGCACTTTCAATGTGACACTCAACAACCCTCTGGGCCCCAGCTGTTCCCCCCGTGTGGCCCCTGGCTCCTTAACGGCCCGTAAGACCAATGACACCGTCGCGCCCAACACCTTCATCAGCACCAACACTTCTTAGAGCTCTTTGTGGGTCAAAGTTCAGGGGTGAAAGGTGAGTTGTGTAAAAGGTCAGCTGTAAGGTCGTGACATTTGAATTCATATTCTGCAGAAAGCTGAATTCTCATGAATATTTATGCATCTATCCATTTCTGTTTAATGTATAATAAATAATGAGTGAGCTTATTTTCAATTATTGAATTGTGACTTTACTAAGTTTATTAACGGAATGAACAGAAGTGTAGTGGGATCTGGATATCGGAGTGAAGATATGTATTGCAATTCAAAAAAGAGCTTGAGGACGTTTTCTAAACAAGCTGTTTTTAGATGAATTGCGATAATGACAATAATCACTGAAGCACTTTATAGCTTGTCTGAGTGTCTTTCTGTTGGCAATATTTCTACTCCCTGCCACTTTCTGAAAGCTCACTTAAGCAGTCTGTCCAATCTCTGTTTGTTTTGGTGTGTGTGTGTATGTGTATGTGTGTGTGTTTTTCAGCCCAGAATTTGCTATCAAATAACAACACACAGCGGATCCCTAGAGCTGTTGTTTTGGTAATAGTCTTCGGTATTTCAAGTGTTAGAAATTGCCCTCACAGTTAATTTCACAGTTAATTTACAAATTAGAGCAGCTAATAACTTGTGACTTTTTTAAACCTAAAATTTATCGAAGCAAAATGCTGACTGATTAACTTCTTTCTGTATTTTTTTATTGTTTCAGGCAGCAGTCTGGAGAAGGATGACTGCTCTTTATTCAGTGTTGCAAAGTGAAATACCTACAATGGAGCCTGCATCTACAGCTGATGGTTCCCTCATTCTTCACTCGCAGTAATGACAAGCTCGACACACTGATTCAGCTGTTTTTGTGGATTGGTTCCCTGTGTATAAACCTCTTTGTTAATCAATAACAATTAAAAAGCTATTAGTATGAATATTGCCTGGGGTCTTTCAAAAGCATGTTACTCTTTAAAAGGACATCTCGTCCCTGGAGTGCGTTGTTTTCTTAAAGCAGCAATCAAAGATACAATCTGACATAAATAAGACAAAGATAAAAAATGATGGAAAGGCTTTGCTTTATAGATTTTACTGTGCTGCTCGTATTAGCTTATGACAGTAAAGCTGGGCCAGTGATGGCACGGGATCACATGCCTCAAGCTGGATTTGAACTCACACAGTCGATGTCTCAACTTCTGCAGAAATCATGTTTTATTTAATGACAGTGAACCAGTGCATGAGACAATTAGAAAAAATGCTATTAGAATTAGAAAAGGTTTCATAGCTATACATTATTGCTTAGCATGCATAAATCATGAAGCCATTCATTATGTATATTTGTGCTGACTACCAGAGAAACAGGTGTGAAAGTCATATAGAAGACTCATAACTTATGTTCCAGTTTTGTTGTACACTGATATTCTTTGCTCATTAATCAAATTAGCCTCACCTTTACCCAGAAAACATGGGTCTAATGGTGATGTCGTGTTGGTTTGGTCGGACGCCAAAACTAGGAAGTGGATATGAAGCAGATGGCCAGATGGTGATGCTGTTTCCACGCCCATTTATGGTCCAATCAGAACTTTTCCTAAAAACAAGGAAATATTATTCACATTATTGTTTTAAAAAAGCAAATGCATGTACCTTAATATGACATTGTATTGGGCAAAGGTAGGCCCGGGTGCTTCCAGCTGCTTTTATCAGCTTTGCTGAATGTGTGCCAAACTTAGGCCCTTATGTCTCTTTTTCAAGTCTTGTTGGTGCTTATTTGGTGGTTGGCTTTGGATGGTGGTGGCGTGTGGCTGTGGGTCACTCATCGGGATGAGGAAATCAGCTCACCAGTCCGTAAGGTTTCCTTCTGCCGGCTTCTAGGTAGCTAGCTGCTAGCTATCCAGGTTGAGCTTTTCAAATGTAAACATCAATAAACATCGAGTAAAACATGGAGACGAGTGGAAAACCAGCTGAACAAGCATCCATCTAGCCATTGTACAGGCATTGGAAAATAAATTAAACTCGACAACCTCCGTGCCACATCAGTTTCCAGCGGGATATCAGGAACTGTAATATCCTTTGATTCACCAGTTCTTTGCTAAATCCTGGACAGCACCATTCAGCCAGGAGGCTCTTTTTCTGTATTCCAATCTGACAGAGAAGATGTCTCTAGCGAGAGAAGAAGAGGAGGTTTGTGCTCTGTGATGAATAAGGACTGGTGTGTCGTTGGGAATGTGAGGTGCTGTTCCATTTCTGCTTTGGATCACTGCTATAAGAGTACACCGTGCTAAGCCGAGTAGCTGCCCGTGTTCGGGAGGAGCGACCAAGCAGCCGTCTTGTTGGGGTCGGGATGTTCGATCAGTTAAATCATTCCAAAACCAGACACCATGGATTACCAAAACCATTCAGAAACATGGATAATTATGAAGCAGCAGCCAAAACTGTCAGAAGATGCAAAAAGGACTAAATTACAGTGCACAAGTTAAAGGAAGTGACGGGATCACATCTCACTGGAGTTGTACCTTGTATAATTCTATGTGACAAATAAATGATTGATTGATGAATTGAAATTATGTTCCTGTTTCATTGTTTTAAGCCTGTGGTGTTTGTAAGAGCCAAAAGTCTTGTCTTTAATCGTACTAGAGAAAAGTAGCCTTCATTTTTTTGACAGGAAGTCAGTTGACGTAGTATAAAGAGCAACAAAGTCCATGTAGATAGAAAGTGGTGTCTGGTTTCTCATCCAGAAGAGTGGGGTTTGAGTCTCTAGTTTACTATTTGGTTGTGGTAAAGGTCCAGTGTGTAGGGTGTAGTGGCCTCTAGTGGTGC
Source organism: Cephalopholis sonnerati (assembly GCA_019142605.1). NCBI lineage: Eukaryota > Metazoa > Chordata > Actinopteri > Perciformes > Serranidae > Cephalopholis > Cephalopholis sonnerati. Next base: position 23,214,608 of record JAGQAX010000007.1, read on the forward strand.
CATGCGTGTAGAAGAACTATGGTGGCTGACTTGGAAATCCAAAAAAAACATACATGGCGTAATTTAGAGACAGATTTTGATCTGCCCATTCTGGGCTCCTGGAGAACAAGGCGGTCTCCATGGGAAAGGACTTAATACGCATGTAGATATAATGGCTCATTCTGAGGTAACGTTATGAACATTATAGTCCATTTCTGCCAATATATGCCCCTTATTCCTACACACTGGACCTTTAACGTCATCTTTGTGATGTTGCTAGGATGTTTAGCTGACAGCCAGATAACATTGTGGACATTGGCAGAGCTTTCATTTTGGAAATGTCTTTGAATCATAAGAGGACGTCTTGATTGGTCAGTGTTTGCCTGGTAGTTTCACACACACGTACACTCACGCTGCACAACATACAGGAACACACATCCAGCTGCATGAGAAAGTACATTCTGCTCATAAATTAAAACATGAGTTGTAGGTGCGATAGCCAGTGGCATTATTTGGAGCTTTAGACTTGGTCTTAACTGAGCATGCAGAGGAGAGATCTGATGTGTGACCACAGCATGAAATATTAAGAGTGCAATGCTCTGACGCACCTTTAAGAGGAGAGAGGCTGGAGAGTCAAGACGAAGACTGAGAGAAAAGTTTTGTGGAGCAGTGATGGAGGAAACTACGCCTTAAAGGAACAGTTCAGCCTTTAGGGAGATAAGCTTATGTGCTTTCGTGCCAATAGTTGGAAGATCTATAGAAGCTGTATATATATATATATATATATATATATATATATATTACACATCTCGTATTTCATATGGCCGTTAAATACCAAGCTTCAGCCAGCAGCCTAATGGGGTGAGTCTCTGCTGATTTGCTGGCAACCACACAGTGATGACTGTTGCCTGCCAAGAAATAGTCCGGCACATATGTAAAACCACAACTTGGCGTTTTTACACTTAAGTTTTTGTACAGATTAAACAAACATGATATAAACGTGTTAATTAGCGAGCTTTTGAGGTGCTGGCTGGTGGATCTGTTCCCTTCAGACAGAGCCAGGATAGCTTTTTTTTTTTTTTTTTTTCAGGCTTTATGCTAAGCTAAGCCAACTTGCTGCCGGCATGGGCGAATTATGAGACAGTGGGCCCCTGGGCATAGATATGCAAAGGGCCCCACTATCTCCTCTACAGAGGAGCAAGACACAGCGATTATGTTGTTTTTTTTCCTCTTTGGTATATGTGTCTGTGTCTCTTCATAGTTGTTATGCAATTTTTTGTAGTGATTGTGTCCCTTTGTGGTCCTTCTGTGTCTCATGATTGTTTTATGTCTCCATGACCTCATTTTCCGTCTATTTTGTAGTCATTTTGTGTTTCTTTATAGTCATTATGTGTCTTTGAGGTAATTTTGTGTCTTTTAATGTTTGCTTGTAGTGATTTTGTGTCTTTTTTAGGTCATTTTGTGTCTCTTTGAAGTTGTTTTGTGTCTTTTTGTAGTCATTTTATGTCTCTTTTTGTAGTCATTTTATGTCTTTTTGTAGTCATTTTGTGTCTTTTTTTGGTCATTTGTGTCTTTTTTGGTTGTTTGTGTCTCTTTGTAGTTATTTTTTGTCTCTTTGAAGTCATTTTGTGTCTTTTTATTATCATTTTGTGTCTCTTCAAACTAATTTTGCATCTCTTTGCAGTCATTTTGTATCTTTTTATAGTCATTTTGTGTCTTTTTGCAGTCATTTTGTGTCTCTTTGTAGTCATTTTGTGTCTTTTTTTGGTCGTATGTGTCTCTTATAGTCATTTTGTGTCTTCTTTTGGTTGTTTGTGTGTCTTTATAGTCATTTTGTGTCTTTTTGTAGTCATTTGTGTCTTTTTGGTTGTATGTGTCTCTATGTAGTCATTTTGTGTCTTTTTGAGGACATTTTGTGTGTTTTTATTGTCATTTTGTGTCTCTTCACACTAATTTTGTGTGTCTTTGAAGTCATTTTGTGTCTATTTGATGGTCATTTGAGTCTAATTAATTTTTTTTTTTAATTTGAGCAACATTTGATGTGTTTGCCCCTAAGGTAGGCCCATTCAGTAATACATCTATGGTGGTCAGCTGCTGCATATTTAAGCACCATGCAGACATGGGATTTGCGTCAATCCTCAGCAAGAAATGTTTAAGTATTGCTTTAAAATTAATATCTGCCTTACTGTAACATATACAGTACGTCTCTTTTGATCATCCTATACTATATGACTATCACTGACCTTGTACACCTGGCACCAGAGAGACAGAGATGGCTGGCTGTGATGAGGTGATGCGGGCGGTTCAAAGTGTCAGATAAACCACTTTTACTGGCCGTTACCACTGGAGAGCGTAGATTTATGCTCCTCTTCTCTGCTGATCACTCACCGTAAATCTGCTGTTCATGGCTGTGTGTGGATGTGTGTGTTGCTGTCCCTTAAAGACAAGTGTTTAGGCATCACCGGAAGATGCACAGATGACACCGTGCAGGTAGATCTTGTTGTTGGTCATAGCTGATTTGAAATAACCTTTCCTGTTTAATGATTCCCCCCACCTCCCCTTACTGCCTGTGTTGCATCCCTCCATGCTGTGTTCAAAATGTCTCTGTGAGCGTCCAGAGTAACAGGTTCGACAGAGCACCATGTCTCTGATTGTTCCTGTGGGCCTTTTAGCCTAATGAGGTGTTTACCCCCTATCATTATTCAGCTGGGAGCGGAGCAAAGGGAGACGGAGAGGGAGAGACAGAAGGGGAGGGCTAGGAGGGGGTAAAGACAGGATGGTGAGATACAGAGCAAAATGGGGACAGGAGAAAGCAAAGTAAAAACAGGAGGTGAAGGAAAAAGGCAAGTTGGAAGATGGAGAAAAATGAGAGGTTGTATATGGGCAGAGGAAAAATCTGAGTTGAAAGAAAACGAGAGGCAGATGAGGAAAGAAAGGCAGAGAGGAAGGGGAAAGAGCCTGGTGTTATTTATGCCTCCCTCGGCACTCGTCTTTACCTTTTTTTTCCCCACGAGCTGTTTTACATCGGCGATCTAATTAAATCAAATAAATCACAGCGCACACACACAGAAGAACGCACACACAGCCACAACAGCCCCTCCTGATTCTGGGATTGTGAACATCTCCTCCCCCTACCCCCTCCACCAGAGATTGAATAAATCTTGATTATGGTGCATTACACGGCACATCATTCATGTTGTTTATAGGTCTAAAATATGCAAACAGACCAGGGGCATAAAAGTGATCGATGCTCAAATGGGCTCTTTTTTCTGTTCTGTTCTCATCTCTCACGCAGCACCAAGCGCCGTCACTTGCAGATGTCTTGTGTGGGATGAAGACATATTGTATTGTGTCCTTACATTGTCCCCTCATGATGGCCATTTTCATTGTCTTTGTGCCCAGGCATCCAAAAGGCATTTTTATTACCTCATTTGCTAAAGCACTTTGTCTCTGCTGTTGAGCCATTATTAAATCTAATTAGCTCTGCCAAACCTTGAAGCGGTCCCTGAGAGATCTCTTGATAATTGTAAAACAGAGGTAAGTTGATCAGTGTTTTTTATCGGTTACAGTGGGACTCTGCTGCATGAAACACATGGAAAACAACTTGCAGCTGCTAAAAGCTGCAGTATTTTTCTAGGGAACAACTGCTGCTGGGAGATAATTGTTTGGGCATATGTTGTCCAAATATGTTGTTAGCAAACATATAATTTTTTTGGCCAAACCAAGCATGAAATTAATATTCACAATCCATAATATCCATAGTTTTCTAAAGGGATTTCAACATTTCAACTGTTAAGAAATACATAACTACCCAGATTACTATAAGTCCATGATTATGACAGTGTTTTATTTTTATTTTGTTACAATATCTTCTTTGAAAACCCTTGATGATTTTATCACCAGCAGAGTTTTTAGTGGATTGTTTGCAGTAGTAGTGCTTTTCAACAGGTTTCCCATGACAACACTTAAACGCTACGACAAAGACAGTGGGTGATTTTGAGTTGTAATGCGTCTTCTGCTGTGACAATTTAAAAGAATATCCACAAAATTATATCAGTAAGTCATGTCATCTTACCTTGAACTCATGAAGAAAACTTTTTCTCGCATACCTCCATGGAAAGCGGCAAACATTTGCCTTTAACAACAGCAAACAGCAAAAAAAATCTTTTACACACTGTCAAACAACTCGTGCAGTATAATACAAGTCTCATTTATCCAGTCCTACGCTCAGTGCTTCTCAAGCACATGCATTTTTGCTGAAAAACCTTAATAACCCTAACCAACGTGGTCTCACTAAAAAGTCGTCGCATTCCGGTGCTTGGGCGTCAGACAATGACGAAACAAGCTCCTCTTTAACATTGGTGTGATCCCTGGCTGGTCACTATTATAGTTTAATGGCAGTCGACGGTGTCAGGGGAAACGCAGCGGGACAAGAACAAAAGTTAAGGTGCCGAAAATCCAAGTAGGGTGGGTGGGAGAAGTGATGGATGGGTCCAAGAAACACCAACTTTCACCTGGAGAGTGTTACGTCCCGTAAGATTCTAAACCCAAACCCTCTTCGTTCATCCTAAGCCTAACCGTGTGTGTAAACGTTAAATTTCCTGTGAAAACTGAAGTGTATTTTGAAAGAAGACAATGCATGTACAGTAACAGGCAGAACTTGACATGGCATCCCAGATAGTCAACAACCAATGCACCCAGGGTACGTTTTACGTCGCATCTGGATGTGGAAGGTCCATGACCAAAAGTCGATATGTGACGAGGTTGGAGTGAGAATGTGTTGCCTTAACCTTAGCATTGGAGTCTGGCTTTGAAGAGAGCATAGATAAGTTTCGCTTTCGAGTTGGTTTTTAAAAGAAGGGTTTTAGTGAAAACACGGATGGTTTAATGGATGGACCTACCGGGCACAGGTCAAGGGGCCCTCCTGGGCTTCACCTGCAAAATGATGTATCAAATTAACATGTCGACCAAGAGCAGACTCAAAATGACCACAAAGAAACATAAAGGACTACAAAGAGACCAAAAAGAGACATAAAACAACAACAAAGAGATGCAGACAGCTGTCAAGAGACATAAAGCAGTGGTTCCCAACTGGTGGGTCGCAGGGTCACAGGTCCATTCTGAATGGACATGTCAAGTTTAAAAAATACAAAACACTGTACTTTGAAGTACAGTAAATATACAACACAGAACTTTTATTTTGAAGTGCCATTTCCTGCCGTAGAATGAGTGACTATCGGACAGCTGCTTGGCAGAGACAGCAAACTAGCTTGACAACATTGCCAAACACAATTATGCTGAATGCATTAAACTGTGTGGATTTTGAACTCTTGACGGAGGAGAAATCTGGACCCCATGGCTGGACCAGTTTGGAACCACTGACATAAAGAGACTCACAACTATGAAAAGGGGCAAAACAAGGAGCCACAAAGAGAGACAGATTGATTAAAAAGACATTCAAAGAGACACTTAACAACTATAAAGAGATGCAAAACAACTCCATAAAGTCGCAACATAACCACAAACACAAGAAGAACTACAAAGAGACACAAAATTACCACAAAGACATGTGTAGTGTCAATTAAGACACACAAAACAACAACAGAAAAAGAGGCTCTCCAACTATAAAGATCGTGTGTCGTGCTCCCAGGAGAGGTGGGGGGCCTTCTGCATGTCTGTGTCTCATAATCAGCTCATGGTACTGCGCATACAACTAGATAGATGAGATTTGGATTATACTGCATGAGTTGTGAGAGTTTTGTAAATGGATGTTTTGACATAGTTTTGCTGTTGTTAAATGTGGTTCCTTATCAATCAATAAATCAATATGCTTGCTGTTTTCTGTGGAGGCATGCAAGAAAAACAAAGTTGTCTTTACAAATTCAAGGTAACACTGCATGACTGACTAACACAGTCTTCCTTTAAAGTCTGTATTTAATCTCCTTCAGGAGATTTTTAACTGTTAGCGGTGTGGGCCTTGTTTACCTATCTAGAGCACATCAAAATGGTCTTTATAGATTTTGTAGTATGTATGGTTTCTGATGTTATTCCTTTGCACTTTAAAATGATAAAATCTCACATTTAATGTTGTGTTTGTTCTGGTCAGGGTCGAGTTTCGTGCTAGTTACTTGTAGCTTCAAAATCCCAAATATTATGATGCATGACTGTGAAGATGACATTTTGTCCATATCTTTCCACATGTGCAGTGATTTTAGCAGAATTTTAAAGATGTCTCAGATGCCTAAGTGGGGAGCAGGAGGCTGTTGCTCTAATGTGCTCAAGCCATGTCGAAGATTGAGATGGAAGCAGTTTATTTAGTGGTATTTCTGGTGCATGTGTGAGTGTTTGGATCGCACTGAGCATGTATATTGACAGTGTAGCGTGCCACAGAGGTGGTTTCTATAGGTGGTTTTGTACGTTTGTTCCACTGTGAAGAAGTAAACAACAATATTTTTCTGCTACATGTATGTGGAAGTAGAGAAAGTCATTGGCAGAAATCACCAGAGGTGAAACTAGTTTCATCAATCCTCTGCTGACCTTTATGGCTCATTTTGTCAATACATGTAAATGTAAAGTGCTATATTTAGCCGCAATCATCTTGAGATGACAGCTTCACGCTTGCAAACACAGCTTGGTGAGAGCCAGATTAGCCGGTGTCTTTAATTAAAGGAGATGTACAGTGGTGTAGAAGAATCAATGTGGAGGTTAACAAGTGCTGACAAGGGCAGAAGAGACAGCAAGGCCTTATTTAGATACAGAGAGGAGAACCAGACAGGGTTACAATCAGTGGCAGTCGCTGTTAAACTCCTCCTTACATCTATCCACCTTTAGGCCTGCAGCTGCCGTGGATAATTCTTTCCTTGATGTAGTGCACGAGGGCATTATGGGTACTCTGTGTTTTAGAGTTTGTCAGGCAGCTGTTCCAAACTTTAGTAGAAATTTGTTTTATCAAGCTCACTCCTGTTCTTGAGAGTAAAGGACTTAAACTCATGCAGGTTTGTTGTCAATATTTTTCAACCTGGACCCTGTTTTTGGATCTAGGTCTGGTATTTTTGTGTCTAAGTGAAGAAGCAGCACTTTTTCACACCTAACTGGGTGAGTTAAGGGTTTATTCAAATGAAACCAGAGTGGTTTGGTGATTGTTATAACAGTGAAAAGACAAACCAAGACAACTTTTCTGAGTTTTATTTTGCTTCTGTCAACTTTTAATGAAATGTATTTTATGATAATAAAATTACTGCTTATTTAAGTAGAGTCTGGTTGGTTTCTGTGACTTACTGCTAAACAAAAAGGTCAACCTCTGATGACAATCTGAGCCCATCAGTGGCAAAAACTAGCACTTTCTCTGGACGTAAATAGATGGAGTGCAACTGACCCTTCGCTAAGTTCCGCCCCTGGACGCAGACTGGCCAATCACAACATATCCATTAACAACACAGCTGTGCTCCATTGACTCTATTGCAGGCTCTAATGCATTTTCAGGCTGGTTTTGTGGATTTGGAGCTAAATGTTGTGCCTGGGGCACGTCGTGTATTAATGAGAGGTTGGAAAAAGATATACGTTTCTTCCCTGTTCCAAAACCAAAATCAAACCCTGAAAAGTGTAGGGTTAGCTAGCTAGCTACTGAAGATATATCCTACTGAATGTATACACATGCTGCTTTTGCTTTGTAATGATTATAACAGTGAAACAAAGACCGACCCTGCTGTACAGGAACCAGTGAAGGGAAGCAGGGAAACTTTACACTGTGATCTGCCTATAGTTGGGCTTTAGCTTCTTTGTCTTTTTAACCTGTTGTTGCTGCTGAGTCAGTTTGACATCCTGGATATATCCTTCAAACACAGACTGTAGACCCCTCTGTCTGCTTCTCTCTGGAATCACTGTTTCATTTTTCCAAAAATATGATAATATTTCATCAGGGGGCGCAGTTAGTTACAGTGTGGGCTCCATGCTTACTGCGACAGCTTGTCACACTCATCACAAAGGGGCGGGGCTTAGCAAAAGGTCAGTTGCCCAAAGTGGTTATCTTGCAGCCTGTTGTGACACTTGTAGTTGAATACCGGACACATTTAAAAAATGTGTTCTCCATTAGTTACTCAGAAACAAAAACATTGGAAAATAGGGTCCAGATTAAAAACTACTAAAGCTACCCTTTAAGGTGCACGATGACTACTTTCCTGTGACTATATTATCCTGGTGTGATTTAGTCCTTTTGTTGCTTCCTGTGTTCCCTTTCATCCTGCACCACCGTCTACTGTATGTAAGATAAAAGTGTTCTGCTTTCCCAACGTGTTGTTGTTGCAGGTACATGGAGCAATCTTCTGATTAATTAAAAAGTTAAAAATATAGACATATTTCACACACTGCCAAACACTAGCTGGCCAAAAATCTCAGCTAAAATAAATATATTTAATACACTTGGCTGCACTTATTCTTTTTTCTGCTTCCCTCTCACGAACACACACACACACACACACACACACACACACACACACACACACACACACACACACACACACACACACACACATTATCTCTGAATCATTTCATCAGAAATCTCACTTTCCACCGTAGCTGCAAGTTACTGATACATTATTAAACACTTGTCTTGAGACAAACTGTTTCTCTCATTTGGAAGTTTTTAACTCTTGTTCAATACATTTTGTTTGCTGACCTCAGAATCTGAGGTGATTTCAAAAGACTGGAACAGTATTTTTTCATTTTTAAGACTCTGTACCACAGAAGTGACACATTCATAATTGACACTCTGATGAGCAAACACAGAGGCAATAAGGCTTTACAGTAGTCAGCTACCAATACCTCTTGTGTTTGGTTTTTCTCCTTTATGTCATCAAAAAAAAAAGCTAAGATTGGCTTCAATACTTACACAGTTTAATACATTTCAGTAGAGCTTCTCAGCGAGAACAACTTACATCCTCTGACCTCACATGGCCTCCTGCTTTGGGACTGTGCCAGACACTGTGGTAAGGGGATAGGAGATGCTTTATTATTTATTTTATCTGCTCACAGTTTTACAACTAGTCCTGAGAATCACACAAAACATTAGACAGTAGATCTTAAAATAAAGCCCGCATTAAAAGCCATTTTTTCCATGTGATGTTACAACGTTTGGATCTAACAGAGATCTTTGTCAGGCGTCGTCGAATCACCATCACAAAGCAGAACAAGCGATATATCGACACAAATACATTCATCACTCAAGTGATTGTGATCTGCATGATGATAGATGTTAAAGCTTTGAATACATTGTGCAGATCTTTAGTCAGTTGGTTAGCTTGATTTTTTTTATCTTGGATGTGCACCCTACACCCTGTTTGTCTTTGGATTCTCTCTTTGGAGTCTTTTTTTTTTTTTGTCACTTCACGGTGCGAGCTTTATCTTTCAGTGCGTCAACAGATGTGTCAAGTCAGCTTACAGTCATGTGACAGCACATTAACAAGCCATGTCTTCACTGAGGTAATTATTTTAACCATTAGCGAAACAGAATCGCAGTGTAACTCTGGATACACTGATTCGATGTGACACAGCTTTTATGCACACGGTCCACATCCTCGTGAGAGTGGAGCAATGGTGAACGTTTAATAAAGTAAGTTAGAGAGATTTTCAACTTTATATCTGAAGATTAATATTTACAGTAAATGTTTAGAATTTCTGACATCTAATGCTTACACAAAGAAAGCTCTTACAAACACACTTGCTGTTTGGAAGTTCAGGATCACTGCAGAGGCTGAGCCAGACGTAAACATCCAGGGCTTAGCGTGCTCCCCCGGGGAGATTTTCCCCCGTTTATGGCAGCTATATTCACTACTTTTCAAGCCATTTGAGATAGTAGAATATCTAAAAATCATCATAGTTGCCAAGGAAAATAATCCTGTAGAGTCCACATGCTATTTTATATCTAATTGTTTACTGACTGCAGCACAGTGGTGCAGTGGTTGGCAGTGTTGCCTCACAGCGAGAGGGTTCCAGGTTCGAATCCGCTGGCCAAGTTTGCATGTTCTCCCTGTGGCAGCGTGGGTTTACTCTGGGTGAAATGGAGGACATGCAGGTTAGGTTAATTAGTGACTCTAAATTTGCCCATAAGCGTCAGTGTGCATGTGAATGGTTGTCTGTCTATGTGCGAGCCCTGTGACAGTCTGGTGACCTGTACCCTGCCTCTCACCCAGTGTCAGCTGGGATAGGCTCCAGCAATTACTCTTTTTTAAAAGTAGTAATATTACTTTACCTTTTACTGCCTGCCAGCAGTAATTTGTTATGCTACTTGTTATATCACTTTTCTGTTACACCCCATACAAGTGATGATTGCGTATCTCCCCAAAATTCAGGTGTGTGACTCTGAGTGAATGGCAGGGTAATTGCCATTAAGTGTAGCTAAGGCTGGATCACTTTTTTGTTGACCTAGGAGTTTGTTGTTGCCTGTGATCGGTATTTTCCTAAGGCTCTGCCTGAAAGACAGAGAGTCACTCATGGAGCAACATTTCACCCGCCACATATCCAGCCACAAGCTCCATCACTTCTTTGTAGCCTGCAGCTGTCCACGATTAAAATCCAGTTGTGGTTGTTTAGTCAGTGCAGGGCTACAGTTGACCTCTGTCACCTTTGGTGGGGTGTATTTCCTGGAGCTTCACATTGTTGTGTTGTCAGTCACAGTAGCCGAGGTGTTTCAGACTGGAGGTTTGAGGATGTGTTTTTTGTAGTGGAAGGAGTTTTAGTCCGCAGCAACAGTATTCTTGTCATCTTTCCTCCCAACAAAATCAAAGTGATGGGAATATTTCCAGCTGCTAAGGTAAACATTTCCAACCAGATTGCTGCTTTGTGACAACGATTACAAAAATGAGTCCGCTGATGTCATGTTGTATTTCAAGTCACTAGTGATGTGATAACAAAAGTAATGTTGTAACGAGTTGTTTGGTTTTGGAGTAACTGTAATATTATTACTGACATTTTATTAGTAACATGTTACCTTACTCATGACTGGAAGAAGTAATATTATTACTCAAACAGCCCAACACTTCCCCCGGATAAGCAAGCACGAATAATGAATGAATAAATGAATTTTCTCCAGCTGTCCACATCATTCTGAAACCATAACACAAAAACTGCTGAGGATGACTAATTTTCTCTCCTGCCACCTATAATGAGGCAAAAATGTCTGATGTTACTATTTTTAGATAAGGCTGCATAACATACCCAGCTATCTGGGGCCCATGTGGATAGTAAATGGGCTGAAAAATGGGCCCATACCCACTTGGTACCCAGGTAGCCCTAGCATAACCCATGCATGGCCCATTTGGGTAAACCCAGCCATGTGGGCTATTGGCATGGGACAATTTTTGAACCCGTGGACAGTCCCATTAGGGCCCATTTTTCAGCCTATTTACTACTCACATGAGCCTCAGATGCAAATGTTGTCTGGGATACTGTAGGTAGGATAGGAATTTGGCATAAACAGCATTACTAATATTGAAACTATGCTAGAGTATATTTAAATCCACGCCACTGTAACCTGCACTTCTCTAATAGCAAATCATAGATCCCCAACCATGGCAAGCAAAACGTGGTTTTTAATATTCGAGGAAATGTGTGAAACAGCGCCTCTCTGGGCTAATACGGCTGCTCCATGTTAGCTAGCGTATGTGGTCAAATACGGTATTGCAGCTTTTCTGACGTCAGCCCGGGAGACAGGTGAGGCTGCGTGATGTGATTAAAACACACCTGGCTCAGGTATCACGCAGTTTGATGCGGTCGGAGTCACACAGGCTCGGAATTGTTATAACGATAGAGAAACATTGAGTTACTCTAAAGAAAGTTATAATCTGTACCAACAACAAGACAGGAGGATGAAGAAAGGAAACTGAGCTCTGACGTCAAACAACGTGAGTCGCATACACTCTTTATCTGTATGTATACCTGTGTATGTCTCATCTTTGTTCTGTGGTTTCTTTGCTGATTTCTGTGTGGCTAAGTTTGCATATATGTGTTTATTTGTTGTGCAGTCACCTGCTGACTGTGTGACCTGTGGTTGACCTTGAGCAGATCTGCTTGTTGCTTATGGGAATTTCTTCATTCTTGTTTTTAAGCTGTGCTCTATAGTATGACAGGCATATGGAGAAGAATGTGTGAGTCATGTATTTGACACATGCACTGATAGATCTGTGAATGTCATCAGTGCTCATACCTGTAGAGTGGGCCCATACTCTATGTAGTGTGCCATGTGTGTGTATGCTGAGAAAACACAAAAGACACATTAATAAGTGATGCATTTGTGATACAGTAGGTAAGGTTTCTCTTTGATGTGACAATTCATATGGCACTTTATGAACTACTCATGTACACTCTAATGCAATCCAATACAACAGCTCAGTTAATAATACTCGCAAAGACATCAAAGGTTATGTGTAAAATTTTGGGGGATTTAGTGGCATCTAGCAGTGAGGACTGCATGTTGCAACCAGCTGAAACTTCTCCTGGTTAGAATTCCTTCAGTGTTGATTCTGCAGGAGGCATGTCGTAGACAGGTGCTCACCTTTTTACTCTGATAACTTAAGATCCAGACATTATCATAAGCTGAATTATCCACAGAGGTCTCCTCCTTTCCAAAACATGTGGACTGTGTGATTTAAACTGGTAAAAACTAGGGGGTGGGAATCGCCAGAGGACTCATGAAGCAATAATAGCACAATACTTTCGTAATGATATGATATTATTGCAATATTGTGATATGCTGAGTATTGCGATACAGTATATTACGATTTCTTTTTAACCTTTTTTTCCCCACTGCAAATTATTTTCCCAAAGAAAAAACTTGGCGAACATCAATTTTACGTCAAGTTTTCAGTCTGTTCATCTGATTTTAATAATTTTTACTGCAGCAAAATGTGATGCAAAGCAGACAGACTGATCAACACCATCATAAAACCTGTCAGAAATGCTGCATACACCTGACAAACTGGACTGCTGGCAGATTTAACGCCCTGCTCTGTGATGCCAGAGTAAGCACATTAGACAAGTACTTTACATGCAGGTATCCATGTTTGGAGCGTTGTCTGTTACAACCACAATCCTCCATTCTTCTGCTGCATTTTGCAGGAGGTCTGCAGTGTGTGCTCCAGTGTGACTTTAGTGTACTGCTCTAGTTTGGAGAACATGAAACAGCGGTAGCCTGTCAACAACGATTTGACGAAAGTCAACGATTCGTATTTTCAGGTGATTTTAAACTTAAGACAACATTCTCATTATATTATATTCCATTTATGCCTATATATCTCCCTAAATCCTTCACACTGGACCCTAAGTTTAGTTTTAATTGACACTGTTAGAGCGGGGTTCATTTAACTGTATGTATTTTTATTGAGGTTTGATTTACCTGTGGTTATGAACTTGACTACATCTTATTAAGAGGTATTTTTAAAGTCACATTGAGTGTAAATCTGTTGTCTAAAAATGTATAAATTGAACGTTATATGCCAAGAACACAATGAAATGACATTATAAATCTGAATATGTTCACGTAATTGGTAAAACCGTGCATTGTCCTGCACATTTAATTTGTCTGTATGACCTGTCTGACTCGTCTGACTCGGCTCCTGAACCTCTCCAGTTGTTTTGCATTATCTGGCCCCTCTAAAAGAGCAGCTGTCCCCATAAACACTGTGTGTATTTTATTTAAAACATCCTATATGTGCAGTGTTTGTTCAACTTTCTGTGACTGCTCATATTCTTGAATGCCTGCCTGTGTTGTGCATATGTGAGAGAGAAGATGAGAAGGAACGGCTGCCCTTGCAGACACTGCTGCGAGGTGTGTGCGGCTGCAAACGCACCAGCCTTTTTCCATGTGTGTGTTGGAGCATGTGTATGTTATTGTGACATATTGAATCCATCCCTAAGCTCTGCTCGCTCCAGTGCAGCGTGGGCCTCGGGGCCATTCATCTATCTTCCTGGTCTTTGCTGCTGGGCATGGCTACGGTGATCCTGATTGGCAGTCATTACCGAACCCCGGTGGGAGGACACGCCTCATTGGTTCGGAGCAGATTTGAGGGCCAGTCAAAATGAAGGATAAAGAAGTGTGCGTGCATGCGTGGATTTTATTGATGATGCTACGGTGTACTCTGGCTACTGTGTCTCTTTGGGATGATTCATTGATGTACAAAGAGGGATGTTTGAAGAAATGACGCATGCACATATGTTCTTACGCACAGTCACAGTCTTCGCTCAGATACTGAGTCAACTGTGTGTGTAGTTTTGTGTTGTTTGCTCACGTGTGTTTGCATTCCTGTATGTGCCTGTGCATCTGTGGACTGAGCGACTATATGTATCAGCCTACATATGAGTGTGTGAGTGTGTGTGTGTGTGTGTGTGTGTGTGTGTGGTCTGGGTGTGCCTCTCTTCATGCCTTTTTAAGCAGCAAGGCACTTTAAATGGAAATGTACTTGACATTTAGGAGGAGATGTAATCAGCGCCCATTAGAAAGCAGCTGATTTCCTCTTCAGAGCTCCCTCACCGCCCTCCCTCTGCCATCGCCTCACCACGCTTCTCTCTTTTTTCCATCTTACCACAGTATATCATTTCTTTTTCACACTTTTGATTTATTTCTGTTTCTCCCACATTCTGCTGCCTGGCCTTCTCTCTCCCTTTCAATCTAATTTACCTGTGCACTCTCTTCCTCTCCCCCCGTCCCCCTCCTCCCCTGTCTTTCCCCATCAGGGCATTGTAGTTCAAGAATAGATGTCTGATTTCATTTCCACATTTTGCTGCGTTCATCTCGGTGTCATTATCTGGGCTCATTCTCAGACAGATAGCAGCGGCGTTGTATCATTGCAAATCATGCAAAGCAGTGAATCACTGGAGAGAGATTCTGTTTTCTAGGTGTAAGGTTGGGATCGCAGCATAACAACAGAAAAAACAAATCGACCTGATTGTGAAAACTGCCGCTCTCTCTCACAGTTATGAGTCAGCACTCGGGACGTTTCTGTAAAATGCAATATATTAAAAGTTGCTGATGACTAGATAAGTACCAATCCCCATAATAGAATAGTCATTTTAATTTTGTTTTGTAGAACAGTTTACTTAAAGGGATAGTTCAAATTTTTTTAAAAGTGGGTTTGTAGGAGTTACGTACACCTCGTTTCCCTTTACTTTATGTATACGGAGCTGAGGCATCTGGAAGTCCATTCATTCCTATCGGAATCTCTGTAATATCCAATGTGCCTGCGAAAGTCCCCTCCACAATATTTTGGTCCGGAATTGGTCTTGAGTACGTTAAGAAATTTGAAGCTTAGCTAACAGACTGCTAAGTGGCTAACAGGCTATTGTCAAGTGACTTTTTATGTTTAAAAATAACTTGTTTATCTAGTTTTAACACATTGTGAATCTAATGTTATTCTGCTAAAAAATGGTTATACATGATATACAGTCAGATCATCATTATGACTTGTTCAGCTATTAATACGTCTATTTAATGAAATATTTCATAAAACACATCACATACCTGACAGGCCAACATATTCATTCATTTGTTGCCATGCAATATTGGTCCTGTTTTTGTCCCAGTAATGTTCCAAGCAAATATTCCAAACTACTGGATGGTGAAAAACGGACAAAATGATCCTCTCCCCCCAGGGCTACAGGTAGCTTTTACCAGCTTTCTATCAATCCATAAAGAAATGTACTTCCTTGCATTGGACACTGGAGGCATCCAAAGACATTGTATTACCTTTAGAATGGTCAGCACACTCCCAGTTTGGAGAAGCAGGCAGGAGTGCGGACACAGAAGCTCAGCAATGTACTGCTGTTGTTGGGGGCAGCAGCAATGTATAACCACCTAAAGAATTATTTCAGTGGACACTATTGACAATATTCTCACCATTTTACCTTGTTTTCAGACTGCCCTTTGTTTTTGCACTACATCATGTCAACAGTAGAACTGACTGGGTCAGACTCTCAGCGATTTATGGAAGATACAATAAATAGAAGATATATTTAAAAAAAAAAAAAAAAAAGAAGTGATGTATATGGATGATGCCTCTAGCATCCAACACAATGCATTTCTTTACAGACTGATAGAGACCTGATAGAAACTGCCTGTAGCCATGGGGAGAGTCTGTTTTTGTCATTTTTTCGTCATCTAGTAGTTTGGAATATGTGCCTGGGAGATTAGCGGGACAAAAACAAGACCAACATTGCATTGCAACAAATAAATGAAGATGTTGGCCTACCATCTACGAAGAATGTTTTGTTACTCTTTTCTTACTCTTAATGTTAATGAACAATATCTTATTCTATTGCTAAGCTTACTTGTTAGCATAGCCTACCTAGGTAGCAACCTAACTTGCTAATATTCTGGTTTATCAGCAAGTTTACAAATTAGTATAACCTTCCTAGTTAGCAAGCTAACATGGTTTTTGTTCAGTGTTACTGAGGATTTTATTTAATTGTACCAACTTCACTTTGTAAAACTAGCTTAGCTCTAAAGAAGCACAAAGGAATTTCGAAAGAAGCACAGGAGCAGCACACTGATGATGTCAGAGGGCTGTGATTGGTTAATTGCAGTGTTGGTCCTGAAATGCGATGTGGGATGTTGATCCAGGGGCACGTCCTACTTGGCAAAATCACATCGTGCGTTTCGCAAGCACATCAGATATCACTGAGATTCCCATAGGAATGAATGGACCTCCTGTTGACTCGTCTCCGTACACATACATAAGTGGAAATGAAGCGTAAGTACCTCATACAACCCTACCTCAAAAAGTCTGAACCATCCCTTCAGCCCTTTTGTCCACTGTTGCCTTAAGTATTTCAGTTACTTAGAACACCTCAGGCACTACGATTCATCAGTTCAACTGTATAGTGTTAATTATTTTTCAAGGAATTATGCTTCACCTTAAATACAGTCTCTCTAAGGACAAGAACTTTACAAGGTAAATATGAAATAATGGTTAAACTTTATTATAAGTTCAAACATGATTTTAATGAATCTCTTCATTAATTTTTGATGAATTGTCTATTGAATGGTGAAAAATGCCTAGCAAGGTGACATCTTTAAATTCCTTGCTTTGTCTGTCCAATAGCCACAGACTCAAGGATATTCAGTGTCAAAAGATATAAAACTGGAGCAAGCAGCAGATGCTCACATTTGCATTTAACACATAGCAAACTCAGTGCCGTCTTTGAAACTACTCCTCAAAACTGGAAGGCTTTCTTACATTGAATCTGTTAGTCTGGTTTCTGGTCCTCTTTTCTCATATCGTTTTTTTAAAAAGGCTTTTTGCCTTCAAGGAGTCAAGGATCCATTCTAACTAGGATGAGTCCTTTCAAGGAAGGATCCTCGGAAGGAAAGGCAAGAGTCCCTCTTAGCATTTGGTGGACACACATTGGAACAGGCTAGCGAGTGACCCCAGGTGTGCGCCATTAACCCTCAGCGGACCGAGGGGGTTTCAGGGTACTGTGATAATTTTGGCACTCTCTAATGTTGTTGTACATATTGACCAAATGTAAGCAGTAATTTCAAAGTCACGTGACTTTTAGGGAGGATATATTTCTGGATTATACTTAAAAAATTAACATGCAGGCTAATGAAACTTCCGTGGCACTTTGCGCTCTATCACTGCTGTGAATGATAAATCAAAAAATATTTATGTTTTATCTTTTATATTTTAAGTTTTCTGTCAGTATTTTTTTATGCTTGTATGATAAAAACTCCTGGAGATATTAACCCAAATAAATGACATATTTATCTAAATCCTTCTAAGCTCCGCTGGCGCAGGTGTCATTGAAGAGGCCCTGCCTTCACTTCCAGCACATTGTGCGCAAAGAATTGTGGGTACTTTATACCTGCTGAGAATGTATACATGCACATGAAATTTCTCTGAAAGTAGGACTCAGTTCTCAGTAAAATTTGAAGGATCCTTGACATCGGAACAGTCCTTAGGCACGTTTTGATGACATAGCATCCTTGAAATGCTAATAATAATAATAATAATTATTATTATTTTAATTTGAGAATCTACAACCAGGGAATTTTTGGTTTATGTTCACAGTCATTTTAATTAACCATTTCAGCAGTGATGCATCTTTTCCTCCAACATTTCTAAAGAGATTTCACAGATCCAGTCATGTTTCCAAGAGCTGTCACTATGTGCTTATTATGTTGTTGTCACTATCTGTTTTTACTGTGTTTCACTCATTCTGCTCGAGTGCTGCGCCTCGTGAGCGCTGTGTGTGTGTGTTTCTGTTTGCTTTCGTCACTCCCCTCCCTCTCCGTCTGTCTTCCCTCATCAGGAGACCTTAGTTAAAGAATAGAGGTCTGATTTCATTTGCAGTCTTCTGTGTTCATCTCAATTTCATTATCAAAGCGTCTTGTCAAACAGATTGTACCAGGGTTGTGTTGCGACAAAGGACAACAAAAACAGCACCCTGATTAGCATATTCTGATTAGCGTTTGCTTTGAATATCCTGAAAACCTTTTATCTGATTCTCCACAGTCGCACGGCCGACGTCTGTATCGTCACGTTTACCGCGCGCTCCTCACTGATGCAAGCATGCCCTTTATTTTAGGAAGGGCTGGGAGAAGTCAGACGTCTCATTTTTGAACATTGTGCATGTGCGTTTTTGAAGTTTAGTATATGTGGATTCCTTTTTCAAGGCGACTTTCATCTGCCATTCAGATGAAAAGCTCTTTTTAGACTCGTTGAAGTGAGATAGGTGACAGATGGAACTCTTCAGTGAGGAAACAAAGTTCATTTTAGTTCGAGCTCAGAGTCAAAACAACAAACAACAGTCGCGCTATTTGCTGAGGGATGCTCCGAAGACTGTTTGAATAATGGAAATGATGAGAACAGGTGGGAGAACAAATCATATTAATTAATGATAAACAGGGGAGAGGTGAGCGCGTGTCAGCGTAGCGTGGATGCCTCGCTGAGAGCGTGGATACATCGTTTGATTTCACATCTTAGGGTGAGGGAGAGTTTTGTAGAAGGGAATATGAGTAGGAGTTAGAGGAATCAGCGAGGGCAGGTGCACAAGGCTAAAGGACAATAAAAAATATCAAATATCTGCAAAGCTGGGTCAGCTGAATCTGTAGCTGGAGAGGAGAAGCAGCTCTTTTAGCCTCTGTAATAATGAGACTGAACCAGTGGGTGATGGTGCGCTTTGTAGGCTCAAACTGTGAAGACAAAAGGCACCAAACCTGCAGAGGAAACTGGTATTCATTTGCCATATGTGGACTTGTGTGATGCCTCTCCATCTCGCTGTGACACTGTGTCAAACCCTGACTTTACCCTGACTCATTTTTTTGCCAGATGATAATGTTTCTGTGGAAACACACAGCAACATGTGCTTGACAAGAAATGTGAAGTTAATCCATTTCTCCGTCTCTCTGCGAGATTGATGGACAGAGATGAAGGGCTTCAAGGCACCAGACAGATTGAAGGTCAAGTGGATTTCATTATTTCACATCCAAGCCATGCGGAAGATGTGATTTTCTCTTCTTCTTCTCTGATTATTCAATTTTGCTGTCAGCAATCAG
The DNA here is from genome assembly GCA_019142605.1 of Cephalopholis sonnerati. Classification (NCBI taxonomy): domain Eukaryota; kingdom Metazoa; phylum Chordata; class Actinopteri; order Perciformes; family Serranidae; genus Cephalopholis; species Cephalopholis sonnerati. The sequence continues at coordinate 23,234,130 of JAGQAX010000007.1, forward strand.
AATTACTCCTTTTCTCCCAGCTACACTTTGATTTCACCTGTGGACGTGTTTGAGTGTGTGTGTGCCCGTGCAATCATGTGTGAGGTTGATTTCAGGATTAACAGTAAATAAACACCGCCTTTGTGATCGTAATTATGAAGCCAGAAGTACTGACATGAGCCGCTACATAATTTACATCAGTGTCACAACAATGCACTTTCTAAACCCTGATTTTTGGCAGATGGCGTTTCTGTTTGAAATGTTTTTCATTTCATTCACTCTGTATCCACAATTGATGTGCCACCACCCAGTGGTTTTTGGCTGCTCTTGTGATGGAGATGAGATGAATGCTGATTGAGTTTTGACTTTCATCTTAGAGAAATAAATAAATTAGGAAAATTTGATAAAACAATGAAAGCATGAAATTGTAACAACTAGGACAAACTTCCGTGCAGATTTAGTCATACTGCGTAGATTGTATTTAATTCCTCTAATGTTTTGCAGTCATGAGCTGTTGGTAGAAATGTTGGTATTTTTAATCATGCTAGGCTCTCTGGTGAAATAGACTTCAAAGCTGTTATCTTTGCTTTGTATCTGTGTTTATTAGGAGGTACCATATTTTTCCTTTCTGTCTGTCCTTCTCTCTCTCAGTGGCAACACTAGTATACTGAGAAATGTCAGATGAATACAGTCTGAGCAAGCTGTATGATCGATCACCATTGGGAGGATAAATGTAATTTAATACATAATACAAGCTCCATTAATAATAAAATGTTTCTATTAGTATGTTGAATGCAAGAGGGCCATGTTAAGTCTGGCTTTAAACAGGCATTTACTGATTTTTTTCAGCCACTTGGGTGCAGCGGAAACAACCTGTCAACACAAGACTGACTGAGTTTTTAACACTTTAACAATGCACAAACACGGACATAAGGCATACAGGACAGAAAAGAAAGACACAATGACAAAAACAAAATAATAAAAATTAAATAAGTAATAAAAATATGAAGATGAAATTATAAGATAAAGGATAACACACTGCCAGCAGTACTATTATATGCCAGTTCATACTGTGTCCACTGGAAGGTTGAGACAGAAAGATAATATCCATGGGGAAAGACCATGCGTCAACGGAGACCTAGTGTCCTGGCAGAACGAAGCACAGTGTACAGTCCAATGCCAGGAAGCAGTCCAGTGTGGTTAGTCAGCTCGACTAACCACACTGGACAGATAACTTGATGAGGGAGTTAGACAGAGTGTACCTGTATTTCTTCAAGATGTAGACAAGACAGCATGTCATTTAACCATTTTGTAAAGCAAGGAGGGGAAGAACACTTCCATTCTCACAAAATAACCCTTTTTGCGATGACTATACCAAACATAAGAGCTAATACTATCACCCTTTACGTTAATATGGAGAACATGCTAGTAAAGTGCTGCCTTTATTTTAACATCCAACAGATACAAAGCAACATTGACATTTATTTAAAGTTGTGTTTCTGATCATCTAGTGAATGAAAAGCCATTTGTTGTGTTCCTTTTAGCTCCTTTTTGGTCTCCACCAACTATTGAGAGAAATATCTCTTCAGCTGCTAAATGCTGTGTTATGCTTACCAGCAAGTTGCTGACTTTTTCAGCAGTTTGGTTGTTTTTTTTTTTAGACCTTAGAGGAAAGTTCCTTTAACAAATTGTAGATTGTAAAACTCTAAATATATTTTAACACCTAAAAGAGAGAGAGAGAAAAAAAAAAATCAAATCTAGTTTATTTATATAGCACATTTAAAAACAACCACAGTTGACCAAGGTGCTGTTCAAGTTAAAAGAGTGACATATGTATAACAATTACATACGTAAATAAGATTATAAAATACAAAAATATAACACCATTATAAACAACCAAAGGCCATTGAAAACATGTAGGTTTTAAGGTTTGTCTTAAAAGTGTTAATGGAGGAGGAGCATTTGATTTAGAGCAGAAGGCTATTCCTGATTGTGGGACAGTTGAAAGACATCTTTAAATGAGAAGACAGTTAAACACACACACAAGATGCAACGTAATCAATCTAAACTTTACTCCTACATAAGCTGAAAACAAAAAAAAAAGATATTTGTGATGCACTGGTTTGTTGGTTGAACAACATTATCAGCCAAAACTCACTTTATTGATGCTGTCGGCCTGTCGGCAAATAAGATAACCCTTACCAATGGTAGTGGCCGGTGTCGTTTTTATTGTGTCACATCAATTTTGAGCAGGACTCCAGACTGACTCCAGATAAAGGGCATGTTTGCAACGGTGTCCTGTTGTCCTGATGACAATAGAAAACATGTTTGGGACTAACAGAGATCTTCCCGGTGATGCCTTCAGGACAAAAACTTCAATTGCGATGAGTCAGGGATGCGCCCTATTGTTTCCCTGATAATGCTACATTGCGAACAACGAATCTGTGTTGACATTGGAAGGAGGAGAGCTAGTTAACGTTAGCTGGAGGCTGCACTGAGTTACATTATGATGCGTTCAAACCCTGTTTAGTAAAAATGAGTATTGGGTGAAGGTTAATTATAATGTTATGACATGTTTGAATGTAATCTTGTAAAATGTTGTTTTTGGTGAGAATCTTAATAAACACAGCTGTTTGAATGAGACATTTGTTGATGTATTCACATCAATGTGATCTTAATATTAGAGAGGTAATTATGATAAAGTTAAAGGGCTTTTGAAGCAGTTATTTTTAAAGGTTTTTCATGTGCAAGGTTATATTAAAGTTGTTTAATACATTTGAATGATGTGAGTTTGTGCTCAGTTAAAGATGGTGTCATGAAAGGCTGAATAATGTTCAAATGAAGATTTCTTTGTTTCACTGGCACAAAAGGGGGAATAAATAACAAAAACAAAATAAACAAGCAAACAAACAAACAAAAGCGCCTGTCGGCAAAGTTGTTATTTAAAACATTGGTATCGACCCAGAATTTTCCAATCCTGCATCCCTAATAATGCTGTCTCAAAACTAAGGCTAGAAGAAGTGTGTTTCTGTTTTGAATGTTTCTGTTCATGTTGTAATCAGTTGATAAAATTGAGACAGAATCAAGGAAATTGAGGCATCAAAAATAGAGACTTAAAGCAGAAACAAACAACAGATGTCAATTACAATTTTGGCATGTCTTGCACCAGTACATGTCTGCTGAGGCAGGCAATGAAGCTATGTTTTTTTGAATAATGAAAAATATGTTTTAATTAAAAGACTGTGTTTTTTTTTAGACTTAATGGATGTGAAAATATCAACGTTTATTACAACTGCAGTCATCATTTGGCTGACGACCACATTTATTTAGCTAACAAGACAAGGTATTGACTGAACATTGACGGCTCATATATCATCCTTGAGACTAAGAATCAGGGACAGGTGCACTGTGTGTGTGTGTGTGTGTGTGTGTGTGTGTGTGTGTGTGTGTGTGTGTTCTTCTGTTTTGCTCTCTGAGAAAAAGGCATGTCAAAATTCAATTTGGCCAGTGTGTACAAGCTGTACACACACAGTGATATCATGTTTTCAAGGTGCAGAGGATGTATGCTGTTACACCTACTCACTTTTAGGTGCCTGTAGTGTGAGCAAATGTCTACACACAGATGTATGGTATATACATGCACATCACTCAGGACACATTAAAGTTTCATGTCTGAGCTCCGTTAAAATAAGGGTAGGCGGTTTAATTTTGGCATCACAGGGCAAAAATTCCCATGATAAACCTCCTCTTGGCTCTGTTTACAAAGCGAAGGGATCATGGGGTGGCTAGCTAGCATATTCTTGTGATTTTGCAATTAGGGACCCAGTGAATATGCTGGCGGCAAGTACTCAGTGAAAAAAGATGAAATAAATCAGTGTATGGGAAACACTTGGTTTCTGTATAAAGCAGGATTTATGCTTGTGGGTCAGCTCTATGCAGAGCCTACGCACAAAGCCTACGCCATTGTGAGCATTTATACTGGTGCAGTGGTGTGTCTGTGTCCCTCTGCAGTTACACCTCCAAAACACTAGTCAGCGGCAGGGTTTCTATGAAGTGCTGCAAAGTTTAGTTGATTAAAAAAAACACCCAACATGCACATTAAACATAAACCATGTTTAATGTGTGTTTTTTTGACAATTCAAACTCAAATACACATTATAACTCGCAGCATTCACAGACAAAGCACTTTTCTTCATCTGGACACATTTTCCCCACAAATACAACATGCTAATGTTTTTAGCTCAAGCCTATGGCATTTAACATCTTTTAAATTAGCTTAGCGGCTAGCAGACTTTTCCTCTACGCATATGAAGCCAGCAACAACAGCAACATTTAACATAAGTAACGTTACAAAGTTCAGCTCCATTACAACTCACAAGGTTCACCGACAAAACAACTGTCTTATACTAAACACATTTTCAAAACAAATACAACATGCTAACATTATTAGCATAAGCCTATGGCATTTTCCATTTTATAAATTAGCCTAGCGCATAGTGGAGATTTCCTCTTCTCATATGAAGCCAGGATAAATCACACACAAGACTTAAAATGCTATTTTTGTGGAGGCGTTATTGTCTTCACAATTTATTGTTTTTTATCTGTGAAATTAAAGTAAATAAAAGCTTTGTTTCCACTGAGGGAAATGGATTCAGCTTACAGAAATAGACAGGAGGGCTGCGTCACTGTGACCTGTAGAGACATTTCTTGGAAGGTGCACGTCAGGCTATGGCATACTGTAGGTACTGCGTGAATTCAATGCAGAAGTATAAATATCCTGCTTAAAGTGTGCATGTGCCTGTGGTCTTCTGGTGGGACGGACCTAGGGTAGAGAGGGGAGAGCTTTTCCAGGTTTCTACCCCAGCTTCCAGCAGCATGTTTCTTTCTTGAAGGTTTAGGAGAACTAAGCCAGCAGTTTGTTACTTACATTCTCTGTGAGTGACAAATACAATGTAAAGCTCTTGCTGTGCATTTGCCAATTTTAGCACATTTGGCAAGAATGTAGATGTTTAGAATAAACTGAGCATCACGTCGGACATCAGAGAAGTGGGTTATCCTCCTGGAGTTGTTTAAGAACTTTTGATGGACATTTTAATACTGTAAAGATATCAAATCTAGGCCGCTGAAGTCTTTGTAGCTATTGTGTGGTGAATAAGATGAATACAGCTGCTACAAACCTTTCAGAGCCACCTCTGACTCCTACAGGGGAGTGAGTGTCCAATACCCCAAAGTTTTTAGTGGATGAAAGGATGTTAAACATGAGTAGCTCAGAGCGTGCCATGGCTGTGAACTTAAGCCACATGTGAGCAACAGCACTTAAAAGTGTTTGTGACATCCAGTGGGATGTTAAAGTGAACTGCTCATTAACAGTCTACGAAGCAGTCAGTTATGGTGCGGAGAGACGCCACATGATGGGATCAGCTTTTTACATGTGGAGCACACCAGGCCCAGATGTGTCTGTTCCAACAGATGAGAAGTCCTCGTTTGTTTTGCTGCAGAATAGTAAAAGAACTGGACAAAGCAGTAAACAGGAAGGCACTGACGTGATCTCGCTAAAGAGCTGCATGTGGACGAAAGTGCCCAAGGAAACTCTGTTAAAGCTTTTATTCAGGAAATGGATACTTCTGGTGTCTTGCCAAAGAACTCTGGTAAAAGTGTTATCTATCAAATAGCATCACGACTGTGTGAGGACGTGGACAGAGGTGATGCTGTAGAGATAGGCTTGTTTGTGAAGGTGGTGCAGAGAAAGGTGCGTCTCTCACAGAGTGCTCATTGGAGTAACAGCACTGCAGCTCCGGGTCAGCTGAGAGATGGATATTTTGGATGAATGCTGGTTACTGGCTCTGTTGCTTGGCTGCTAAGCGATTGCTGGGGGAACGGACTATGTAATGTCACTGTGGACGAGGGACATGTTTCACAGACATGATAAATATTTATTCTAATGTGTCCTAATGTGAATGGTGCAGCAGCGGTTTTAAGGCAGTAAATGAGGCCAGATTTGCTTCTTGCCCCTGAACGAGAAGTAAATTACATAAATGCATCCCATTAGAATAAATACAGCTACAGTAAATAACGAAGTCATACAGACCTTTGCCTTGAGTATTGTACATTGTGTCTATTTTGGCACATTGTCATTTTATTTTGGCTTTATTTACACCGACTTCTACAAATACCCTGAGGGAGCTGTAAAATGTTTCATGCTCCAAAGACATTTAGAAATGTTTCTGCAAATGTTGCAATTAATTTTGCAGCATACTCAACTGTTCCACATTAATATAACATATGGCATTTAGTGGATGCTCTTATTCGAAGTGGCTTACAGTTCATTTAAAGCCTGGGTGCCCCAAGCGGTAACAAAACCCCCTAAACCTGGCAGTGATGGTGCTGCTCTACTCATATACAACCATTATGACAGAGTATGTTGTCATATCATCCCTGACCATCTATCCAATTTTGCTATGCAATCTGCAGCTGTAAGCCAGGCCTTATGGCATTCGCCTCGGCACTGGCTCGAGAACCAGCCGATTGGTTCCAAAATGCTGATACCCCAACTGCTCCCATTAGTAATGTTGCTGGGCAACACACACTACTCCAGCCACTCGTCCGAGTTTTAAGCTGATTTTCACTTAGTCCAAGAAGTAAAAGTTGGATCACCAGAGGCTTAAAGTCGCAGATGCTCATACCGACATGACTTTCCTGTATAAGCGTTCACCGCATTCATTCAATAGAGCAGTATCAAACCAGCGGAGCAAAGACAAGGTTCTCTTTTTATTTTGCCTGTTTCTGACGAGTTGGTTTTTGCTGAAGAGGTATTTGACAGTTGTAAATAGTTTTCCTCCTCTTTGGCACAAATTAATTGAGTGTCTTTGGAATAAAAGATTTGGTGGCTGTTATTCTAAAAAGTGCTCAGTAATTATGGCATTATTCAAAGCACAATCACGTTTCCTTTAAATACAGGCGGCATGTGAGTAGCATTCAGTGATGGAGGAGTTGTGATTAGAGAGAAGAATGTGACTTTCTTCATTAGAACGGACAGTTTTGTTGCTCTGCAAAGTTTTTCATTCCTAAAAGCCTGTGCATCAGAAGATAGAGAGGAAGATAATGAGATAGAAGGGGGTGGTGGGTGAACGAGCTTTTACCAGAAGCCCGAGATACAGAATGGAAGAACAATCGGAAAAGAGAACTGAGCGAGAGGCTGACAGTAAAAGTAGGAGGGGGAAACCAGCTCTCATTTGTCAGGTCGTTTGTAAAGATTTCTCAGTGCGAAAGACAGATGAAAGAAACAGAAAAACAAAGATCTGCTCTCCTCGTGCTGCTTGTTACTTTATTACAGATAGCGGAACCGATTAATCAACATAATGCATTTAACCAATTATGCTAGATTTGATCTGCAGAGCTAATTCAATAGAGATCCTTGGTGATTTACGAGGGCCAGTTTATTGTTGTGCCGGGCTGGGAGGTTCAATGTCCCACTGGGAGATGACTAAGAGGCTTTAAGGAGACCTCAGGAAACATCTAAACTGACATCTCTCAGCAGAGCACAACACTATAAACATCTGACAACCTTTTAACATTTTCTAAAATCTTTTGAACTGGAAACTAACTTTTACATTCACAGTTTATAGCTTTCTTTTATTGGCCTCTTTACCCAGAATCCCATTGATCATGTTCAGAGCACATTCTATTAAAAGACAAAAATTGCAGTAAAGAAAAAAACAGAATCAGAGCCAAGAACAACATGGATGAAATGAAGTTATGGTGCAATAAAAATGCTGTTTCTAGATCATATCAAAGACAAAGTGAGATAAAGGCAGAAAAGAATGAAGAGTACTTTTTTGTAAAACAGAGATGGCAGGTTTTTTAATTGGATGACGTACTTGAAATCATACTTTCATGGCTTACTGGGGCACATCAGTGGAACAGAGCCATCGTTAACGTCAGTAGTAACACCTGTGCTTTTCCTACTTTACAAGTTGTTTTAAAGTAAAGTCATTATCATCTGTAAAAAACAAAACAAACCAAGGCCTGTAATTAGTGTTATATCCAAGTTATAGTTGATAACAGGCCATGTTGTGACACCTCACGTCGGGCTGAACAACACCTCTTAGCTGTGGTATTATTACAGCACCATGGTCTGTCGTGACCTATAGATAAAAAAAACAAACACGATTACCAAGTATGGGAATATAAAAGCTATTAATACATTGCAAAAGAAACCATTTCATAACATATTCCTGAAGCATTCATCAAGCATTCTTACGAAGAAATGGCATCCCTCCTGGCTAACTGCACATAGCAAGATGATCACTATGCAACGTACTAGCTTCCTACCCTTTTTTAATTTTTTCATCAATAGATTTATTTCATCATTTGGCTATTTACTTATATTAATTTGTATGTTGCCATTTATTTTGCAACCACTGAAAAAAGTAGAATGACTTCAGAAACTGCTTGTAGGGTTGCACTTTTTGTCAGTTGGGGGTGTGTTGCTTGCCATGACGAGGATGTTGCTCCACTTTCTCTGAGTTTCGGTCCCAAAGTAGCTGTTCTTTTCCAAGCAGTTTGGTGACCTGATTTTTTCATATCTGTCTTGCTTTGGTCTGAATCAGGGACCAATTTTGTGACAAAGTTGCATAATTGCCTAGAGTTCGTTCATGTTGTCACGGCAGCATTTACAAGTGGACCAGATCAAATGCCTTGTGTGAGAAGGCTGCTCTTGATTGGTCAGAATTTCCATGTGGGAAAAATCCAGGAAGTAAACAAAATGTTGAAGAAGAGTACACTTGCAAGATAAATGTGACACTTTGTAATGTCACAATGGAGGGACAACTACGCAGGTTGATTTTAGCGCTGCTCATCGTGGACTATATTGCTGTCATTGTTCATTTGAGTCAAAGCATACAGTTTGAAAACGAGGCGCTGGCTCCAACTAGAAAACAATGTTTTGATGCATTGGATGTGCTGAATGTGCATATTAAGGCAGTACAGGAGGAGGCGCACATTAATAATCCTCCAGGACTGTAACATGCTCATGTTTAACCCAAACAATGTGTCATGTGTTGGTTCGGATCGAGGTCGGAACACGTTCTCACCACAAACGAACCGCACCGGCCCGAGACCACCTCATCAAGACGTTTTTGGCCTGAATGTTTAGGTGCGCACCTGAGTGTGATTGCTGTGTTCTCACCTGCTCAGGCAAATGGCACTCAGGGGGCAAACAAACTTGAGTTCGACTGAACTGAACCAAACAGGGCAGGGGTCAAAGCACCATAAGGGCAGTGGGACTTAGGAAGGGTCACTTTGATAGTAATTCTGACCACCCATCATAAGTAATGTTATTTTGGACACGCTCTGTTTTTGTGATTATTCTTTAACTGTTTTATCACCTCTCCTACCTCACTGTCCATCCACACAATCAGCCGTCTTCACCTGCACACAGAAAAATAGGCAGTTAACATGGTCAGATTATAGCCAGTGCTAAGCAGCTGCTCTAAGATCTGATACAAAATCCCCAAATGTTCCGTGTTAAAGCTGTAATCATCATTAATCTCTGATCTCAGTGCTGCTCATGTGTCTTGTCTGAGAGCTTAGGAGGCTCTCTCATGACAGCTGAGGTCACTCAGAGGACGCAGCCAGTACCTTTTTCAAGTGTCTTTACCAGGATGGGAGTGAAAATTAAAACTGACAGTGTAATCCTAAAACATTTCTTCCCAGAGGACATTTTGGAAAACTTAACCTTTACATTAATTCATCGTTGTATCTTTTGTATGTAATTTATCAGACATGATGCCGTACTGTGAATTTGTTGCATGTGTCTTCCTTCACTTCCCTTTTTCTCTTATTCCCCGCCCTCCACACTCCATTATCTCTGTTTCTACTCATCCTTTGCCTGGATAATGTGCCCCCTCCACTTCAATACGCGCTTAAATACTCACACAGAAAGAGAGAGAGACACACACACACACACACACACACACACACTAACGCACACAGGCCATTCAGTTCCGCCAGCTTGTCGGAGTGTGACTGATTGATTACTACCCAGAAGGCTTGGCTTTGTTGATGTCAGAAACAGGACAGGTACCCCAGACCACAGGGGGCACAGGGAAGATTGATGTCTCTCTCTTTCCACCCCCCCACCCCTCTTTCTTTCTCTCTCCATTTCCATCTTCATCGTGAGTTACACACACTTCTACACACACACACACACTCATTGACCCTACTGATCACTAAGGGCTTTACAGCATTTGTAGCTAAAATAAGTCACGTTGTCGCTGTTCTTCAGTTGTAAATTCAGCTGTCAGCTGTAAATTGTAGCCATGGACTCATGTATGTTCGCTGGAAGACGGTGCTTGTCCAATCACAGCCAGGCAGGGAGGCATATTAATTATTTGGGTACTTGTCCAAGTGTGCAATTACTTTCTTGCATGTAAATCAAGTTTCTCAGTTGGGGAAGCACATGTGTACATGTATGCAAATCAGTTTCAAATCAAAGCATGCAACCACAGAATACACAGGTGGGGACAGCTCAGTTTGAACATTGTAACATACAGTCGTAGGGCTGACCCAAATTCTTTGAAGCTTCAATTGTTGCCATGGCAACCAACATCCAAATCTGTATTCAAATGCTTAGGTTTTTTTTTTTGTTTTGTTTTTCCACCAGTAAACTAGTGGAGGAAACGAAAAGGATGTGGCTAATGTCTGACACAGATGAGGCCTGTGACCTCGACACAGTCGCTGACCCCCACGTCAAGCAGTTAAATGAGCTGTCTGTCTGTGTGTCTCTGCCGCTGGTAACTGTAGCGAAGCACTTGGTTTGCATCTAGCAATGCGGCCCGACCTGAGGTGTTCAGAGTCATTAATAACTTACAGAAACATTATGTGTCATAGTCCACCATCCACCTTCTTTTCTCCCTCTCTATTACTCTCTCTCGCACACACACACACGTCCTGCTGAAGTCAGTTTGGGAGGTTGATGAGCGCAGTGGTTCCCAACTGGTGGGTCACAGTCAAAAAGTGGGTTGTGGGTCCATTCTGAATAGGACAGCAAGTGACTTGTGAACGTGTCAAGTTTGTAAAAAACACTTCATTTTTAAGTACGGTGAATCCCCAGCACAGAGCTGTTATTTTGAAGTGCTGTTTCCTGCTGTTCAGTGAGTTACTAACGGACAGCTTCTTAACAGAGACAGCAAACTAGCTTGACGGCATGGCCAAACACAGGTATGATGTTGAATGTATTAAACTGTGTGGACCTCGAACTAAAGACTGCGGACCCCCCTGAAAACTTTGTAATAACCACTGAAGCTTTGACTCCCTGAAAATGATACAGGGGACAGCCCTGCACAGTAGAATGGCTAAGTACATACATAGACACAATATATGGCCACATTGAGAGCAACAGGACATGAAAAAATGCAGTGCTCTCGTATTTGAATGAGGCCAGTCCCGTGACGCAGCAGGGATACCAACATAGATGGCTCTGATGGAATAAAAAAAAAAAAAAAAAAAAATCAAGGGCTGTTGAGCAAAAACATTGAACCTGGTTTAAATTTTACTGCAACACAATGGGACATCATCCAGCCAGGCTTCGGCCAGTGAAATGCATCCAAGTGTGAACACAGTGTATCTACAGTTTACCTCAAGATTGTCACAATATGAGATTAAAAAAAAATTCTGCTTTGATTGTTTTACAGAGTTGGAAAATCCTATCCTAAAGTATTTTTGCATCTCTTACCCATTCTGGACTAGGGGTGTGTCATAGCCTCTCATTCACAATAATACCATTTCTAATATCATATAAAAAAATTCATATTGTGATACTTGTGATATTTCGACTTGTTGACATATTAATGTCATACTGTTACCCACGGCAACAACAAACATGGCTGAAATTAATACCGACTCTGTGGTGGTTTCAAAAAGAGGAGCAGCTTCAGCAGTGTGGAATAAACTGTGGCGTCCTGAATGTTTTGTGAACAGCCCCGGACTTCTCAGACTCTTTTAGCGATTTACTGTTGAAAGGGACCTCATTCAGCGGCTCCTCTGGCAGCAGCACAGCGTCTCTCCCTCTCCTCTCTCACCGTGGGCACACAGAAGTCGTGTCCTCAAGTGATTTTGTGACAAACCTTTGGTAATGTAAACCTACGTGACGCTCGAGGCTCGACAAAAAAACTACGTATATGTGAATGTGTGATAGTTGTGGTATCATAACAGCCTGTCACAGGTTACAGCGTGATGATTAGAGGAGAAATGGCAGAGCATAAAGGTCCAGGTGGAAAAAAACAACTTGATCATTTAGGATTTTGCTAAAAGAAGGAAATCACCTGTTGATTTATATATATATAGATCTAAGAGTACATTGTTTTGTATTTGGGAGCTGTTTAAATGTGTAATTTGTGGTAGAATTTATTTTGTTGAGCTATTAATATTGTATACAGAATCTGAATCTCACTCTGAGTTACTGTTGTTGTTTACAAACTAAAGAAATGAGAGATGAGAATCATCATGTCAAGAATATTAACGCAAAAATACTTGAAATATTGTGATATTATTTTAGGGCCATATCGCTCACCCCTACTCTAGATTCATAAGTCATTGTCTTTAACAACACCCCCCCACCAACACAGCCCTTTGGTCTGACCATGACGTAAGTGGTTTCATAGTTGCATTGACAGTGCTGACCTCACATGTGCTCTTTCCCGTTTCATTTTCCTGTTCTTTTGTGATCAATAGGGTCAGTGTCAGTGACAAAAGGTGCAACTGTATCTCACCGTGATAAAAAACCTTAAGAACCGTGGTGATCTCTAACCAGCCAGTCATCCACATGTCCCCAATCCTGTGGCAGGCTAATAGGTTTTTTGGGTCTTTTGCACCAGTCAATGCTGGAGGTTAGAGGAGAGGGAATGAGAGGACACGAGAGGAAGCGCGAGAAGAGGTTTCAAGAGGCATCCTCTTGTCTATGTGCCTCACCAGCTCACGCCCCTCTTTCTCCGTCTCACTCCCACCTCCTCTCTCTGGTTGGGCTCTGCAGGAGGCATTAATGATCTGATGTGGGATCTGCCCTTTACTACCCCAAGCAGCTGTAACACAGCATTTGCAATAATAATAGCTGATGTGGGACCACCCAGTGTTCACCTCCAGCCAGGTGTTCTTGGGCACCTGGAAATTTAATGATGTGACCAGGGAAGCGACCCTTTCACATTTTGACCAGTTGTCTGTTCCAGCTCTACCTCGCGTACCACATACTGTGAGCAAGCCACATTCCATAAGAGCGGTAGAGGCAGATACACATGCACATTTGGAAACAGCTGAAGGAGGCATTGTTTGCCTCAGCTGAAGGTTGGTAAATGTGATAAATGCAGTAATGGTTTCTTACAGGAACTGGTCCTATAGGGACTGTATATGAAGATAATTGTTTGGCTCTGCTGCTTGTGCTCTGTATAGATACCTCCACCATTTTAGTTGCTATACTACTTGTAAAAATAATACCGCTACTGCTGGTAACAGTAACAGAAGTCCTGCCGTTTTAAAGGGCAAATTCATCTGCAATCTTTTCTGTGTTTTTAAAATGGAAATTCAATTGGCAATTGGCAGATTGCAGTGACTGAGATTACTGCGCTGATGCACTCCCCTCCCTCAACCCCTGCAAATGCTGTTTGTTGACGGTGAGTGGAGAGTGAGGAAGTGTTGCCTTGGAGCTTTATTGAGACCAATATAATATAATATAATACTTATAAATCTGTTGTCAGTGTATAGACCCTTTTACTGTTAGTAAACAGTATGACGTTTTTGGTGGGCGGGGCTTAGTTGGAGGCAAAACAATTCTCCACAGACATTAGTCAAGTTCAGTCGGTTTGTTGTAGTCAACAGAGGAAGATGATACGAGTGGCACTCTGGCACAAACTGGGCTGTTTGTAAATTCGGAGCGCTGTTGGGATGTACCGTTTGGTTATCCTCTCGGAGTGCTCTCTGGGCACTCTCTCTTGGGAAATGGAGCAGCAGAGCACCGAGCAATATGAATGTGTTGTTACCGTAACTGTTTGTTAATTCATGTAGAAATATAACGCTCCGTTTCTTCAACCAACAGGGCTCTCATTTTAGTGTAGCGCGTCAGACTGAATTTAGGAACACACCATGTCAGGTTACCCACTCTCAGGGACCACAAGTGTTACTTGAATAGGTTAACAATGACCAACGTGACCAGACTGCTTGACCTGTATGTTCTCACTCAGTGGATGGATGATGTCACAGGAGGCTTTGTGGTTGATTACTATGTCAGTCTTACAAAGGAGGACGACACTTGAACGGTTTCCTCCAGTTTGTTTTGCTATGGAAGCTAACGTTAGCTAATGCACTATAAAGCTAGCGTTATGTAGAAATCCAATTTTCCACTTAATACCTCCCCAATTTCTGATGAGGTGGACATGATAACCCTTAATACACATAACGTTATTCATCCCATCCTTTCGTCTTATCACATCTAAGCCATAGTTGTCTTTGTTTTTGTTGACAGGCAGTGGCAGCTAGTATGTGATCAAATTTAAGTTTTGAGCCATGACTCCTTCTATACTGGCTCCCAATAGCACAACAAGACGACATTTTAAGACTCCTGTGTAGCCTACAGCCCCGTGGTGACGCGTCATGTTTTGCCTACAGCTAACAAACTAATGTCATTGTGTTGTCGGCCCTAAAAGACCAGCAGCTCCTTGTGTTCTGCAAGATAAAACTACTGTTTCTGTCAAAGAAGTCTGGAGTCTGTAGACGGAGGCAGCAGCAAAACATATTTTAACTACCTAAAGAGGGACCACCTAAAAAAAAATCAATATCAGTTCAAATGTTTAGAGTATTTGTACTGTTTTATCTTGCTGTCAGACAGCCCTCTCCAATAGGGAACTCAAGCCATTATGTCACTCTCTTCAAAGCCACCAGACTCCATCGACAGAGACAGTAATTTTACCTCACAGCACACAGGAGATGCTCGTCTACCCGCTGCCTGGATTGTTTTGTTTGTTTGTTATTGTGTGACTTTCTGAACCAGTCTAATGTGGCATCCACAGCAGTACATGGTTTTATGTGTAGCAATGTCATAAAGCAGAAACCTATGGCAGGTCACCTTAAAAACATACATGCGTAGACTGAGATTGAAGTTTTCAGATCAGGAACACCACTGGGAAGCTATAGAATGACATTAAAACCTTAAAACAAAAAATAATGGAGCCACCCTTTAAGAATTCATCAACTGCTTTAGCCTTTTGACAGTTACACCTGTAATTATTACAATTGTGCAGCTTTGTCTGTTGCTCCTGTTGCATTAATATGAGTTGCCATTGATCAGGGGTGAAGCTGTGGATGTTCTCTCTACTCATCCCCTGAATTTTCATCACCTGTCCTCAACTAGCAACAGCTCTGCTAATGATACTTACTCTGTGTCAAAATGCTGTGTCCACACTTCTTCTTCTATATATATATATGTGTGTTTTTTTTTTTTTTTTTACCATCCTGCACACAGGCCTACATTACTATACAGTCAGTCAGACACTCTCTGACCCGGTATAGTTTTGCTGCATTTCATCGCAGTGCTAAATCTGCAGTGTGAAGTAAAGCATCCAGACAAGATTAGCATGATAAAGTAGCTAGCGGAAGTCGTGCTGGGAAATACTTCACAATTTGTGAAACTTTCGTCTTTAAGAATAAAGTTACTTTGTGAACTGGAGAAGTGCAGGAGGTGAAGGAGACGTTATTTTTTATTTCTTGAAAACATTTTCAATAATATTTATAAGTCTGCATCTCTCTGTTCCTCTTCATCTATTTTTCCCCCCCCTCTCCCTCTTTCAGACACTATTTATGCATATTTGGACAAATATATTTGCACCTCTGTCCACTTCCCTCTTGCATATTGTGCTATGCAGAAAAAATAAGACTGTAACTTCAAATTGCCTCCTTCATCATGGCCAGTGGTGCAGCAGGGAGTGTGTCTCTAGGCCCCTGGAACCCCCCGCAGAGCTAAGCGCAGTGTGGAGTAAATCCCCAAACCTGTCTCTCTCAGATAGATTACACTGCATCTCTCTCTCTCACACACACACAGATGCAGACTCACACTTACCCTCACACACACATATGCACACAGGTTCACATCTTCCATGGCTTTGGACTACATGCTGAGCTCTTTTCCATATTCCTTCAACAACCTTGAAGATTCTCGTCATACAGTTTGATAAAGTAATTTACACTTTATTCAAGTGAAAAAAAGATTTCTCTGTGCATCTTATGTACTTGTTTGAGTTTATATTTTACCTTTTAGTCCGCTGTAGAGAAATCAAACATGGAAGTGGAATCAACTGTGATTAATTCTGTGTCCCACTATTGGAATTACACTGTATATCTTCACATTATCTAACACAGGTCCTGCTTTTAGTGTAGTGTAGAGCAGTGTATAGTTTATAATTTAATTCATGACAACATTAAGACATTACCATCTGACAGAATTCAGCTCTCAGAAATGAAGTGAATGAAACCTCGCATAAAATCTAAACCTAGAACTCTATGAATTAAAATTGAAATAAGCTCTGAGGTTATGGACGTGATTCAGCAGATCAAATG
The DNA here is from genome assembly GCA_019142605.1 of Cephalopholis sonnerati. Classification (NCBI taxonomy): domain Eukaryota; kingdom Metazoa; phylum Chordata; class Actinopteri; order Perciformes; family Serranidae; genus Cephalopholis; species Cephalopholis sonnerati. The sequence continues at coordinate 23,250,708 of JAGQAX010000007.1, forward strand.
ACTGGAGTGTCATCAAGCTCTGTCCGTGATAATTAGTATACCTCATTGTAAAAGTAATTTGCATCTTCTGGATATAATTTTTTTTCATACATAATGAAAAATGGTAATGATAGCGATTATGACAGATAGTGAACAGCATGATAAGAGGTATTCTAGCCAATGATTAGAATAATTGGGTCACATTCAGTCTGGATAGTTGCTGGATGGTGACCATAGTAACATGTTTTTTAGTCTGTTTCAACACTAACATTTAATATGAATCCTGGATTGAAAAAAATCATTGTTGGATGAAGGTGAAGTGGCAAGGCCTGAAGAGTGGAAGAAAGTTAGCACCGATGTCTTGTTGACAAAATCTAGGGTCATGTTGTAGTGCATGGGTACTTCACATCTGTTCTCAAACCATGAACTCTGACACAGATGTCAGTTTGTCTGTCTTACTGCAGCTTAAACATTATTCATAATGAAGGAAGAAAAAGTGGTGGCACTTTAAGTAAATACTGATAATTGTAAATATTGATTCATCAGTACATTTTGATACTGAATATTTGAAAAGGTTTCAAGACTCATTTTCTGTTGTATCGATACACTGTCACCAGCCAGTGTTAATTTAGTTGACGAAAACTATGACAAAAGTTTTTCGTCAATGACCTTTTTTGATGAGACGAGACGTGACAAAAATGTTTGTGTTTGACTATTGGACATTGAAATCTGAGAACAGCTGTGCTTTCAATTATATTTAAATGCCACATGAGCGACAGGCTGGTAAACTCCAGTAAATAGTCTGCTCCAGGATGTTTTGCTAGCCAGCAAAAACACACCTGAGCAGCATCAGCCGTTGGTGAGAGTTGTGATCAGCTGTGTGTGTCTGACTGTGGATGGTGGAAGCTGCTGAATGGATTTGTGCAGTTCGTTAGTTGCAGCGATGGCCTGTTAGCAGCTCCCCCTGTTAGCTGCTAAATGGCAGCAGAGCAAGCAGCCACCAGCTGCTGGACTTCACATCTGGTCCCCATGGGGCTCTGCTCAGTCCGGACTGTCTCAGGAAGGTTTATAGGGCTGATGCAGTTTGACAGGCAGGTAGGAAGCTAAGCTATTTGTGAGTGTAGATGTGCTGTAAGTAAACAGTCTGAACTTAGATCAGTTTTCTCTGACAGTTTAGTTTTAATCACCAACTCTGTAAAACATGAGTTTAAACCCCAGTGCAGATGTTGCAGATTAAGAGTTTGGACTTTAATTACATTATTTTTCTGCCTCTTAACAGTGAGTTCGGTAAGTCGGAGTTAACAATGAACCTGAGTACAAATCCTGGTTGTCTCAGATTAGTTATTTGTGGTGTCAAAGTTTTTAAAACCATAAATAGAGCGATGTTGAACTTTTCAAATGATGATCAGGAGCGTGTGGTCATAAGTCATCCCTTAAACCCGTCAAAAATTGCTGGAGAAATGACAGTGTGTAAGTGTGTAGAAATTATTTATAGTTGTGGAGACAAATTGTCTAAATGAAACATTTCATTTCACACTATAACCTGACACCTTGACTGTAATTTCTGATACACGAATCAGCCTTACTGGATTAAGAAGTTTAAGAGTTTAAAGATTAAAAATGAAAACATATTGACTAATGACTAAAATGTCATTAATTTTCGTCTACTAAAACGTTTGTATTTTTGTTGACTAAAAGTTAACTAAAACTATGAAGGAAAATTGTGATGAAAATCTGACTAAAACTAATGAGCATTTTCATCTTAAGACTAAGACTAAATCTAAAATATCAAATATCCAAATGAACACTGCTACCAGCTGCACTTTCTTGCTCTCTTATTGTTTACTACAGTCATTCTGCTGCTCTCTACTACTACCATAGACAAGAGAAGTCTTTGCTGTCATGTGGTAAATTTTAAGCCTTCAATGTCAATTTTCCCCATCAAAAATAGTATTGCATAACAGTATTTTTCATTGTATCAAAGTCAGGAATATTGGCAACCACTAGTCTATTGCGTGCATCAGGAGCTGAAGCTCTCCATGTAAAGTAAAACAAAAAGCTCCTTATCCTAGCTTTTCAATTACAAGAACAAAAACACAAATCTTTATCATTATTTAATTAGTTCATGTCACATTTGAGAGCACATCTGTAGCCATTTTCAGACAGAATGTCCTCACCTTCTACAACCACCACCAAAATGTGGCATAATTTTTTTTGTGAAATGTATCCTCAGTCTTTTTCAGTAGTGCTTTTTTTATCGTCAGACTTGTGTATGTCCCATAAATACATTCTTTCACTCCTCAAACATGTCTAAATGAAACATGAAGTCACCAATAAGCAATGCGAGCCACCAGACAGTTTCATCTCAGGGTTGGCAAGGAAATCTGACACCATATTGTACTGCATGGGCAATTTAAATGCCATTTCAAACCATATTGTGAATACAATCTACGAGAGTTACTAAATTCTCTCCTACCATATGTGAAACAACAGAGGGATCAGCAGAGGGAGAGGGCTGCCATTGCCGTCCCGAAGGATTGATGAAGATATCAAAGCCATTTCCCACCTTACTGTTCCAAACACAGTTAATGTGAAATGTTGTCATGGAGTATAGAAACATTTTCAAGTCGCTTGTTCCCCAACATTTCCTCTTTTACTGGTGGCAGTGGAAGTGCTTCCTGTGTGTAGTGTGCTCATGCAGTTATCACACTTGAAAAAGCTTTTAAAAGTAACTAAATCTTCCTTTAGCATGTTTTAGGTGATGAAAAGCCGCAAACAACCATATGTGTGAATGACTGGAGGGATAAGACGCAGAAGCACACTCAAGGTGTCATCCCCGAGGGCTGATGAAGGAGTATGCAAAAACTCAAGGAAAACAACATATTGCTTCATGTTTTAATTGGAGCAAGTTAATGGTCCGTGAAGACTTGTGTATTAGTCACTAAGACAAGCTGTTCTGATCAAAAATGTGTCTGTACTGTATGTGTGTGTGGGTGTGTGTGTGTGTCTTCACATAAAAAGTTTGGTTTTCTGTGTCTCTGCCTTTTTTTTACATCAAGCCTCCGGGGGGGAGGAGGGGACACACACTATTAGGCTGTTATCTTCTACCACCAAACTTTTTCTTAGCTCAGATTTCTTAGAAACTTAATAAGAGCGCTTCTTTACAGATAGACTGTGTGGGCACATAATTGCAGCCTTGCTTTGGTAAAACAACCAACCAATAATTACACCCCATGTACAACATATTGTAAATTGTAAAGGTAGATAAGAGGAAGAGGGAGAAAATGTTGCCTTTGTTTTTGAGGTAATCTGAGGACAGAGGACAAATCAGGTGAATGTGTGTGTGGGGAAAGTGTTAGACTTAACTGAAGTGTGTCGCATCGCATGTGTGTTTATCTGCGTGATAGGGAAGTCTTTATCAGCTGTCATCGCAGTTAATGGGGGGGAGCTTTATAAACACACACACACACACACACACACACACACACACACACACACACACACACACACGAGCGGGAAATGAGGCGATTTGATTAGAATGATATATATCTTGTCTTTACGCAGCAGTTCATTTTACAGCTCAGTCAATAAATTATTGAATTATTAAATTTTTGTTTCCTCCAAATGAAATGAAATTACCATTTTGTCATTTTCATTGTTGCAGGAAACAATATCACTGTATCAGTGCTGTTCAAAGTTTTTATTTCTTTCAGCAAATTACAAAACCCTCAATGACTGTTTTTAATTTCAGAAGTGGTCTGAATTCATTACATTATATAGAATGGAGAGCAATTTAAAAAAGACTAAAGGCTGATTTATTGTAGTTGGTTATGGTGTTCGACACTTTTTATGAGTGTTGTTCGACAGAAAAAAGTGTTGCTCAACAGTTTTCTTTAATGTTGCATACTTAGAGAATTTTGTCACGTTTGTCACAAAATGTAATTTGAAAGTGTTTCTTACATCGCCATGGAGATTGTAGTTTTAAATCTGACTCTGACCTGCATTCAGCGTCTCTGTCCACAGACGCCACCGTCTGTCAGCAGCAGCTCCCCGGGAGCTGAAAGGACAGAGGCCGGCCAGACTGCCTTCACCAGGCTGACTGACAGCAGACTTTTACTGAACTTTCTGTGGAGTGACACTCATCAAAAGTGTCAACCACCCCTCCATAAATCAGGCTTAACAGACTACAGCTATGGCGACTCTCTAAAGCTGCACTTATACACTTACAGGAAAAAACGTTTCAGTTCTCCGCAGGGTCTTTTCCATAATGTAATCAGATACTTCTACTAACAATCTGAGCCTGTCAGTGGCAAAAACAAGCACTTTTGGCGGACGTAAATTGGCGGTGCATACTTGCCAATTTAGATTATGTTGCAGCATCTCTCAATTCTGAACCAATTTCTAAATTTGTTGTCAGTCTCACAAAAACATGGGGAAATAGGATCCAGGTTGAAAATCATGTAAGTTTCCCTTTAAGTCAAAACCCACAAATGTGAACGTCATGCTTGGTTTAAAGGAAACATCAGGGGGATCATCAGGGTACAGGATTCATCCTCTGGCCACTGTAAATTTATGGAAAAATGTCAATCGTCTTCCATCAGATATTTTAGTCCCACTTTACCGCTGGTGTGGCTACTAAATAGAAGGTGAACAACAATATGTGAATAATAAAAGTAATAGTAGATGAATGAATCAGAGGTCAGTGGGGTCTGAATCATCTTTGAATGATTGTAGAGGTGATAGTTAATATTGATGGCAGGATGTAGACAATGAGGATGTTGGTGGTTACGTATTATGGTGATTGTGGCTCAGAGCATGTTGTCCAATAATCAGAAGATCAGGGGTTCGATCCCCGGCTCCTCCAGTCCACATGTCAAAGTATCCTTGGGCAAGGTACTGCACCCTGAATTGCGCCAGATGGCTGTTCCATCGGTGTGTGAGAGCGTGTGAATGGTTACTGAGTAGCAGGTGGCACCATGTATGGTAGGCTCGGCCACCAGCGTGTGACTGTGTGTGTGAATGGGTCAATGTGACGTGGTGTAAAAAGCGCTTTGAGTGGTCGGAAGATTAGAAAAGCGCCATACAAGTGCAGTCCATTTACCATTATTTTGCATGGTTTTCTTTGTATTTCAAAGGTTTTTTTTTACTTCAGTGGAGTGAGTCAATGCTATATAAAGAGACAGAAGGAGGAGGAAGTATAAAGAAAAGTACATCAGGACATGAGTTAGATGAAGAGAAAAAGCAGCTTAGCTGTTTGTATTTTGAAGGGGGCATTTGAAAACATAGTATGAGAGTCAAGTGAGTGTGAAAAGAGACTAAGAAAGAGAGAAGTCACAAAGTGATAAAACCAATGACACAGAGGACAGAGAGCAGCAGAAAGGTCTAAAGTTTGTATTTAATCCTCCTGCTGTTTGTGTCTGCAGCTCTCATAGGAGCACTAAAGCTTCCAAGGCAAGACGTCTTTATTATGGTGTATCCCCACACCACATTTAACCTGCCCAGCATATCCTCCTCCTTATCCTCTTCTCTCCTCTCCTCCGTTCTGCAGCTGTTTTTAATGGATTTTTCCCTTTTTGTTTCCCTTTTCCTTCTCGTGCAGCAGCCCTTAACATGTATTCACTAGTCTTTTCACTGTAACAATACATCAAAATAGGTAGTGTTACAGGCCCACTTACTTTGATCTATTCAATTCAAGCAAGGCATTTATGCTACTTACATTCCCACTCACCAGTCATCCCTCTTTCTCCATAACCTTGGTGTGAGCCAAGCCTGGCAGGAGAACGTACTCTGTTATCCCTTTGTGTGTGTGTGTGTGTGTGTGTGTGTATTCATCTCTTTCCTTTGCTCAGCAGCGAATTGTCTGGATATTTCCCATGCACACATGTGAGTGTGTTCTTAAATATTTCCGTGCTTATGTGTGCTGGTGAGTGTTATTGGCCGGTTAAAGCCTGAGTGGTTGTGTGGATCAGGTGGTGTTTATGTGCTGCTCAGGGATCTGCCTTTATCAGTGTGTGTTGTGGCTCATGGTAAACTTGAAGTGTGTGCTGAAGAGCGATCGCTTTATTTGAAGGTGAATAAAGCTGGTAAAGTAGTTCTATTTGTCCGCGGTGGTCAATGTCAACTCACAGGCTCTTTAAATTCAGATTGGCAGGTTTTAACAGGTGAAAGGAGAATTACTAATATAATTTGGAGTGGGCTTTAGTGTGCTCCGAAAAGGGCGAATAAATGACTCCTATTCTATTCAGTCAGCATAAGTAATCACAGTTCAGGGCAAGTTTGGTATTAAGTGAGAATTTCCCTGAATTTGGTGAGTTGTAATGTATGATCAAAGACTTTAATCAAAATTGTTCCAACTCTAAATACGTGGCCTTCGTATAACATTTGGTGCTTTGCTGAAGAATATTCTGTTGCCACATTGTGGTCAGTTTTAAGCATTTTAACATTTGCTGCATTTTCTTTGTTTATTTTAGTTTATTTTTTTAAGTAAATTGGAAAGTAGGAATGCACCAATATGGATTTTTTTCAACTGATACCAATAATGGGTAATCACCCACTTCTTGTGACCGATAACCGATAATTTAACTTCTCTTTTTTAATTTATTTTTTAAGGAGTGTACAACCTGTAGTTTAAGAACACCAGAGGGTAAGAAAGGCCAAGATGCCAATTAGCACTCTGGAGACGGTCCTTCAGCGCGGTGTCTAATCTGTGTCAGACAGTCTTCCTCTGAAACTGTGAAAGACATCCACACACGTTTCCCCCTCTAATCAGCGTGCTGCAGTTGTTGTTGTTCTTTTTCTTCTGTTTCTATTGTCTATGTCTCGCAAACCAAGTTTAAAGGTACATATACTGCCACCCACTGGGTAGGGTATGCAGGTGCTGCCAGCTTTATATCGGAATAATGCATAATCTAAAAATGTCCCATTATCGGCTGATAATTTATCCGCCTGATAAATATCGCGCATCCCTATCTCAAAGTATAGTCAGATCATAGACTGTATAATAAAGGTGACGTGACAGCTCCCTAAAAACAAAGCCAGAACATCTCCATAAACTCCGCCCCCTACGTGTTAGCAGAGGGAATATAGACCAAACTAAAACACTGCTCATTAAAAAATGTTTTCCATAAATGGTTTCTGTCATTTTTGGTAGTTCTCATCATGCTGATATGTTCCAGTGTTAATTTCTTTTGTAAGCTGGGTTATAAGTTGTTATTTGATGCTATTAAAAGGGGATTCAATGTCATGATTGATAGCTGTGTGTGCCAGTCAGTGTGCTCATGAACAGTGGTGCTGCTCGGGATTTGTCTGACAGGTGTATGATTGGGAACGCGATACCATGTAGATCACTACTGCACAGTCTCTGGCTCCAAATGACACCAGCAGGATTGACCAGTTATCAGCCTGGCTGATTAGCAGCCGCAATATTCAGCATTTTATCTTTTTTTTTTTTTTTTTAATCTGATAGCTGATGAAATAAATAGATTGAAAAATGTGCTATTTTGGTACTGATGCCACCGGCTCCCTCTGTCTGTAGTCACCACTCTGTTGCCTCGTGCAGTGTCCCATTGACAGCGCTACTTGATTGGTTACCAGTGTTGGGCAAGTTACTCTCAAAATGTAATACATAACATATTACTAAGTACCTGCATTAAAAGTAATAAGTTATTTTACGATATTACTCTCTGTGTAATGTTACTTATTACACTACTTTTGTGTTACTTTCACCAAAATGACCTTAGATGAGCGAATAGGCATTTTTAATGGATTTAAAAATGGTTTGTGTCAGAGTCGCTGAGTTTGTGTTATTCTAAATTTTGACACTGCAGTTTTCATTTTTACTGCAAATGTATATTGGTCATAAATATCGGTTATTGGTCTCCTTGATTGCTATTAATCAGTTTTGCAATTGGCCCTAAAAAAAGTTGTTCTTTTTTTTACCCACTTGCAATTTTTTTCAAATTGCATGCCTGAATCTGTTGAGACTGACAGACTGAGGGTCTTAACATGCACAGAAATGAACAGTTTTTGGTTGAAAGTTTGATTCATAAGAGAAAATTCAGACACATTGATCTACAAATCGTAGTTTTACCATGCTTTTCTAAAATCTTTTGTTTATGGTCATTCGTTTCTTTGTGGTGCAGTGGTTAGCGTTGTCATCTCACAGCCAGAGGGTTACTGGCATGAACCTGGGGTGGGGGGCTCGAACCCCGGGATGGGGGAGCCCCTCTGTGTGGAGTTTGCATGTTCTCTCCATATCAGTGCGGATTTTCTTTGGGTACTCCAGCTTCCTCCCACAGTCCAAAGACATTGGCTGGAGGTGTGAATGTGAGCGTCTCCATATGTTCGCCCTGTCTGGCGACCTGTCCAGGGTGTACCCTGCCTCTCGCCCAATGTCAGCTGGGATAGGCTCCCAGCTGAATGACTCATTCATTCATTCATTCATTCAGCCCCCAAAGACCCCCAACAGGGGGGCCTTTTGGGGGCTGAATGAATGAATGATGAATTTCCAAGAATTGAGAGAAACAATAACACCAATTATGTTGCTGTCCTAGCACTTACGCTGATCCTGAATGCTGTGCGCACTTTCTTTCAATTGTGTACAAGACAAATAATTACTGTAATTAACCGCCAGACCCTTTTTGTTATAGCTCTAATAATGGTTATGTAACAACAGTTAAAAGTAGCTTGAAAGCATGAGAAACTATATGATTTGGCCATCTTTTATTTCAACAGACACTCTTGCTAATCACTCCTGGTGACCAATAATGTTTCTATTATCAGGCAATTCTGACTGAACTATTTGACACATTCCTTGCATTCCTGCAAGGTTTATCACTCTAACGTCACTTTTTCAGTCCCAGTGAAGACACTGATCGATCACTACAGCAGTAACACAGTTTAAACAATGATTGACACTGATTTTGTGTCATGTAGACACATGCAGTACTACATGCTCAATACAGTAACTCTTAGGAGTAAGAACACACACACACACACACACACACCCCACACCACACACACACACAGACCTTTATGTAACCCTGAGACAGTGCCCTTGCCCTCAGCTGCCACTGGCTAATGTGTCGCTTTTGGAGGTGGTGAAATTTGGTTATAGATGCTGGCACTTGCCTCGGGTCACACAGAGACACACACAAACACATATGCACAAATGTGCAAACTTGTCCCAGAGGGTGTGACAAGAGGACAGTGAATCAAAGGACGCTGAAAAACGGTCATCTCTGACACAGATTGACTCAGACAGCCCTGCTCCTCCTCCTCCTCCTCCTCCTCATTCCAACAACACAGACTGTAACCTTTACATTACACTGCTTTAGATGTAGGTGTGCATATGCACAGTGAGTAATGCAGTGGCTCACAAACAAAGGTTATTGCTGTTTAAAACTATTTACAAATACATTGTATCCACCAGCAAATTCTCACTTTGTATCCAGACTCGATCTTTATTCCCTCAAGTTTAAATTGCTTGTTTGTATTTATTTATTTCCGTTATTTGGACTCACTGTACTGACTGGACTGTGTGTCACAATGTGATGTTTAATTACTGTACCTCTACCACATTCCCATCCAGTGACCTTCAGGTGTACAGCAGAGAATGATGCTGTTTAGCTGTGGCTGTGTGGGTTGAAAGAAATTGTCCCATTTGTCCTGGAAACCAATTATTTGCTTCCTTTGAATAATTGTACAATGTTGGTTAAGGTCACAGCAAGACAACTTCTATTCATCATGACTCCATTTTACTTTGACTCTATACCCACAACATTATCATTACAAATAATAACTGAAAGTAAACAAGCATCTATAACTCTCTATAGCTGTCCTTTGAAGTCCTTGAGAATCCACACAGATTTACTTGATGGAAGCAGAACCACATAATGTGCATGCGCACACACACACACACACACACACACACACACACACACACACACACAGAAATAGCAAACCAATTTTCAAGCTACAAATATATTTTTTCATCTGTTTATTGTGGAACAAACAGTAGAACGGAGAAGAAAAATGCTCGAGGGAGTTCAGTTTGCCATTCATGTGTCCTATCTGTGTGAATTAAGAGCTGAAAGTGCTGGTGTAGATATTGCCAGCCCCCCCATATCACCTCCACCCTTTTATCCAAATGTGTAGAAAGAGGCAAGGTGGTGCAGACATCAGCAGTTTAGTGAATCTCTGCATGCACTGAGAAATAGGAGGACCTGAGGGAAAAGGTCAAAGCAATATAAATTTGACATGTAGATAGGAAGGGCTTTTTCACCTTCTGGGGGTGTGGGTGTTCTTTCCAAAGGTTTTGCATATTACACAGGGCTGCTGTGTGCTGTGTGCAAAATGTTCTTTCTTCCTCTCAAGTATAAACCTGTTTTTTTCTTTGTCTTGTAAACTTTAGCTGCATTTCCAATGACATTCTCTAAAAAAATCAAGATCTTATCTTCATATACATTATATACAAACTCTAACAATCCCAAGGGGAGTCTTGTGGGGGTACTGTGGGAACTGGGGGTACTGGGGTCGCTGCTATGAGCCATCCGGTCCTCATATAACCAAAGTGAGAGTTGTCCGCATACTTGCCACGAAATCAAACACGTTCTCAGTGGGTGTTGGCCTTTGCTAGGGTTGTGCCTTGTCTCCGATTCTGTCTCAAGGCGCAGCCAGGGGGAGGAAAGGGTCTGGTTTGGGGACCTCAGAGTTGCATCTCTGCTTTTTGCAGATGATGTGGTTCTGTTGGCTTCATCACACCATGACCTACAGCATGTACTTGGGCAGTCAGGAGGAGAGTCCGCACCTCCAAGTCTGAGGCCGTGTTTCTCTGACGGAAAATGGTGAATTGGTGAATTGCCCCCTCCTGGTTGGGAGTGAGTTACTGCCAGAAGTGAGGGAGTTCTTGGGGTCTTAGTCACAAGTGAGGGTAAAATGGAGCGTGACATGGATCAGCAGTTTGGTGCAGCATCTGCAGTGATGGTGGCGCTGTGCCGGACCGTCGCGGTGAAGAGAGACCTGAGCCAGAAGGCAAAACTTTTGATTTACTGGTCCATCTACGTCCCAACCCTCACCTATGGTCAGGAGCTCTGGGTAATGACCGAAAGATACAAGCTTATACAAGTGGCCAAAATAAGTTTCCTCCATGGGGTTTCTGGGCTCAGCCTTAGAGATACGGTACGGACATCCGGAGGGAGCTCCAAGTAGAGCCACTGCTCCTTTGCATTGAAAGGGTTCAGTTGAGGTGGTTCAGGCATCGGATCAGGATGCATCCTGGGTGCCTGGAGGTGTTCCAAGCACATCCCACTGGTAGGAGGCCCCCAGGGCAGACCCAGAACACGCTAGCGGGATTACATATCTCCACTGGCCTGGGAATGCCTCGGGGTCCCTGCAGGAGGAGCTGGAAAGCATTGCTGGAGCGAGGGACATCTGGAACACTTTACTCAGCCTGTGCCCTCGCGACCCAGCCTCGGATAAGTGCTTGAAAATGGATGGATGGAAAAACTAACAATGGAACCATCCTTAACTTGGTAAACTTACAACTTTAGTTTGACTTTACAACAGTTTGATTATTGTTTGCTCAGAGAACCACAGGGTTGCAAAACACAGGAAGTTTCCGGATATTATAGTTTACTAAATACCAGACAAACAGATAATTATCATTAGTTGACACATCACACTGCAAAGCCTCTGTTACAGAGTGCACACAAATTAGTAATTAACACTGTGTGCATTAATGAGTAATTTGTGCCCTCTAATTACTTACAGAGCAGCTAAGTATCAGATTGAAAAGCACTGTTTTGCAGAGGAGTGCTTTGTCGCACCTGCAACCCAAACCTAGAGCACACCTGTGCATCACTGCAGTAAAGTTAGAGGTATACTATGCAGGATGGGCTGTTACTCTTTGTAAACATGCTTGTCATTGAAAGTTAAAGTAAAAGCCAACCCTAGTTCCAAAAAATTTGGCGTTTCACCTTGTTATGTTTGCATTTTTTTGGCTCTGTGTCTCTTTGATGCCTGCTGCTTACAGTCTGGCACATGGTCGCTACCTTTTCATAAAGCCCCAACCTCATGCTCATAAACATCCTGAGCACAGAAAATCAGAAGAAAATACAGGTAGAGGGCAGAGTCTCTGCAGAAAAAGACACTACGACACACTTCTAGTGGATCTTAAGTGGTGATTGAGAGGGATTATGGCTGTATGAGTCTATACATTGTTTTTTAGGAAAATCGTACATCCAGTATAACATCCAAACTGTATGATAGAGAGTGCTGAGGTGAGTCAGGGGACAAATGTAATGAAAGAGATAATGTTATTTTAGGAGATTCATTCATAATATGAAGGCTATACTAAAATGCAGCTGCACTGCAACACTTTGAGGACAATTACTTATACATGGGCACAAGTCATTTATTAATCCCAATCGGGCTCCAAATAATTCTGGGTGTCAAAGGTGTAATAAATTTATGATTGTAGGAGTTTACTAAAATCCTTTTAGTGCTTGGCAGTTTTTTGTTGATAAATAACATTGGTGAAAGGCACCGACTTTGAACTCGAGCCAAAAATCTACTTTAGTGGATATTAATTTATCTGGAGGGTTTAACACATTATTATGATTTTAAGATGGAACATTTATTCCTGACCTCAGAAACAAAAGTTGAGAGAACAACTTCACCACAAAGTCCATCTGTTCAGAGCTTTTCTCTGATATTTTTTTTGTCAACTACAGAACTTTTTCCAAGGTCAATAATTAACTTTTAATTTGAAATTTCAAGCCAACAGAAATGGGTTCTTAAAGGTCCAGTGTGTGGGATTCAGGGAAATATATTTGCAGGAATAGAATATAATATTCATAAGTATGTGTTCACCAGGTGTATAGTCACCTGAAACTAAGAGTCAGTGTTTTGGTCCCTTAAAATGATCTGTTTATGTCACAGTGGGCACTTTTTAGCTGCCATATATGCAATTTCGTCTGCTTACCCAGTAGTTTTCCTCTCCTTCCCACCTTGCCACCACACTTACCTGCCAGCCTATCGCCTTTCCACACATTTCCTGCTCCTGCCAATCTGCCTCACTCACCTCATCAAGCTAACGCGTCTCACCTGTGGATCATTGCCTCTTGTCACCATAAAGACTCCCGCATCACAAACTCTGCCAGATTGTTCACCTTTTTAATGCAAGACTTTCCAGCATTTGCTCCCGGACTGCTTCCTCGTTGCCAACCCCGCCTGCTCCTGATTCACCTGTTTCGTCTGCTCCCCGGTAAACCACCCTGCTTTCTGTCCTTGACCAAGAGCTCTGCCTCCCCCTTTCTTGTTCCTATTAGCCTATTCTATGTAGCTGTTTGGATAAATCGTCACCCAGCTGTCCAAAGTGAGTTTTATTTGTCTGTGGACTTGGACGTCAGCACTTATGTGCTGTGAATTGCTTCGCTCTGTGGCTGCCCATTCCGCCTTTGTGTGTGTGCCGCAGATTCCACTCATCATCACCACTGACTAGTTCTTCCATGTCAATGGTCGGCTTCACACTGGTGTGGCTGTTTTTCCTTTAAATACTCTTGGTTTTGGAATTCATGCTCGTCTTACATCACCCTCTGCCTGCTTACTCATGGTACCATTGCACACGATCGAAACTGTTTGCTCTGTGTGCGCGTCCGGCGGATGCCAGCTACTTGCCTGTTTTCGGCTTCAGTGTTCCACACCGAGAGCTGTGGACTGATTGTTTCCCTGAAAGCTCTGAACCTGGGCATTGTCTGCTCTCCCTGTACTTGTCAAAGTGGTGCATTAAAGCTCATTATAAACTGTACCTTCTGTCTACGGTGCTGCTTTTGGGTCCTACACTGACCTGTTACAGTTTATATTTACATATGGGGTGGGTCCTCTTCCAAGTTGAGTCAGAATTGTTCCACCCTGTAGTTTGAAGCAGTTTAAGTCTCACTGAGAGACAAAACGACTCAAATGTTGGACAAAGAGCTGCTACACAAAAAAGATGTCATGTTGGTCATGTGGGCATTCTTTGGCTTCAGTCAACACGACACAGGACAAAATAAAGCAACATGTAAATATAGCAGTGCAGCACAGCACTGAGTGAGGCAGCCTCTACAGAACTGAGCAGAATTGCTGAGTTGTATCGACTAGCAGATGAATGGCCCTGAAGGTAGCTACAATTTTTGCCCAGCAGAGGTAAGAGAGCCTCCCTTGAACTTCCCCGACCAGTCTGAAGGACGAAGGTCATGTTTTACGCATTACTATTTATTGGTCATCACAAGGAATTATTAAGAGCTCCGTGTAAGGACGGAGGAATTGAAATTCTCCAAAGTGCTAACATCTCAGAAACAAGAAAAACTAAAACCATAGACACACACACACACACACACACTGAAGTGCTGATGTACACATGTGGGGCAGAGGTACACCCCTCATTTGTACATGCTCACACAGACCCAGACGCTGCTGGTGGCAAAGTGTCTATTGACACATCCCCACTGACAAGGAGATTTTAATGGGAAGGGACAGCCTCCCCCAGGCGCCAATCAATCAGCATGTCCTCACGCTCTAAGACAGCTTTCATGTGGGACAGGCTCGGCGGTGAAGTCCAGCTTTATGACTGATGTTTGTGTGTGTGTGAGTACAGTCTTTGAGTGTGAATAGCCCCGTCGGTAATTGTTTTGATCAAACCCTCACAAATGAGAGGAACAAGATAAAAGGCAAACTCATGCTGAACACAGGACGGGATTTTCTCCATCAGTCTGTCTCTAACCTTCTAACTCTCTCTCCTCGTCGCCATGACACAGAACAGGCACGTAGAAGTGATTTCTGAGAGCTGTATTGAAAAGTTCATCATGTGTATAAAATGACCTTAACAGAGCGGAAAAAAAGAGAGAGTGACAGAAAGAGAATGGGCAGAGGGCTGGACGTGTGAAGTGTGCACGTTGTAACTGATACGTGCATGTGTGTGTGTGCATGCATGTGTGTGTGTAAGGGAGTGACAGAAACAGAATGAGAGCAGAATGTTTTGGTCTCCTGTGTATTTCTCACAGGAGGAAATTATAGTGGAAATGATGAGTTTAGGTTTCTTACACTGATTGCGGGTGAAATGATCAGTTAAAGGGACAGTTCATCCCAAAATTAAAAATACAAATGTTTCCTCTTACCTCTAGTGCTGCTATCAGTCTGGATTGTTTTGGTGTGAGTTGTCAAGTGTTGGGGAATTGGCATAGAGACGTATGCCTTCTCTCACTAGATGGTGCTCTCACTAGATGATTTCTGGAAAGAGACATTGCTGTTGAATTTTTCATGTGTTTTTTAGGCATTTTGAGAACCACAACCCGAGTGCCATGTAGTTCCATTATTCCTGAGAGAAGGCAGACATCTCTACACCTGATATCTCCAACACTCTACAACTCACACCGAAACAATCTAGATTGATAAAATGATGCTACAGCTAAGAGGAAAAATATGCATTTTTGATTTTGGGTTAACTGTCCCTTTAGCCACTTCTTCAATTCAATCAAAAACCAGATTGTAAAACGACATGTTTTTGTATCGAGGGTTATAC
Source organism: Cephalopholis sonnerati (assembly GCA_019142605.1). Taxonomy (NCBI): domain Eukaryota; kingdom Metazoa; phylum Chordata; class Actinopteri; order Perciformes; family Serranidae; genus Cephalopholis; species Cephalopholis sonnerati. Next base: position 23,266,246 of record JAGQAX010000007.1, read on the forward strand.
AGCTAGGCTAGGCAAAATCACTTCCTGGAGCGTTCGTGAGGTCAACAAACAATCAGTGGAGACTTGATGATGTGACTGCGCTGGGCTAAGGCACATAATTCCGCATAAAACCATTGGCATATCATTTATACACTGTGTTTGTGAGGATTAAACTATGTTAATCAGTCAGATTTAGGAGTGCTGGTAGCTGGATTTTGTTACTTTAGCACCTCCCTCTGCTTCCAGTCTTTGTGCTAAATTAACAGTCTGCTGGGATTAGCTTCATTTTTTGGTAAGGTTAAGGAAATATTATGGTATGCTGGCTCACTTTTTGGCCAAGAGTTATGTAAGAAGATTGACACTATTCTCATGTCTGTACAGTAAATATAAAGCTACAGTCAGCAGGGAGAAAACAGCTGGCCTCGCTCTGTCCTAATTAGGCATAGGATGATAGGAAAATTTCAAGTCACTATTTTCCAGGCCAAAATTAGGTCTCCTGATTATCATAGAAATATGCTTTTATTGCATCACATATAGGACCCACTTTTTATGTGAACATCCTTGTTAGCGAAAATCAAAACATCTTAGAGCCAGGCTTTTAACCTATATGAAATGGCATCATATCTTTTGATTAAAATAGTATAAAATAAAATATGCCGATGAAAGATCTTTTGTGTTTTTTGAGGGTGGTGCGTGAGCAGCTTGTTTATGTCTTTTTATATTTTTGGTTACTCAGCAGTCTGTTTGGGAGCTGCTGGACACAATGTTCATGATTATCCTTGTGATGGAAATTCACCACAAGCACCGTATTATTTGTTTCTCAATGTGACCCTCGATAAAATCATATATCATCAGTTGTCACCTTTAGGTTGTCTAATACATTCTCACTTCGACCTCGTCACATATCGACGCTTGGTCATCGACTTTCCACGTCTAGATACGATGTGAAAGGTACCTTGGGTGCGTTGGTTGTTGATGCTCTGGGACGCTGTGTCAAGTTCTGCCTGTTACATGCATTGTCTTCTTTTAAAATGCACTTCTGTTTTCATAGGAAATTTACCGTTTACATACAGTCTCTCTCAAAGTAAATGCACCACGTCAGTACAACACCACAAATGGATGTTGTTTTTCATTCAACAACTAATGCATGGGGTTGGGTTTAGGTAAAAACAACAGGGTTCAGCTTTATAATCTTACAGGATGCGAACACCACTCTCTCAGTTGAAGGTGAAGGTGTTTGTTAGACCTATCCACCACCCTTCCAGCCCAACCTACTTGGACTTTGCTGCCTTAACTTTTGTTCTTGTCCCATGGTGTTTTCCCTCGACAACCGGCTGCCTATCATGCTTGCTTTTTCGTTAGTGTCTGATGCCACAAGACACTGCCCAAGCACCAGATTTTGACAACTTCGGAGTGAGACTGGGTTGGTTTGTCAGGCAGCCAGCAATGTCCAGGTGCTTTGCAAATCCCTGACGTGCAAGCGTGTGCTATCCTACATTATATGAATGGCACAAGGCTGCTTTAATTAGCTAAAAATGTTGCAAGAATTGTGTGTGACTGTGTGTGTGTGTGTATGTGCATGATTGCATATGGGAAGGTGTGTACTGTGTTAGCAGACTGTTGCTGTGTTGGAGACCAGTATGTATGGCTGCAATGGGATGCTGTTATTTCAGATGAAGGCACACACACTCGGAAGCTGTGGTTTCTCTCTCCCTTTATCTGCCCTCCGTCTCTTTCTGTCCTACACCTTCTAAGTGTCCAATTCTCCTTTTGTCAGTATGCCCTTCCTTTTTAATCTTCATCCTTCCATCTTGTCTTGTTTCATCTATTTGCTCTTCAGAACTTATGCTGGAGCTTTTATCTCCCTCCTTCCTTCCCATCCTCCCTTCCTCCCTCCTCCAGGGCAGATCTGAGTAGCTTTAACTTTCTCTCCCTCCAACCTCGGCTTTTATCTCTTCTGGTCACCTTGCTTCCTGCTGCCTCTCACCTCCACTTCTAACCCGCTCACCACGCCTCCATCCGTCCTTTTACTGCAGCCAGTTCCGTTCCCTCCGTTCTCTCTTCCGATCTCGTTCTCCTTCGCCGTCTGCCTCTTCCTCCAAGGTTTTTGTTTTTAGTTCACTCCTTCCACGGTCTACGGCTTTCCCATAACCTTCCCTGGCTGTTCAGTCCCTCCCACTCTTCACCTATCTCGCCATCTCTGCCTTCTTCCCTCTGCCTAACAGATCTTTCTCTGCAGGTCTGTGTACACCTGAGAGCACACTACCATCTGCTCAATGCGTCTCTTCCTTTGCCTTACATCTCTCAGTATCATATCCTGCTCCTCTCTTCCCTTCAGAGTGTTGTGTGAATCAATTTAGTGCGTCAGTATCTGCTTCAGGAAACACACTTAGGAACAAGTGAAAGATTTCTTTTTTTTTTTTTTTTTACATTTTTGTGTATCTAAGGATTGTGCATAATTTTCAATAAATGAGTTATACATATTTTTAAAATCTTATTAATTTAGCAACCCCTTACAGAAAAAAACATACAAATAAAAATAAATAATAATTTTCCCGTTTAATTGATTTTTTTTTTACCCATTTATTTATTATTTTTTGTAAGTTAATGTGCTTTCTTTCTGGGTGTTACTGCACTATATCTGAAATTGAATATGAAAGTTTATTAAGTACTAATGCCTCATGGGGAGGTCAGGCGTGCTTGTTCCTTTTTAGATATAAAAAACAGCATTTTTAATATAATTTGATGAACAAAGTGGTAATTTAGCGATAAGTAGGTAAGAGCTGGGTTTATGGGCTTTTTTCTTTGTATCTGTATAGTCCGTCACTTTGGCTTATTAGTTTGTTTTGGTGCCAGTTTTAATGATTCATTACCATTAAATTCACCTCAGTTCAGTTCCTCCTAATTTACTTGAAGGAAATGACTTTGTTCTTGCGTGTGTGTGAGTGTGTGTACCCCACATAAACCTTACACAACACACCGGTAAAATCTAACAACATAAAAAAGCCCGTTCCCCCTAGCAACGTGCTGTGGAAGTGGCAGAGCAAAGAGTCTTAGCCTTTTTACTGTTAATGTCTTACTCTCTTTTCTCCTTCTCTACTCTTTTTTTCTCTTCTTGATTTGATTCGCGTTATTTCTCTGAAGCTCGTTGTTTCTTTACAGTATGTGAAGGCCATTTGTGTAATGAGTCACTGCTCGTCTCCTGTTGAGGTACAGTTGTTCTCTGTGAAAGAGATTAGAGGCTACATAAGAACATTCACATCAGGTGCACTTGCTGTGTCTTGGCACTCGCTCCTCTGAGAGTATGTGTGATTTTGTGTGTGTGTATGTGTGATGGCGTAAGGGAAGGTGTATACTGTGTTAACAGACGGTTTCTGTGTGGGAGACCAGTATATATGGCCGCAATGGGATGTTGTCACTTCAAATGATGTAAAGGAACTGAAAAGAAGGTTGTCACAGCCTGTGTGTGTTTGAGTGTTTGTTTGTCTGAGAGCTAAGTGGGAGTTTGGCACCTGTGTGCTTACTGCAGGGACAGAAGCACCAACGCATGTCAAGTTGTACAAGGACGACACAAGGACTGTAGGATCAGGAGAGGTGCTGTTCCTGTGTGTATATGCCTTTGTGTGTGTGTGTGTGTGTGTGTGTGCTCTTAAGGATGAAGGACATTTCTAGATTTCTCTAAAGGGCTCCTTAAGTTCTAGTTTAAGGGTTTGGGGCTTTGGAATGTTTTTCTCAGTTTTAATGAGAGGAGTGTCTGGAGCAAAATAAAAGCATGTGGATGTACAGAAACGGGAGACAAAAACAAAAAGGTACTAGGGAAACAGGACAGAGTGAGCATGAGGATAACTAAAAAAGAAGCAGAGACCTGAAGGATTCAAGAGTTGCAGGGTGAGAAGCATCAGGGGAAAACATTGCCTGGGAAAATAAGTTTAAATCGCCACTTTCACTTCTCAGATTGTAAGTAAAATGTATGTAAACTTGGGCTGTAACGAACAGTGAATTACGTCTGTCTAATTAGATTTGGCTGTTCTATGTGAATGTTTTTCCGTATAGATTTTGAGAGTTTGAACGAGATTCAGCTGGGCGTTCAGTGTGACAGTGACATTCAGGTAATACAGTAAACAAGCTAACTATGCTAATGATGAAACATTTTTGTCGACATTAGATATCAAACAAAAGCCAGAGACTGTGTCGTTTTAAGCTGCTGTGAGCTGTAAATTCACCACCTTTAAGCAGAGGGCAGAAGATAAGGTTAGCTCGGAGCCTGACGGGCAAAGACTTTCTTCCTCCAGGCTGGGTCTGGGTCTGCAGCTGCCTGTACCAGAAAGCACTGAGAGAGTGGCTGCAGCAGGAAGCGATGACAAAAAGCTGCGGTCAGGTCGGACAGTTTCCTAACAGTTTCCAGCAGCCTTCAGTCTGTACAGGAAGTCATGGAAACAGTCACATCCTGTCAGATCTGATGTTGATTATCAAAATGTTATCACTCATACATCAGTTTGTTCTCAGTCTCCAGTTGTTTTAATTATGACAGAGTAACCTCTTAAAATGCTTTACAGACGATCTGTAATTTATGTTCATGGTTCAACCTCCATTTTACATAAATTCTCATGTAAATCAGCATCATATCAGTTTGCTGCTGCAGAGCAGACCTTTCCCCTCAACTACACAGGCTAAATAAACTGTGCTTGACTATAAGGTTAATGTTTTCAAATGAAAAACATACAAGACAACAGCTTTCATGAAAGATCAGTCAGGTATAGTCAGGGCTTCATGTCTGTACAGATGTCAGTGAAGATTCTCAGTCATCCAGGTCATGGCGATCTTAAGTGTCTATATCGTAGGCAAACTGGACTTGCTTGAGTTTCTTAAAGACGTTTCACCTCTCGTCCAAGAGGCTTCCTCAGGTCTAACGGACTGGTGCAGAGTTGCAGGCTTTAAACTCTGTGTTGGTGTGAGCCCTTACAGAGTCGTTGAAGTCGCATGTGAGCTCTGAGTTTTAGAGTCGTTAAGGCTACATGTGAGTTGTTGACCCGTGCAGCCATCTTGTGTGTCGTTAGGGTGAGATGGGTCCAGGTGAGAATGAGCGTTAAGTCGTCTGAGGAGAGATCCCAGGACTGCTGATCTGTACAGCTGTTATTTTTAAGAATCCTCACATCCCACTGACCACAAGTCTCTGTGATGCTAAAGAGGCTACTCCAATAATTAAAACAGTCCAATGTTAGTATACAGTAGACTATGCATAGTTTATGTTTAGTATATGATGAATGTATTTAGTCTCTGACGACTAAACATCACCATTAGTCCCACAACATGTTTTCTGTTAACAGAATAAACCTTCATATCAGACAAATAACATCTAAATCTTTGACAAGTTTTCAAAAATGAAGACATCATATTGTTGAGTCAACATTTAAACCAATCAGCTGTTAGATCAGGTGACAGCCAGGCGTTTCCATCATGCCCTGGGTCTTGCAGTTGGTGGAGAGCAACTGCAGCACCTGGCTCAAAAAACTTCAGCAGTTGATCGTTGTCCTCTTTTGCATGCCTATCAGGTCAAGTTGGGTCGGACACAAATCTAACCAGCATGCATTGTGCGGCGATCACTGGTGATTGAATCTGCTGCAGGCCTGGCTCTTCTCGAACGAGCCTAATCAAACAGACTTAACATCAGCTGACCTCTACATCTAACAAGTTGAAGCGTCACACTGGCAAGGCCAAATTAAGATTCTCTTAGAAACTGATTTTTCCCCTTTTTAATTATTCTCTCTTCATGGATATTCCTTTTATAAGCCGTCCTATTTGATTTCAAAATCAAAACATGCATCTTTATTAGACATACAAAACTGCTCAAAAAGAATTGATTTACTCAGCCTTCACCCTCTGGACTTTACCACTTTGCTTTCAGCACAGTGTTACTCAGAATATATATTTATATAAAGGAGGGAAATATGTTCTTCCTCTGCATGGGGCGCTCACTGAAATGTTCCTTTCTTGACACTCAGGGGGCAAAGGATGTGCCCATTTGGGCTGTGGACTGAATGTCAAGTTTAGATGGATGCAGAGCTCAGAGTGAGTGTACACACACTCATGCACACTGATTTACAAACACACATACACAAGGAAGAAGGGATTAGCGTCATATATTATAGCACAGTGCTGCTTTTTGCCCTGATATTTTATTCATTTCATACACAAGCAAAAGACCTGAAAAAGGTCACAAAGCTTCACTCTCTTCATTTTATTTCATGATAGTCAAAGGTAGACTTGTCGACTGGTTGCAGCTTCTTATCAAATCCGTTTTCAGTGTCATTTTAAACCATATTGTGAAGGCAACACACTGAGCTATGTCCTCTTGTAAGCTGGCTATTCAACAATATGTTGTGTTGTGTATTTTCAGCTCTAGCAGAATGTTGGCACTGGACAATTCTGCAAAAACTAGTTTCTTTGCATTTAATGGCAATGTTTTTTAACTACCTCTTTCTTTGGCAACAAGTGAAGTGGTAAGAGTATGATGAAGGTTAGGCAAATAAATCAGTTGGTTAAGGTCAGGTAAAGATTGTGGTCATGGTTAGTTCAAGTTCAAATGTGTTACTTTTCATGAACTGTATTCCAATCACCATTTGTTTTAGTTGTTGGCACATATTTGTCCAGTTAAGGCTACAGTAATAATCGACTATTATTGGCTTTTCGCTTGCGCCTTTCATTGCATTGCTGTGCATCAAAAGCTTCACCAGTAAAAGCACCAGCTGACGTAAAAGAATCCGATCGGGCCCTATATAGCTCAACATAGCAATACCTGTCTGTGTGACCGGATCAGGGCTAGGCGTGGACGATATGGCCCTAAAATAAAATCAAATTTATTTCTAAAATTTTTTTAGGGTATTTTCGCGATAATGATTTTCCCGACTATATGACGGATTGTTTAATAAAAAATTCTGAATTTAAGAAAATAGAAATGCGAAAAAAATAGGTCACGGAAATGCTGTAGTATCAGGATATGAATTTTTCATATGATATTATAAATTATACCGCTATTATCGTGAATGAGATGATTTAGCACATCCCTTATCGGGACATTGGCTACATAAATGGAACACTGCTTATTGCATTGTGCTAACTTTGGTGTTGGATGTGAATCATGTGTTGTAGAGTTGGTGTTTAAGCTTCTCTCTGTTCAGAGTTGTCACAGGGCAGGTTCAGCTGGGCCGTATGACAAAAGTGCACCATGATTTTAACTAAAAAAGACATCTAATGTCAGGAGACATGTAAAGTAACCAAAGTTATGTCTTGGCTTGCTGGTAAGGTATTTTCAAAGGTTTGGTTGGTCAAGCAGGCTCTGCAGTTTCCCGCCTCTCTGTTTCTGTGTTTCTCTCTCCCTCTCTCTTCTTTACTCAGTCTCCCTTTTGTCCTCTCTTCAATTTTTCTATTGGTCAAGTTAATGGGTCTTTAACCTTGTGTCAATGAGCTATGGGCTTTGGTGTGCTCGCCCACACCATGACTGTTCCCTTCCCAATTAGGCAGAGATGCAGGCCAGAAGACAGCTTCAGTGTGTGTGTGTTTGTGTGTAAGAGATCCTCAAAACATAGCCCGAGGTGCCCACAATGAGTGCCATTATTGTCGTTAATGACAAAGATAATGGGATACAGACGTGTGCGCGCACACACACATACACACACACACACACACACACACACACACACACACACACGAAAAATCAGCCCATCCTTTACCCTCCCTACCACAGATATAAACATAATAGTGATTGTTATAATACACACAGATTCCCACTGGGGTCCTGTGAAGATAATGCAATCAGGAGATTATTAGCATCACCAGACTTGAAGCGATTAATTTTATCAAGAGATTGCCTGATTTGATACCGTACAATTCCATTGTGTGTGGCTGATGTCTGAGAGATTGTATTAACCCTTGTGCCGCGCGAGGGACAGTTTTGGCTTTTTAATTTTTAATTTTTCAATCATATTGGCTGTGTTAATGCATACAGCATAAATTTTGGCAACTGTGTGAGAAGTATTTTGGGGAATTTTAAAAGTTCAACCTCAGCCGCTATAATATGTCTGTAATAAACTGTGTTGCCAAAATACAGACACTCAGGCCCCTAAAGACAAAAGTGTCCCCAGTGAAACCCATTAAATCCAAAGTTTTGATCTCCTGGCCATTACAGCATTAAATCATGCATTCTGTTTTAACAGGCTCTCAGAGCCCTGGCTCCCAAATTGTAGTTTTCACTATTTTCCACCAGACTGCACATATTTCTCATGTTTGCCTTACAGGGCAAACCCATGCTGTTTTCATGGTGTCCACTAGGGGCATTGCTGCTGTATTGCAGAGCACTGTAGGCCAATGTAGCAAATATATGCAACTAAAATAATGTGTGTATGTGTATGAGTGTATGTGTAAAGGGAGAGTCACAGTTCGCCCTTGCTCTCTCTCTCATACACAAGCACACATTCACCAGTCCACCCACACACACACACACACACACATACACACATGAACTCACAGGTCTTCAAACTCAATAGAATATAAAATATTATACCTTCTAGGTGCTGTATATTAGAACTGTCACTCTTGCTTTATAATCCCATTTGAATTTCATTCCTTATTATTTGTAATATTCGATTTCTCCTCACATTTTAATGTTTAAATTTCATATGTTATTTGTATTTTCTATGTATCCATGGATGCCATAGACAGGCTTATGCATTGCCAGCGCCACTATAAGCATGTGGTTGGTATGTGTTCTGTCCGATAGAGGGCTTTCCAACATTGACAGTTTGGAAATACCAACCGTGATAAAATGCGCAATGTGTTTGAGATCAGAGCTACCACACAGGCACATGGGAGAAGTTAGCCTTTAATCTTTTTATTTTATTCCAAACATCATCTTTTTCCTAAAACCAACCAAGAGGGGCTTTCTAGCAGAAAGCACTGAAGGCAAACTTTTCCCATCAGCGCCACATAGGCAGAAATATAGCCTCTGATTGGTCGACAGACTCAAAGGCATCATGGACAGCTAGTGGATGGCTAAGTTAACACCAACAAAACTATTTTAAACATGGAGAAATGTCTAAATATTAAAGGATAACTTCAGAATTTTTCAACCTGGACCCTTTTTCATCAGGTAAATTGATCAAAGAGACTGATGTGAACAGCAATTTTGGAAACTGGTCCAGTATTGAGCAAGCTGGCAGCGGGCTGTAATGGAAGCACACGGGGCAACATGAATACAACACCTTTTATTTTCTCTCTCCTCGTCCATTTTACGTGCATATACTCTGTCACAAATAATGGGGGTGATAGAATTCAAAGGCCTGAGCCACATTTGAAATCAGGTAAATAATCATCCATGATATTGAAAATCTTGTAGACAACACTAAAATACATTTTTTTTTATAAAGTACTCCAGTTATTATACTCTCTCTGCTTGTGTTTAAGGAGGCAATAACAAGCGAAAAGTAGTGAAAGGTAGAGAGACACTTCAGACACTTCTAAAAACCTGAGCCACTCTGTGTCAAAAATAACCGCTTTTAATGGACGTACAGTGGCAATGTTTATTTGCCCGTGTGCCTCTATTGCAGCTTGTTCTGTGGCTGCTGGTCGCTGCCTGCTCCCTCTTTACTTCTCAGCTTCTCACATCTTCTCAGCACTCCGCCAGGGCCACTAGATGGAACAAAAAAGTGTCCATGAATAAGGACAACAGGTCTGAGTTAAGTAGAGTGAAGTTTAAGGTCAAGTAAACCCAAAATGACATGTCCTCGTATGAGGACACAGGGTCTCAGGAGGATATTTTAGTGGTTGATGTTTGCACATTGAACTTGAGAGTGTCATTCAGAAAACTTCATCAGACAGAACAAAAGCAGGCAAGGTTTTTTTTTTTTGTTAGTCAACACATTTTACATATTCAAACAGTATTTTAAGCATTTGATTAAAAATATTTTGGAATCTTTTTTTCTGTTAAATTTATATTTGACTCCTGAAATGTGTTCCAGCAGCCCCACTGTATGAGTCATAGTGCAGGTGTTTGAGTCTCTGAGGTTGTGTGTAGTGGGGATGTGTGCATCTTTGTTGTGATGTACTTGTATTTTTGCTTTACTTCTTGAGCAAAATGAGGTAATAGGCTAATAGAGGGTAAAAACTTAATAATAGGAGTAATAAAAAAGCAATAATGGACAATTAACATGGACTTTGAGTTAACAGATGAGATTCTTTAATTTAATACTGCAAAAAAGGGCATCAAAATCAATGTTGATTCTAATCATTGACATCTTATAGACTGTGAAATACCAAGAATAAAAATGTCCCTCAGCATTTAATACACAGAAAGTTATTTTTTTTTCATAAAAATCAGACTGGCATTTAAAGGTTCAGTTTTAAAGTGAGGCATTAAGGTTAAGCCTGATTCACTGATTTATTATCAAAAGCTTTTGTCTGCAACTAAGGATAACTGTGACCTTACATGAACTGCACACCAGTGTATCTATCTTTTTGTATTCTTATTTGCATTTTCCTCGAGATCTGAAGGACCGTGAAGATAAGCCAAATTAGAGCAGTAAAGGATTTATAGTGTGCCAATACTGAAAGCAGTTTGAAAAGGAGACATGCAGAGGTGACAAAGGAGACTAAACACACGATCATCATGGCAGATTTCTGTACAGTACATGTCTCGGACTCTGTTAGTGTTGACTGGCACACACACACCTACGCACTCACATGCACATGTACACATTAAGAAATCTTTTACCAGACCAATTATTGTTAAAACAAATTTAACACTTAATTGAGTTGCCTGCTTAAATCAAGCAGAAAAACAAATCCTGAAGGCACTTCTGCCCAAGTGAGAAATGCAGATAGTGTGTGTGTGTGTGTGTGTGTGTGTGTGTGTGTGTGTGTGTGTGTGTACTCCCATTGTTTGTTTTTGTGCATATTAACGAAAACTGTTTGTTTGTGTGAGTTATGGGGCTGCAACATGAACATCCCTCTCCACCACCACTGCCACCAAATCCAACTTAAAGCTTTACCCCCTGCAGAGAGTGTGTTAGGAGAGGAAGGGGGACTTTCTGTGTGTATGCGTGTGTGTGAGTTGGGGTGTCAAAGGAGGCGGGTTAGAGAGAGAAAAAGGAGGTGAGGGGGGGTTGGTGGGGGAGATAAGAGGGCATTATCTGCCCCGCTCATTCTCTCTTTCACCAGCGGGGGGTGTGGCGCCTTATCCCTGCCTCCTGCTCTGTGGGTCGCCTTCACAGTCTGAGAGAAACTGATGGATGTCACGCAAATACACACACATGCACACACACACACACACACACACTCATTGTCACTGTCACTCGCTTCCACACACAACATCACACACTTCCACACAGCTACATGTCTGCAGTGGCACACAAATGCACACTGACAGGGAGGGACCGTGTCGCTCTCATACAAACACTCAACTGTCTTTCTCTGTTTCACATGCGCACATTCACACCAGCACACACACTCAAGCACTAAAAGTGGCTCTTGGGGGCCATTGCGAGCCTAGGCAGACGGCTTATTATCGCGCAGTAAAGCGCAAATTTCAAAGGCAAAACAAAACAAAATTCAGTGGAAAAAACAGAAAGGAAAGGAGATGAAGAAGGGCAGAGACTGAAGGGAAACACAAGAGCTCAAAAAGAAATACTGAAGGCGAAAAGGAAATAAGAAAGAGAAAAGGGGATCCAGAGAGTGCAGAACAGTCATAATGGAACATCCAAGGGTAGGCATGCTGTGGCAGTTGATGCTACCAGTGTTACATGGTGTTCGGACATACACCGATTACACATGATTGCATAACCTGCCCATGGCCTCCACCATTGTTCTTTTTTTCAGTAAAAGAATCCATGTAGTTCATACATTGGGCAGCTGTGGCTCAGGGGGTAGAACAGGTCGTCCACCAATCAGAAGAGCGACAGTTCAGTCTCTGGCTCCTCTAGTCCACATCTTGAAGTATGCTTGGGCAAGATACTGTCCCCAAAACGTCCACAACGGCTTTGCCATCGGTGTGTGAGAACAAGTGAATGTGGATGGGTGTGTGAATGGGTTAGAGTTAGGGCTTGGTGATATGACCTCAAATCAAAATCACAATTAATTGAACATTTTACAATGTTTACGGGTAATAAACAAGTATATTGTTTTTCACTTTTGTAGTTCACTGACAAGGTTTGTACTGTAAATATACTAAACTATTAAAGCTGGGACACATTTTCTAATGAAAGGGGGATATCTTATCTTTTTTCAAAAAATTATTTCAAAATAATTTCAGGAAACACACACAGACGAACTATTTCTGACTATTTGTTGAATATTTAGCGATTGAAATCAAAGCATGCATCACTTGAAATGAAAGCATCTTACAAAAAAGGTCACATTTTAGTTTTAATAAAACAGCAAGTTCCCTAAAAAATAACTTCTTGCAAACAAATAAATAATTAAAAATATTGCCAGGTCAAAATTAGAAAATAACTCGCATCTCTCAAAAAAATGTCACATTTTAGTTTTAAAGTAAAAATCAAGTTCTCTAAAACAGTATGAAATGAATGAATCTTTCATCTCTTGCACACAAAATGAAGTTTAAATATGGCCATGTCAAACGCTGAAAATAATAACTTGCATCTCTTGTAAACAGAGTTTTTTTGAAGATAATGTCAAAAGTAGAAAATAACTTGTACATGTACGCAGTTTGGTTAAAAAAAATTTTTTTCATGATGGCACAGTGTGGCCTCTGTTGAGGGTTTTATTGAGGTGTTTAAACCCACTGTGCTCCACTGTAGCTGTGGGAGCCATGTCCTGCATGATGTAGTAAGAAATGGCGTCAGTCCATTTTCCTGAAACTTCTTCATATTGTAAATGCTTGTGTTATCGAGAGCTGCTTTGTGGAGACACTTGTTGCTGGGCGCTTGTCAGTCGCTGTCTTTTAAACCATGCACTGTTCTTATTCGGTAACATGATTATGCTCAAATGCTGAAACGGATTTGTGTCATAACCTTTGGCTCACTGAAACTTTTTTTCCCAGTGTTAACATTTTGTTTTGCTTTTGTTCGGTGCCGTCTTCATGAAAGCCAAAATGTGCGACGGACATGGCATTTCTCTTTGGTGCAAGCTGCTCAAGTTGCTCAGTTGGCTCGGTGCTTGAGTTCTCTTCTGTGTTGCTTCATGTTGCAGAGTGGATGGGGTGGAGTCACGTGACTACACATGCATTAGTACGTTTTTAAGGGGACAGTACATGAGCACACACAGCGGGGAAAGCATCAGCAAAATTAAAAAAAAAGAAAAAAGAAAGAAATTACCGACATGGGCAAGATTACGTCGGTTAGAGATTCTGAATGTTGGTTTAGATTTATTTTTGATTATTAATTTAAGTAGTGGGAAGATTAGAAAGGCGCTATACAAATCATTTACAGTTCATTTTTTGGTTATTATAAAAAAGTGTGTTGTCTGTACTTAGTTGAATGACACACACCATAAGTAACTGAAAGTGTCTGCTCTGTGCAGCAGCGGCAGAGAGGCAGCTAAGAGCTCTTTCAGAGGCGAGCCGGGATCTTATGCACAAGGCAACATTCATGGACCCACGCTACTGAGGGAACTACGACCCAAATGTTGAGGAGACCCAAGTGGATGACAGAGGGAGAAGCAGTCATTCTTGGGCAGAGAGTGCAACCTCCTTTAGATAAAAGGGAGCTTCAGCCTTAGTCACAGCCCAAAACTAAAAAACTTATCAAGTGTTTTGAAAAGAAAATCAGGTGCTGCCACAGCCACCAACTGTTCCTGTTTATTTTGTTCAAAGTAAGAAGAAGATGTGGAGATCTAACGTTAAAGATCAAAGTAAGCGCTCTACAGATATTGAGCATCATGGATGAATATATCTCTTCTTGTAAATAACCTGGTGTAATCACCCGTGTGTTATTAACTCGTGGAAAAATTACCTCACCGTGGCATCCCGACCAAGGATGTTAGGATGAAGGATGCAAGGAAAGAAGCAAGGCACTTTAAAGGAGGTGGGTGTCTTGTGTCCTCAGCTCCGGTCCTGGCCTTTAATTTCTCTCACAGCAGGGTCAAAGTTATCAGCCTTCCTCCGAGAAAGAGCTTTTTTAATTGAGCACAGCGCTGTTATCGGTCTCTGCAAGCAGGAGGCTTTTTACATGATAAAAGAAAAATGGAGCCATAATGAAAAACAGGCCAAATTGTGGCAATCAGTGTAACATTTACAAGGGAGGTGTGCAGGAGACAAAGCATTCATGTGAAAATGCCATCAATTTATTGCAAGACACAAGGCTTTTGTTTTGTTTCTAACCAGCATCAAAGTTTAATTAGTTATTGGAATGATTTCTTCTCTTGGTGGAAAAATATCTAACAAGCCTGATACATCTCACTTTGTGTAACTGCGTAGTGTATTCAGTGGTGTTCAGATTTAAAACTTCCTCTAGATTTTATATTAAAATGCCTTAAAAGTTGCTGCTATCCCAAATGTCAATAATCAAGAGTCTGAAATTAAGCAATTACACCAAAGTGACCTTGAATCAAGACTTGTTGTTTACAGCAGATGAAGATGTCACCTGTTATCTGGCAGTAAGTAGAAAAAAAAATGTAATTAAAAAACATGATGTCATTATGTTTTATGAATGTGATATGAGTTAACACCCCCCCAAACACACACTTCTACCCAACTTTCAAAATAAATCTCTTGATACGTCCTTGAGGTGACACCGTCTTTGTACTTGTATGCGAGTATGTGCGCCAGCCTTCCTTATTAAAGCGTGTCACTGGCACCTTGCACAGCACATCAGCACCCTAATTACACCAACCAACAGGCTTTTCATCTCTAGAAAATAAAGCAGGCTGATCAGGGCTGCAGGATTTTCACCCCTTCACAGTGATGAAGATCAGTTTATTCATTACTGAGTGTGTTTGCCGTTGTGCTTGTTTGCAAAGATATATATTCTTAGAGCAAAGTCAGACTTCACAGAGGGGCATATGTGCATTTATGTCATCAGTGGTGACATACTGTGG
The DNA here is from genome assembly GCA_019142605.1 of Cephalopholis sonnerati. Lineage (NCBI taxonomy): Eukaryota > Metazoa > Chordata > Actinopteri > Perciformes > Serranidae > Cephalopholis > Cephalopholis sonnerati. The sequence goes on from JAGQAX010000007.1 coordinate 23,281,270, forward strand.
GACATCTTGATTGGCTCAGATATGTTTTGCATTACCAACGAACGGAGCCATATGTATGCACAAAGTCGTAATGTGTGTCAGCAGATATGTAAACCCAGTCATGTTGACTGGTTGTAAACAAGTTTATTTCTCTTCACCGGCCCAGATTTATTTTCATTTATATTTTCTTATTCAGCGCAGAAAACACTGTTGTTGTCAAGTGACTGAATGTACAGAGGAGAGAACATCATCTGTTTCCCTCTGACTGTTTCACAGAACAAGAAAATACTTCTATAAAAGCGTTTTGCCATCTCTTTGTGAAACATCTATTTATTTGATTTCCATTTATTCAGTATATCAATGTTCTGCACAGACAGTATTCGATCACCTGCAATAAAAGAATCCGAAGTGTTTGTACTGAGCAAAGCATACACGTAAAATAAATGGACAGCTGAATATCCAAATGTTTCCAGCTGTACTTGGAATGAGATATGATTTCCACTCTGCCAGCTCGTAAACGGAGAGCAGATAATGAGCGAGTAGTAGAGACACCGGGCATCTGGAGCAAGCATATGGATACCTCTGTTAATGGTGAGCAGACAGACCATAATTCTGCAGCCTTTCGACAGTGTCTTAGCAACAGCTGGAACCCAATAAACACCAATTGTTTTGAACTGCAACTGTTACTTAATGAAGTAAGTGAGGATAAAGTGTTGCAATGATTGATGTCCAAACTGTTTAAAATCTGTCATTATGCCACAAACACACACTCGGTTTCACCTATTAAATAATGCACGTCATTTACCTGTCAATCCAGAACGCATTCATCAACAGTCACTTTTATGCACAAAATAAATATGATAAAATATTTAAATGTCAAGTAAATTATGAGATACTTTAGTCTGTCTACATGCATTTAGCCAACTTGATATAAAGCTGCAATTAATCCCAGGATCGTGTTGCTGTGAAGCAGATTTTCTGACAATTACGCCATCGTGTCATCAACGTTTATATGAGCTTAATTTGTCTTTTTTCAATAGAAAATGTGGCTGCAGGTCAATTAAATTCAGATGCAGCTGAGATGATGGTCATTTGCCCTGCTTGACATCAGTAGATACCAGTTTGATCAAGTCACAGTAACTTTCTCACTTTCGATCAGCACATTGCTCATACCATAACCCTTCAAATGGTCCAGAATGCTGCAACTAACCTCGAAAATTTGACCATATTACACACACTTTAGCGTCCTGTCTGCTCTTAGAATACAGGGCTCCTGTCTGTTTTTACAGTTACAAAGAAGTCAGCGTCAGACACACGAGTGTCTAAGCTGTGTGCCCAGCTCTCCCTCTCTCTCTTTTCACTCATACTTTGTCATGCTGGACCATCAGCTGCCCTGGAACGTCTCTGTCTTTCCTGGCTATCAGTACCTCATTCCAGATGTTTGGCTCTGGATCCTCTTCAGCCTCTCAGCTCGTCTCTCCCTTGTGGGCTTATTGTGCTTTTCTCTTTCTCTGTGTGTGTTTTTTCTTTCTTCTCCTATCTACAGCCGCATTTCCAATACTTTCGGGATAGTACCCTTATACCCCTTTTCCACAGTCATGGGCTGGCTTGGCTTGGCTTGGCAGGGATTTGCATTTCCATCACAACAGGGCTACCTTCTTGAAGGTGTGTCTTAAACTGATGACTGATGATGTTTAAAAGCACCAGGCAGATCCACAGCTAAAGTCCCCTGTTATTTTTGCTGCATGTGTTTTTCCACAGCAGGGCAGGTGAAAGAAGTTTACCTGTAGGAGGTGAGCTGTTTGCAGAGGTGCAGTAAGAGCCTGTTGTCTGAAGCTCTTCATCAACATCTCACTGTGGTTGCTTCGGCTTTCACTTTCCTCCCTGCTGTATTATTAGACTTGCCTTTATTGAAGAAAAGCCACCAACAAAGTTCCACAAATTCAGTGATAAATACATTTCATTTTCTATAGATTCTTCACAGTAAAAGTCCCCTGTTATTTTGTTACATAAGCTTTTTATTGTGAAGCAGCAAAATAAGGAAATGTTGAGTTTTCGAGCAGCAACTTCACACGACGTCTAATCAGCAGATAGTGAACAGAAACAGTGAAATAAAGCAGATATCTAAAGTATAAACAGGATGCAGGAGAGAAAACCAAACCGCAGAGATTCAGTAAGAAGCTACAAAGTACTGAGAGCTGAACACACAGAGACTTTTAAAAACATCTTTCTCTCTGGTCTCCTGCAAACAGAGGTGGGTCGGGCGGGGTCGGTGGGGGTTGGCTGCCCGGCTTTTGGACCTACTCCTGAGAAGGTCTATCTCTGGCGTTGCTTGGCGACGCACAGCACGTCTAACCTGACAGTGGAAACACAAATCGGCGCAGCATGGCTTTACTCAGCACAGCCAAGAGTAACAATGGAAGAAGTGTATTGGAACCTGTGCGTTACCTGTGTGCTTATATATCTAAACCAGGCATGTCCAAAGTCTGGCCCAGGGGCCAATTATAATGAAGTCATTTTAAATATCCCACAGCTTGTTTTTCAGCATAAACTATATGTGGCCTGCCACACAATATTAGTTAATCAAGCAATTTTATCTTACATCTCTGTGTTCACCTCACAAGGGTTGGACTGTCACACAGTTTATAGACGTGCACCAAGTAGGAACTACGCAGGTGGAGCTATTATGTTTTCATAAACAGATGGTAAACAAGCTAACAAACAGTTACCCAGCATGAGACATTTCCTGCTAGGTGGCACACATGGCCATAGCAGAAAAGCATAAGGTTGAGAGTAGGGGAAAGTTTTTTTTTTTTGATAACCCATATGATGCAAGAAGCAGCTAGGCCTCAGGTATTATCACATGATCTAATCTGGCCCCCACCCACAAAAGTTTGGACACCCCTAACCTAAACCCTAGATCTGTTCCGTGTTTCCACTGCAGACAGTACTCTTAAATGTAGTGGGGGTTGTTACCAGATTGTAATAGCTGTGTCATCACACCATCCTGCGCTCACTGTATTTTCCAACAGCGATTTAGAGGAGGGTCTGCACCACGCTGATTATCCATGTACACCAACACTTTCATTAAATAATGTGACAGAAAACAACAGTTCTATTGGTACAATCATATATATATAATCATATAACTCTTCTAATGTGTAATGCATTGAACTGAACCAGACTGTTTGGTGGAAATGGGGCTTTGCGTCTTGTGTGTTCGGCGACACTTGAAGTTGCTCGACTTCCTCCCAGATCCTTATTCTTCATACATCCTCCTGAGACCCTGTGTCCTCATATGAGGACATCACATTTTGGCTTTACTTGACCTTATACTTCATTCTACTCAGCTAAGACCTTTTGTCCTCATTCATGGACACTTTTTTGTGCCATCTAGTGGTAGTGAGAGCACAATACACTAATCCATGTAAAAAACAAGATGGCAGCCATCTCTGCCAAGTCAGTCTGCAGCCGATCTCGACACAAAAGTGGACAAGGTCCAAAACCTGATCACATTTTATTGTTTAAACTTGTTTATTTATGATTAATAATGTTTGTAGTTTGATATGGCAACAAATTTGACCAATTTTAGCAACAGTAACAAGCTAAGACACTGTTAATTAGGAAGTACTCGTTTGAAGACATTTAACTTTATTGTCGTTGGCAATGTTCAGTTTTCTAACTTATCAGGTCCAACTGATCCCAAATAGCTAGGAGAAATTAAAAATGCATACTAAACAAAAGTTAGGATCTCAGGAGGATATGTTGATAATGTATCTATAACTTTGTCTTCCTGGTTGTCTACACAACATCTATGGCATGTCAGTCTGTCCTGGGAGAGGGATCCCCTCTTCTGTTACTCTTCCTGATGTTTCATCTATTTTTTTTTTTCGCCCGTCAGAAGTTGTTTCTGAACAGATTGTAAAGCCCCATGAGGCTGATTTGTGATGTTGTGCTATATAAATAAAATGGCCTTGACTTGGCTTGACTTCTTGGCAAGCCACAGAGGCCGTCTCAAAAAGAAATTCAAAGCATGTGATTATGACTCAGAAAGGTTTTGTTCAGAAGCAGCTCCACACATCTTTAGACATAAAAGTTATGCGGTGTAAGAGCACGACCATAAATCTTTATAATGACAGTGCAATTTGCAGGATAACAATGAATAAAATACTTTCTGAATAGCCTGTAATTGCACCTGCCCCCCACATGCATTGTGTTGTTGAACCATAGCCAGAGAGTTTGAGTTGATTAAAAGTTTATTATGAAGATAATTGGTAACACATTTTATAGAAGCTGTCTGGGGTATATCAGCTGTTTACTGCTAAACACAAACTTGTCAATGCAACAATCAAAGGCTATCTTAGGCAGTCTAGCCACAGTCCACTTTACTGTTTCATGGTTTTACTAACCTGAGAAGACTCCTTGATTTTTTGAAAATTACATTTAAACCGCTGATTTGATATCTGATTTAACTTTAACTAGAAATATTAAATGAAAGTTAAAAAACTGTCCTTAATGTAGGTGGACAGTGGTAACATGCAGTAAAGAACTTGATCTGTGGTGTTAATTTTGGAGAGTCCACTTTGTTTTAAACTCAACAGCACCGAGTGAAGAGCAGTGTTTTGTATTTTTCTCCCCAAAGTTGCATTCACTAAACAAACACATGTCAAGTTAGCCTGTCAGAGTGTTTCAAACATAGCAAAACAACTCTATGCAACTCAAGTATATTTCACCTGGAAAGGAACATCTGCTGAGTCATTTCAGTGAAGGAGAATCAATTAAAGCCAACAACAATGTATCCGTCGAGGCATCAGCTGTCGGTTTTACTGGTGTCTTTGACAAACCATGGAGGCGGCAGATACGGCACATAAATGTAGTTGTGTGAAATTTATTTTTAAGGAGAATAGGCAGCCAGTTTTTCTGAGCTTTTGTGGAGTGACAGTTTTAAGTATGAGATGTGACCTTTAACAAATCTCAGAGTTTAGTTTGGAACAAAAATCATCATTTTACCTGATGTTTGATGTTGAATCTGAATATTTGCTGTTACAGAAAACTGAGACTTGAGTCAGGAAAACACTGCTCTGTAACCAGTTGATTTGGCCATTCTTCAAAGCTTAGACTGTGTAGTATTCCAGCTACAGTATATACTGCACGGGAGCAGGGCTGGGCAATATATCGATACCGGCAGTTGTCGTGCTTCAATGGCAGGAGTTGCATTGGTCTGAACTAGGGCTGCTCTCGACTAAAAATTTTCCTAGCCAACCAACAGTCCTCATTTAGGGCCATTAGTCGACGAGTTGCCTGCATGTTTAAAATATTAATGTAATTATTAAATGAAATATTTTGGGCGGGGCAACACAATGATTGAGTTCAAGGTCTGAGAAAGAATAGTAGAAATAACATAGAAATACAAAACCGTACTAATGAACCTTCATTAATATAGGCCTATATTTTATCTACAAGTGCACGTCACACACTGAGCGAGCCGCCTGTTAATGATGCTGTCGGCAAAGCAGTAATGATTGTGCTAAGTGGCTAATGGGCATGTAGCTACTTCCATGTTTCAGATGATACATCATGTTTGTAGTCGACGAATGAAGATGAGTTTACATATCACCTTGGGTTTGTCCTTCACCTTCTCAAAATGATCCCACACTTTAGATTTCCTCCCCGACATGTTATTAACTAGCCTGTGTAATAACCGCAGGTACCAGCCCTGGAAATTAGACGCCGTACACGTGTTGCATCTTTAAGTGCCTGTGATCGAGAGGTCGGGTACTGGGGGCTACTGTTGTGCCTTTCTTGTGCCAGTTTTCAAGAGCGCAGCAGCAGGTTGCATCTAAGGTTGCTAAGCAACCTTAACAAACACTGTATATAGCCTATTTGCTTGAAACCCTGAGTGCAGAGCTGATCTTCTTCCAGATGACATATTACAAATGTGTAGGTTACTGCCAAGCGTGGCCTCTTCCTGTGTCTGTTCTTTCAAACTGAATTCCCACATGGTCCAGTCATAAGGTTTTGAGTTATTTGGACAAGGCACAGCTTCTAATAGAGTTCCACTTTGTTTGTTGTTGTTGTTGTTTTCTTTTTTTTCTGCTACAAGGCAACCATTGAAATCTTGCCAACTCATGACCTTTCTGGTCGACTAACGTTTGGTCGACTATAAGGGGGCAGCCCTAGTCTGAATCAAGGAGGAAAGAGAAAGAGAGGGGTGGGGTGGGGGTGATAGAGAAAGAAAGAGGGAGAGTAATGGACAAATGGAGCAATATAGTGTAGAACTGGGGCAGAGTGATAGAGGGTCAGAAAATTAGAGAGGGAGCTGCAAGGCAACCTTGTTGGCACCACACAGCAGTGAGAGGGCTGTGTGTAACATGTAGCAGAGAATGGTGGTCATCATTCGTCTGCGTGCCACATCACCATGAATTGCGGGACACACTCACAGATGGAGGTGCGAAGCCTGTTGTGTCGGACCTGTTGTGTGTGTGTGTGACACAGAGCAGAGACAGATTATTGAATGTAGTCAGGCCTGATCTTTTTGGGCCTGATCAAAGCTCTGCTACAAGGGAGGCCACACTGCCTCGATACTTTGTGCTAAAGCTCCACTGACATATGTTACTATCAAAGCAGCCAAGCTAAAGTGGCTAGTACAGTTTATGACACAGTCATACCAGCAGACAGCTTTATGATCTCTGTCATGTCTGCAGCACTGTTATAACTTATGTCACGGCTATGACAGTTTAATGGGGTGTGCTGATGTATAGACTTCACATTATGCTTGATAACTTAAGTGATATTATTCCTGTATGCTGGGTGAGAAGAGCATCGTTTCATGCTCTGACTGCACAGTACATTTTGTATTCAGTGGAGATGAGCCTTTGGCACTGCTCACCTAGACACGGCCTGTTGTGTTTAGTGGCATTTTGTGCTGGTGGACACATTTATAGTCACTCTCCGCTTTCCCTTGCCCTCTCTAGGTGTGCGTGTGGAAGTGTGTGTCCACATCTGTGCGTGTTGGTGCACACATGCGAGCCATTCTGAGATGTAGCTGTCTGTCTTGCCTCAACTCCTTTCCTTCTCATTAAATTTGGGGGTAAAATTTGCATGTCCTCACCTTCAGAAAGAAGGTTATTCATGTGCTGAGGTGTTTTTCGTTTAGTGTGTGTGTGTGTGTGTGTGTGTGTGTACAAGAGACAGAAAAAGAGAGATAAACCACGGACAACACTTAACACCTTTTAAAATCACAGCATCAGGAGTTTTAAGCTTGGCTCCAAACACAATAACAACTAGAAGGGCACTCGGAGAGCGCAGACCTACGCCAAGGCCAAATGCCCTATCTCACAATGTTGAAGGTGCAATTTAGGACATTCAGAACATTAATTTAGCAGCAAACTACTATTTTTCATGTCCCTACTGAGCCTCCAGGAAGAGAGCTGGGCTTTGAAGCCAATTTTACAAGTTGCCAAATGTGGAATTGCAACTTTCAGGTCTGTCATGTCAGGTCATGGGGCCCAAAAAGACTTTTCTCATAGACTTGTAAATCAATGGATAAATTTCTTTGAGCGTCACAACCTCCCGCAAAATGACTCATTTCACCAATGGAATTTGATCCATGTGGTCCAAAAACATTTCAAAAGTCTTGAAGAACCGCATGATTAAATATTTTATATCTCTGTCAAGTTAGTGGAGGGCTAACCCAGAAGTTAACCGATAAGCCTCGCTCAGTTAATCGATGAGCCAGTGCACTTGCTCTATTGGGCCACAAGATGTGAAAAAAGCTGCATAATTTCATGTGCCGCTGAGCAACTTTTATACGAATAAATGGGGGCCCACCTCTGATGCCTTATCCAGTTCTATTCATACATCCATGGTGCCCATTGGCTAGCTAATTGCCTCTACTTTGCACTGTGTACTACCTGGGCTGGAAGTGCACAGGAGAGCATTGCTCAAATGGGAGGGTATGAGCACCATTGTACCAGTACACTGTTGACTTTGTCAGCACTGTTAGCGCCACACCACCCCAGGTGGCAGGATGGCCAGGTTGCCAGAAGCTTAAAACCTACTCTGCTGCTGCCCCCCCCACCTCCACTCCCAAGTCACCACAATGATTATGACTGAATCCCTGTTAACACTGTTAGCTCTGTTGTTGTTGTTGTTGTTGTTGTTAGCACTGCTGGCTGTTGCCATTTCAGCTCAGCCATGTGCAATCCTGGCTCAAACTATGAATGTTCTACACATCCAAGTGAAAAATAATTTGTGTCTCCACTTTGTGATCCTGATCGACTCAAAAATGTAATGGCTTCCTCCTTGGCCCATGCTACAGCCTTCCACAAAGTTCCATGAAAATTAGGCTTGTAGTTTTTCTGTAAACCTGCTAACAAACAGACAAATGCACAAGCTGAGCTGAATTTATGACCTCCTTGGCTGAGGTAAAAAGTCAAAGAACCACTCTTTGCAATGATTTCAATGAACAATTGGATCAGATAATCTAATAAAAAACACCTATAAATATATGGAACTGTTTTTATAATGAATATCCACTGATAGTGCATGTGGGTTGATGATAAACAGTAACGTCAAGTTTCATTAAGAGCAGGAATGTGGCATGTCAAATGATTCCCAAGATTGAAAGCGTAGTTAGTCAACTGTGCTACAAATAGTGAGTTATTTAAGCACGTGTCATCTAATATTAAGAAAATCACTCACTTTTTATAAGAATAAAAAATGCAGAAAGTGGTCCTGATCACTCAGATTGTTCTCACCTTTTTAATCTTACCTTTGAAATTACAAGAAAAGAGAAAGAATTACATTCATTAAATGGAATCAGAGAAAATTATTAAAACCTACATCCTCTGAGGGCACACACATGGGTTATAAATAAGGCTCACTGTGTGGGTTGTATGTGTGTTGGTGACCAGAGCAGGCCACATGTTGGACTGTCTCATATACGTACATATGTTAATTTTCACCAGCATCTAAGCACATACATTTTCTTTTTCTCTATTGCTACTGTAATCATGATGCTTATTAAGGCCCTATGTTTTTTGTGAGGCTTCTCCAAGTGCTTCTACATACATTAGAAAGGCACTGGTACCTTCACTGCCTCTCCTACTGTCTATCTCAAGCTGTATGTTATGTTAGTCAGAAACTATCAACAAAGACAGAAAAACTTGGGGGCAGATGGAGCAGATGGATTAAAAAAAGTGAATGTTTCTAGTGAGCCGTGTTGGGCAAGCTACTTGGAAAATGTAGTGAGCTCAGCTACCAGTTACTCTACATCAAAATTAAGTTTTACTGCATTGAAGATATCCTCAGAGAAATGTAGCAAGCGTGATGTCATGCAGAAGTGCTTCCCTCATCTAGTACACATGCCTCGCTGTGGCGCTGGCATCAGTTCATCCATCTAGCCATTTTCATCTGCTTATCTGGGATCAGGTCGCGGGGGCAGCAGGCCAAGCAAAGCACCCCAGATGTCTCTCTTCCCAGGAACGCTTTCCAACTCCTCCTGGGGGACCTCAAGGTGTCCCCAGGCCAGATGAAATATGTAATCCCACCAGCATGTTCTGGGTCTGCCCCGGAGCTTCCTACCAGTGGGATGTGCCTGAAACACCTCCAGCAGGAGGCGCCCAGGAGGCATCCTGATCAGATGCCCGAACCACCTCAACTGACCCCTTTCAATGGGAGGGAGCAGCAGCTCTACCACATGAGCTCCCTACCCTATCTCTAAGGCTGAGCCCAGACACCCCACGTAGGAAACTTATTTCAGCTTGTATCTGCGATGTCATTATTTCGGTCACTACCCAGAGCTCATGACTATAGGTGAGGGTTGGGATGTAGATGGACCAGTAAATCCAAAGCTTTACCTTCTGGCTCAGCTCCCTCTTCACTATGGTGCAGAGCCCGCATCACTGCAGATGCTGCACCAAACCGCTGATTCATCTTACGCTCCATTCTACCCTGACTCGTGAACAAGACCCTGAAATACTTGAACTCCCTCGCTTTAGGCAGTAACTCTCCCCCAGCCAGGAGGGGGCAATCCACCAGTTTCCAGCAGAGAACCATGGCCTCAGATTTGGAGGTGCTGATTCTCACTGCGACTGCTTCGCACTCAGCTGCAAACTGCTTCAGTACATCCTGGAGGTCACATTGTGATGAAGCCAACAGAACCACATCATCTGCAAAAAGCAGAGATGGAATTCTGAGGTCCCCAAACTCAACCTGGTGTCATAAGTCACATGACTTTATTATCCTTACTTTTATCCAGACCTCTGCAGAAAAAAGTCTGCTGCACTTCAGAGCTTTTCCTGGGAAAAAGAGCTTGTAACTTTTGTGGAAGCGATCACACTACTTGGTCAATTGATTAACTTAGTGACGTTACCACCATGCTACTGAAAATGCAGTTAAATAAGTAACTGTCCAACACTGCTGTTAGCAGGTTAATGTTAACATTAAAGTCAACATATTGTCAGAAAGACAAAACGCACACATGGGTTTGAAGCAGGATGAAGCACTACCCAGCGCCCTGCCACCTCCCAAAGAAACACGCTATGTGGACACACATTCTAAGATTAATCAGGTGTGAAGATCTCTTTGAAATCATGTTTATCATGTGAGTGGCTGACTCATTATTGACTTGCAACTATTATGTGAGCAAATGTCCATAAAAATACCTACATTAGTGTTGTAAAAAAGGATGAAGGTTTTGTCTGTCAGTCACTCTGGGAGAGCAGTTTTTGGCTGAATCATGCTTCCTCCATTTACTGTTATAATGTGAATGTTTCTTGTGGGTATCTATGGTTCTGTTCCCGGAATATCTCATCTCATGTATTATCTGGTATCATTAAATTCCTGAGCACACCTCTTCTGACTCACTCTTCTCTCTGTCACTCAATCTTTCTTGCTCTGCCTCAGTCTCTCCCCCTCTTTCGTACTCTCTCATTTTCTCAATTTCTCTCCCAGTCTCCTTTTCCCTCTCTGTCTGTCTACCCACTAAGCCACAATATGTCTTTTTTTTTCCTAAGCTTCATCGACCCGTAAGAGGAAACAAAATCATTAAAGGCCACGGTTTAAGCAAAAATGCAGCAAGTACATAATCAGGGAGTGCCTTTTGTGCCTAATGCCTTAAATGTCAAGAGTGGGGAAAAACTGCAGTGAGAGAAAATAGGAACACAAGAAAAGAGCAAAAGCAATAAAATAAGGCACAGTGTTTCTGTATAATGTGGTAAGTGTATGATACAGACTCTAATGTGCCATGTAATTGCTTATTAAAGGTATATTATGCAGGATTTTCCTTAAAAAGAACAATGTATAGACTCATATAAAAGTAATTTATCCCTCTCAGCCATCACGTATGAAGCAGCGGTATATTTATCTGCTGCACTCACAACTGTTGGGCTTGGAAGACCGGTTATATGTGATTGCAGTACACCATTGCCAATCATCTTCCAGCGACAGGAAGTTATGTAACGGGGGAAAAAAGAAAAATACATCTAAGTGAAATATATTGCCATGCTGCCATGCCATGTTTCATCACTGTTGTGCAAACACTTAAGCTTTCAACCCTTCTGTGAGATTTTTTCTCAACTTGGCATCTCTCTTTTGAAATAATCTGAAATCTTCGTTGTCAAGCTCTGTGTTGTGTAGTGTTTTTGAATATCAAGCTTTCACTTAACAATGTGTTTAATTTACTTAATCTCCTTTATCGCAAGGCTGTCAGCCTTTTGTCAGTAGAAGTGACAGGAGACAAACGGACACATAAATCTGTCTGATTAGACAGCTCATAGACAATCAAACCCATATTCAGAGTTATTCAAAGAACAGTTGGGTAACACTTTCTATGAAGACCACATCTATAATGAGGGCATTCATAATGAAATATTGACTGCACTTAAAAATACACATAATGCTTCGCAATGCACTATATCAACAGTTATAAAACATTATAGATGTGACTTATAATTAGTTAAGTTAGGTTAGTTAAGTGTCAAGTGTCTTATGGATGCTCTTCACTAGTTATAAACTAGAGGTTGACTGATAGAGCTTATAATGCTTAATTAATACCTGTATTTACCTATACTCACCTTAACAATCAACTGTAATAAGGACTCATAGTATGTTATAATAGTCCATGCAGTATTATAAGACTCAAGTCTCCCACATCTAAAGACTATGTATCATGGCGTCAGAGAATAGGATTTTGCAAAGAAAAAGGCTTTCTCAAAGTATTCTCATTTATGGCACGCATGAATCACTTATGATGATTACAATGAAATGTTATGATGATGCATGAATTATTATAGATGCATCAATATGTAATTCACTTTACTAACACATAGGCTTCAACGATAACTTATGATACTGCGTGGACTATTGTAACATACTATGAGTCCTTACTACAGTTGATTGTTAAGGTGAGGTATTCATAAAGCATTATCAGTCAACCTCTAGTTTATAACTAGTCAAGAGCATCCATAAGACACTTGACATTTCTAGTTCTTTATAAGTCACATCTATAATGTTTTATGATCATCAGGAAGCATTATGTGTGTTTATGAGTGTCATAGAGCATTATAAATGCATTATAGGTAACTACTTATATTATAACGCATACACTATTAGAACACATTATAGATGTGGTCTTCATAGAAAGTGTTTTCTTCCTCTATTAAGTAGGTGTGGGGAAAAATTAATTCTCTCAAACATCATCATTTTATTTTTTCCATGATTTAAAAAAAAAAATGCAATCTTTATTAGCTGAATCGATATAAATCAAATGTGTAGGTGGAAGGTGAAGTTGCCACTTTATTTTGGTAATTTGCAAGTAACAGGACGTCAAATTAGTTTCAAGAAAAACAAAGCCAAAGCATGAAAGCAGATATGGTGGACGGTCTGAGGACTCAGATCCTTAGCTGCTCCAACAGCAACTTGAGTTCGACCAGTGCGACGCAAACCCCCCTCCAGGTTAGCAAACCCTCTGCTGCTGCAGTTATACAGATAAGTCTCAGCCTGCTGTGAACTACGGTTCTGGGCTTTGTGCTGGATAAATTGGAGTTGCTACAGCTGCTACTGAAGGTCTGTCTTTAGATGAATAGTCTCCTAGCGTTGGGGAGTGAGGTGGAGGGACAGAAGTGTGCGTGAGCTAGCTTCTTCTTGTCTTATTTCAGGCCTGATAAACGGAGAGAGTGAGAGCTGGACAAGGGCCTGAGCGAATCAATGTGCTGTGTTCAGCTCTAGAACTGAATAAGATTGTATCCATTTTAAATACTAGATAAATAAATCAATAAGTGGCGGTGAATGCTGATATTGTGGCCGTCGCCTCACGTAATCAATGTATTGAAAACACTGCCTGATGAGCAGGGACAGCTTAATGTAGAAGTTTACTTAAACAAGAATATACTTTTGATTGACTACTGTACATACATGTAAGTAAGTAAAGTCAATTCAGCATAGCACCTTTCACAGAGCAAGGTCACAAAGTGTTTCACAGAATGAAATAGTTAAAAATAAGACAATGGAAACAGTTTCTGTGCAGTGTATGATACTGTTGAAATACAGGTCAAAAAGACTGACTGACATAAATGCCCCCCTGTTGAAAAAGTAAGTATAGAATCTTAAAACTGAAAAATCTCAATATACCCCATTATACTGTTGGTAAACAGTGATGTTTTTTGATGGGCGGGGCTTAGCTGGAGGCAAAACAATTCTTCACAGACATTAGCTAGTGCTAGCTAGCAAGTTGACACACTTAATGCCTCCCCAATTTCTGATTAGGTGGACGTGATAACCCTTAATACACATAACTGTATTCATCCCTACAACACATTTAACCATAGTTGTCTTTGTGTTTGTTGACGGGCAATGGCGACAGGTTTGTTATAAAATTTAAGTTTTGAGCCATGGCTCTTTCTACTCTGGCACATAACACAACAAGGCGACATTTTCAGACTCCTATGCAGCCTACAGCCCTGTGGTGGAGAGTCGTGTTTTGCCTCTAGCTAATATTGTGATGTCGACCCTAAAAGGATCATACATATTTTATTGACACCCAGGTTGTGGTAGCATCAAATCATGATGTGAGCATATCCTCTCAGCCCTACTATTAAGCAAAAATCTTACACATATATCTTACACCCATATGCTCATCGTGTTCGGATCACAAGCCAAGAGCCATGGGCTTTTGCCTGCAATGGTGTGGAACTGTGGGTGAATTTCAAGCTCTAGTTCTCGGTGTTAGTGAAACCACAGTCATCAAGTTGCTGAGCTGCATGCGCATACCACAATTGCATTATGATGTTGCTTGGGGAGACGTGGGTATGGCAAAATGTGCACAGTGTCTTGAGGATGATGGGCTGAAGAAAGCACAAACAATAGAGCTTATCAGACTGGTGAAGTGTGGAAGAAAGTAATAAGGAGGGAGCCACAGCGATGTGTGTTGTGTGCAGTGTGTTTGTGAGGGGGCAGGTAAGGTGATCCAGTCTAAGTGAGGGTTCACAGAAAGATAAAGGCAGGCGGTGCAGTTGTTCTGGTGGCCTTAGATGTCTTCAGAGAGGGGAAACGGTGTCAGCATGTGTGCTGGCTGTTCTCTTCACGTCTGTTCTCCCTGCTCCTTATTCAGGCCACCAGCTGTGCTCCAGGTCCAGAGGTGTGTGGGCTTGTCAGTCTCTGGCCTTGGTGCTGAATATGCACCAAGAGAGCTGGCGGCTGCTGTTGCTGTCCAAGGTGCTGAACCTCTGGTGTAGAGAGCCCTGGGAAATGGAGTTACTCCCCAAGACCTGCTCTATTGGCAGGAGACCTTTTCTTCTTTTTCCACTGCTGATTGATTTAAATGAATTCCATCAGCATTTTGATTATGTGCACACACATTGAATCAGACATGTTTTGGACATCATCTTCATTTTGGATAATCACTGTTGCTTGACAGATATTTGAAACGGTACAAACATCACCAAAGTATGTTTGTGCAGCCTAGCTTCTACAGTAAATAGCCCTCAATCCACTTCACCACTCCATCACCAACTGCTCTTACCTATAACTGTATCTAGGTCAGGTGGCACTTATTGAGTCACCTCATGACTGTAATTGCCAGAGGAAAAAGGCAGCTGATCGCGGTCCTCATTTTACTCAACCCATCACATGGAAATATCAGAGCTGATGGGAACAAGCACGGCTCAAGAGCAGGCACATTTAAGTTGCCTAAGAAACTCAGTTAGTTGGAGACATATTTGCAATGCACAACATCGCCTATATCTTCTGGGGGATCACACCACATCTTATATTCAACAGTGTGTGCAGCTTGCCATGTTTAAAGCTGAAAGACAACATGGCATATAATTAATGTTTATGTCATTAACACATACACAAACACTGCTGCTGTCTTTGCAGTTTAAATGCAGTGGTAAGAGGCAGTGATGTTTTCCTTTTTAATTACACAAAAATTGTAATAAAATGAGCTATATGCTTGTCCTTAAAGGGGAATTATGGTGTGAAATGGATTTGGAATATATTGTACATGATCATGAGTTCGGATCTTGCGTTGGGTACAAAACCGTGCTGATGCGATGCATTCTAAACTAGGCTGTTTTTAGCCAATTCCTCCAAAAGGCTAATGCTGCTAGCACTCAGGGCATGTCTCCAGGTGAAACGAAATAGCTGCCATTAAACTACTTACAAGGCTAAAAGTAGCCCCACATTTCGTTGGTAGTATAACGAGGGTCCTACCATTTAAAACAAGGCATTCACAACTTTGTAAGTGCACAGATAGTTTTGGAGGAATCAGCTAAAAACAGCCCACTTTAGAATGCATCGCATCAGCATGATTTGTACCCAACACAAGATTCAAACTCGCGATCATGTACAATATATTCCAAATCCATTTCACACCAGAATTCCACTTTGATTTCAAAAAAAGGCCAGCAAAAGAGGTACCTGCACACCAATGCAGCTGGGCTGGACAGCCACAGAAAAGTTACACGGGCTGGGATCAATGCAAAAAAATGTCTGTTTATTTAGGAAATCAGTGCACAAAAAGAAAGGTGCTCACTATCACTGATATCTATCTGTCATAGATATCTATCTATCTATCTATCTATGACTGACTATCATCAGTGCTACTGACATGAGTGCTTCCCACAGACAGATTCCTACCAGGAGTGGTGAATAAGTCAGCTGGTACCAGTTGCATTGGTGTGTGGCCATCTCCTGTGCCGTCCTTTCTTGGTTGTCTGACGCACCCAGGATAAATGTTTTTGTTGCCCTAGGCGCAGCTTAACAGCAGCCCTAAGACTTTGCCTTATTTTCTGTTATACATATAAATTCAAAAAATGACAAGTTATCCCTTGGAGCCAAACCTCTGGCTTCAGACTGTTCTGGATTCTCTGTTTTCAGCATTTTTCTGCTTTTGCAGAAGGCTTTATATGGTCATCTGCCCCAGGTACGCTACTGCAAGTGTTTCCATTACATACACTGCTACATGTAGCTACATGCTAACGTCATGGAAACATGTAACCTTGGTTGCCATGATTTTAATTTCTCCCTGATTTCCGATCATATTTCTGCTGGAATGTGTTTGGTTGTGAAGATTTTGGTTTGGCTGCTATATCAACTGAATTTATATGTATGCAGTTGTGTAGAAGAACTGGCACTAAAATAATCTAAATACACTGGGGACAAATGTTTCACCTCCTCTCTTATTTTGTTTTTAAAACCGATCATCTTGGGAAAACAGCAACTCATAAAACACACCACAGTGAACTAAAGGAACAAATAATTTACTGAAACAAGAATAATTAAAAATAATGCCTTGTTTCCATGCTCCACTGAAACCAATATGTATCTGTAATCAGGAGCAGAAGAAAGTCAAGTCAGCCTAATTACAGGCCGTGTAATGAACCACCTGCTGTGAGACTGAATGTCGCCGAATGTTTATGAAGTGGGCCAGAAATACTCTGCGTTCATATTGTATGTACACACACACACACACACACACACACACACACACACACAGACACACACACACGCACACACACATCCTGTTCTCTACAAATTACACTTGTACTCTGTAAGAATTTTAAGACAGAAAACACACATTCACATGCACAATGAGTTGGCTGAACATAAATTTCCCCAAAATAAACTGGAAACGCTCTTCAGTGTCCCCGCTGTGACCGGTATTAACACAATGCTTCTGTTGTCCATGCATATCAACACATGCATGCTTTTCACTTCTCTGCAGACACACACAAACACACATGCTCTGCTGTACACAGAGGCACAAACACACACACAAAATGCACATTGATCCCACGACACACACATTACCCAAAAATAAACTGAAGTGATTAATAATTGAAGAGCAAATATCCATCCATGCCCACTGTGACCGAGCTCACACAGAAACACATAACACACACACACACACACACACACACACACACACACACACACACACACACACACACACACACACACACACACACTCACAAGTTATAGCCACCCATCTAACCTTTTATCTCCAGATGATGAATGGAGGGTGTGAAGGATTCTGCCTTAGACAACGTTGCCAATTTTCTCCTTCCATGGCTTTCAAATTTTAACAGATATTTTTCTGAACTTTCAATTCATCATCCTGGACACTGTCCACTCAACCGTCAGAGCTGAGCACAAAGGCCAGATCCATTCTCTCACACACACACACAGATATGAAATGACGTTACATGCGCTCACACATTAACCGGATAGCGCGTACAGTAGGTGAGGACACATGGGTTTGGCTGCCTAATTTTGCCTGCAACACTGGAAACACTGAATGACTTATTCTTTTACTGTTTATATTCTTTTGAGATATCTGACAGGAGGATTACTTTGGGGTCAGTGCCTTTGAAGAGAACATGTTTGCAGCATTACACGACCAGATGATTGAGTTTAATGTATCTTTCAAATGTATAAGTCTAATACACAAGTCTTTTTTGTGTGGCTAAAACAGCCTAAAAAAGTTAAATAACTTCCTCTCTTTTATCAGCACCGTAGGACATTGTACAAAAGGTGTGAAAATAAACAACATTAAACATTCAGATGTGACAAACAGAGGTTATAATTTGAATTTGTGAGATATTTTCTAATGTTTTTTTTGCTAGTGGGACGACTGTGTATATACATATTTGTATGTTTCTGTGTGTTCTGCAAGCAGTATTATATACACTATATATATGAAAGTGTGACCGGAGGAATGTGCAACTATGTGGAGGAGGAAAAGGCGAGAGCAAAAAAAAAATAACAGTGGCAACCTGGTTGTCAAAGGGGTTCAGTGCAGCCCGGGAGAAGGCAACCAGTGAGGGCTAGCACCATCTTTTTTCCCCCTTCTTTGCCTTGTCTTTAGTTTTCTTATCGAAATCTTACCGCTGCCTCCATAGTAACAAAGAAGTAGCAGCTCATAAACTAACAGAAAAAGACAGAGGAAAGAAAAAGGAATTTCATAGCTAATCAGCTAATGTTGTGCGGTTCAAACGAACTCAAGTTCATTTGCCTCCTAAGTGCGGTTCATTTGAGAGCATCTTGAAGAGGTGGTCTCGGTCTGGTTACAAACAAACTCTGGTGCGGTTCGTTTGTGGTGAGAACATGTTCCGACCTGGATCTGAACCAACTGCAGTCACATGACACATTGTTTGGGTTAAACATGAGCATGTTACAGTCCTGGAGGATTATTAATGTGCACCTCCTCCTGTACTGCCTTAATATGCACATTCAGCACATCCAATGCATCAAAACATTGTTTTCTAGTTGGAGCCGCGCCTCGTTTTCAAACTGTATGCTTTGACTCAAATGAACAATGACAGCAATATAGTCCACGATGAGCAGCGCTAAAATCAACCTGTGTAGTTGTCCCTCCATTGTGACATTAGAAAGTGTCACATTTATCTTGCAAGTGTACTCTTCTTCAACGATTGTTTACTTCCTGGATTTTTCCAGCATGGAAATTCCGACCAATCAAAAGCAGCCTTCTCTCCCAAGACATTTGATCTGGTCCGCTTGTAAATGCTGCCGTGAGAACACGAACTAACTCTAGGCAATTATGCAACTTTGTAACAAAATGAGTCCCTGATTCAGACCAGAGCAAGACAACTCTAGGTCTGAAAGCACTCAGAGAGCATCTGGATGAGAATGTTGTGGCAGCCACAGTTCTGTGGGGGAGCTCGGCGGGCAGCTCATCATCTGCAGCAGTAGCTTTGCTGTCTGGTCTATTTTCTTGTCTTTATTATTTTAAAAGTAGCCTACTGTCACTGCTGTGAATGTATTTCTTAAATTAAGTACTATAGTAGTATTCAGTCATGTGTAAACAGAGAGCTTGTCAGGGGTGGTTATGCTTCCAATGTGAAGCGTACTCAACCCTAGTCATAAGTAATGATTAAAGGGATTAGTTTTGTATGAGTCTGCATGTTTTTTTTAGGAAAGCCTGCATAGTATACCTTTTTAAACATCTCTTTCACAAGTTGATATAATACATTTCATGATTCTGTATCATGATTGTGTTGCACTAGCGTGTGCATTGCAATAGTTGGTCACGATTATCACATTTGAATCTCACACTCACACTGTAACACATCACACATGCTGTCAAACAAGTGAATGTATTTACTGACAGAATTTAATAGTAGTATACAAACTTCGATAACTCATGACAGAAAACTCTGCTTCTCCTGGTCAATACAGTCGACACCCACAGTGCACATATACATGCACACATAATAACTTTCAATGATATTGATCCTGCGTCATTGATGTATTTTCTCTCACACTTTTACTCATTCCCTGTGGCTCTTTGCCTCTCCTTCTCTCTTCCTTTTTCTCTCTTTTCTCTCGTTCTGTCACACACACACACACACACACACACACACACACACACACACACACACACACACACACACACACACACACACACACACACACACACATACAGAGGGGACCTCTTGCCCACCACCATTTGCCAGCCTTGTGTTTATGTCCTTGCCTACAGCGATATCAGTTTCACCAGCTGAGCTTCACAGGGATGACAGTCCTACAGAAATGTGCATTTTGTGTGTGTGTGTGTGTGTTTGCACAGAGAGGGAAAAGCCAAGAAACAGTCAAGTAAACAAAGACCTGTTTTTCAAGGCTCTCAAACCCCTTGTGAGGAATGTTGCCCTGACTCTTTGCCAAAGCTCTGTCAAAGCTTCACAATACTTTTGGATAAAGACTGACCATTCGGTACGGTAGCAACAGCACAAAAATAACCCGTCTGAGATTCCATAGTGTTTTATTTCTGATTCTAGGCGTAGTCACAGTCAGCTGAAACATACAGAAACACATATAGTTCTGCCTTTCAAAAGAGAATCCTGTTTAGACTCAACCTACTTTTCTATCTTGTAGTTTGCACGGTTGATATGAAACAAGGAAAGACTGTTTTCAGTTCAACGTGTGTAATCAAAGTAGTTTTATAAGGCAATCAATATGAACATCCATATGAGCAAGACTGTAATATGTTCGTATAGTCTCATGTCTTACTGTAGACCATTCAGGTGTCTTTTGGTTGCTAGGAAACAACATCATTGCTTCATTTAAGTCCTCCTGAAGTGAAATACACAATGTGGGAAATGGCAAAATTAGTTTTAGTGGTAGGTTGTTTCCTTTGACAAAATATAAACTTGATGCAACAAATAAAAGTCAACCACTTCCCTAAAGAAACAAACCAGCGCTAAGCATGAATTGCAGCTGTGAAGAGAACGAAATGGACACCATTTTAAAATTTCCAGGGTCTGTAACGCTCATTTCATCACTGACAAGTAAGCTTGATCAAGCTTACGATCGCTAGGCAACGGTCTGCAGAGGAAGAGAGGAGTATTTGTCTTTAAGTGTGTTGCGTGTCTGTCTTGTCATTTTCATTTTCCAAACACTGCAAAACTTACGGGTATATGAGCGCTACAGACCCTGGAGTTTCCAAAAATCACCCGGTTCTTTCTTTTGCTGCAATTTTTTACAATCTTTTACACATTTTCTTTTCTTTAGAGAGATGGTGGACTTTTATTTCTGTCATCAACGTTGTACTTTATCAAAAGAAACAACCTACCACCGAGCAGCAAGTTCCTAAAACTAATTTTGCCATTTTCCACAGTGTGTCTTTCAGTTCAAGAGGACTACAGTGTCCTACAGTGTTTCTTACGCCCAATTCAGACCAAAGATTTGCAATGAGATGAGTTGAAACAGGCAACTACCTGCAATGCCCCATTCTGCAATGTTGTAAGAACATGCTGGTCCACACCAACGCAACCAGATGAGACATTGTATCATGTCAGTGCAACAGCTCTCTGTACCTCTGCTCTGTGTGCAGCTTTTTAGGCTTATTTTGTGGCTGCATATAATTTGTAGCTTCTTAAAATATGAATGAGGATAGTGATAGTGAGACACTGGCTACAGCTGCATATGTAGTAGTGATGAAATTGTGAAAAACAGAAACAAAATGAGCATCAGATGGACTGTATTCAGAACAAATATGCCACAATAATATAAGTTAACAGCGCCAATTAGTTAGTCAGTGAGTGTGTGTGTGTGTGTGTGTGAGGGGGCATAAGCACATGCTGCGAGCAGCAGTAGCAACCCACCGTCCGACACCGGCACACTGTGAGGACGGAAACAGAGGGCTCGGTGGGACAGAGCACCTGCTGTATTGAGTGAACACGCTGTCTGCGGTCATTTTGACTCGAACAGTGGACTTCAAACAAGCCGATTGGCTGTTAAAACAGGTGACGTGCTTTACATTCTAAAACCAGCCACTTGCCGTTCGACCAGCTGAGCTGCAGGTGACACCATCAGCCGGCCTGAGTTGAGCTCACACAGCCAGTTCACACCGCTGCAACTTTTCTCTACAACATTCTAAAATGGTTTTGTCTCGTTGCGAATCGTTGGTCTAAACTGGGCTTTATGCTGTTTTTGTGCAGTAGTGGCTGAACAGGAAGTTTAAGTGGAACAACAATGTTGTGTCCTAGCAACCGAAAGATGCCTTCAAACAGCCTACAGCAAAGAATAGTGCGCTGGCCTTCACAGACAGTTGGAAGATCTCCAGAAGCTATAGGATCTGTTTCCTCTGAAGAGCAGTCTGCTCGAGTTTTTCTTCAAGGGAATGACAGTTTTTGCACCTTACCCTTAAAGGCCCAGTGTGTAGGGCTTAGGGGCATCGATTAGCAGAAATGTATGTTAGTATGTAAGCACCTGAAAAATAAGAATCAGTGTGTTTTGTTACCGTAGAATGAGCTGTATATATCTACATATGGAGCATGTCCTCTTCCATGGAGTCTGCCATGTTGTTTCTGCAGTAGCCCGAAGAGGAGAGAGTGTTGGCCACATGGTTTTCCTACACACTTGGCACACGAGAGAAGTTTCACTTCTGCAACCTCACCACTAGAGGCCACTAAATCCTACACACAGGACCTTTAAAGGTGCATCGATCAATCAATATTTGCAAATAGTTGCCTTCTTAAACAATAAAAAGGCAAAGCAACATGGGCATCCCATTGAAGAGGTGTTTTTTGGTCACTTGACTAATGGAAGTTCACTTACGTTTGTTCTCCTGCAGTAAGACAAATCCTGAGAAACATATGTGACAGAAACATAAATATACAGTTCTCAAACTGCGTACGGAAACATATAAACAGCATCCTTGAGTTTGTATTTAAACTTGTTTAAGTTAACCAAGCAAACACACACAGCACCGGGGTCAACCTGGGACAACCACAGAGCAAAGAGTTTAAGAAAACTGGAAAGAGAACAGCTGGGAGGTGAATGGAGAGCAGAGAAAGTGAGGCAGTCAGGCAAACAGCTTTCAGTCTGTCGGCACATGGCTAGATAAAGAGCACTTGGTTTACTCAAGCTGCATTACATTACTACAGCTCAGGCTATTAGCTGCTCTGCTGATTAATGCTCTAACCTGTGACTAAAAGCCAAAAGCACTGCAGCAGTGGCAAAATTAAATCAACTGTTTAAAGAGCGAAATGGAGGCCTATCCATCGTGTATATCCGGATTTAAGTGAGACTGCAAGGTGAAACATATGATAGATGTTTCTGGAACAGGCATTTAATTTAAGTTACAGTAGCAAACACAGTGAGGTGGAAGATCTCCCTGATTCACAAACTGCAGAAAAGGACACGTGCTGCACTAACTACTTTTTTAATAGTGGTTGCACAGTTCTCCAAACCCAAATATATATTAAGTCAGAGTGCTGTCATTTCTACCATATATATATGTCCCCCCTACAGATCATGAAAACACAAAATGAGACATTGTGAGAAGGAAGCTGACATGCTGGCAGGTGCTGGTCCTGTTTCACCATCACTGGGTATAACATCTTCCATCTGTTTTTTTCCAGTGGGTGCATTTCTAAGAAGTAGGCAGTCATGTATTTTTTATTTTTTTATATACTATTTATTATATATTTTTCATTATGTGTTAGGCTGTCCATCTGTACATTTCGTTCTTGGGAACGTAGTATCTGATGAGGGAACTTCTTCAAATTTGGCACAACCGTTGCCTGATATCAGACAGAACTTGTTGCACTTTTTCTTCAGTCTGCCATTATGACATGACTAAATGATTTCCTTGGGGAGAGGGATTAGATTTTCCCTAACCAATCACTAGAGACTAATGCATCCGCCTGAATCTATTCAGTACACAGTTATTGGTAGCCATGCAAAAATACCTTTTTTTTTTTTTTGTTGGGGGAAGAAATGCCAATTTCGTACAGCCTCAATAGCAACATCTATCTTGTCTAAAGCGCATGTTATAGTTGTTATTACTACTCATTGACTCTGTTGCACCACTTGACAACAGCTTGACAATGGTATAGCCCTTTTTGTGTTTGTAAACAGAGATGACGTATTTTGTGGGCGGAGCCAAACTGGTGGCAGAAAGGGACAGCAGTGGTATTGGGATGGGCGCCAAGTAAAATGTAAAAAGCACTATAACTTTTATATTCCTTAACCAATTGCAATATGTCGTTTTTATATCCATGGGTTTATGATCTATGTGTCATAGAAAACAAAGTTTAGTTTCCAGTTAAGGGAATCTGGATAGTCTAGATAGATGAAAAGTACACTTCAGAAAGGCCACCATAGGAAAGCATGTTCTTTGTTTATGTTAATGTAGAGACTATAATGTGTGTTTAGATCGGTTCCCATCTGCATCCAGGTAAGAAGATGAAAGGCTTGCTAATGTTAGTGTTTAGCTAAAGTTTCTAGCGTGGTAGCTATGGCTGATCACTGACGGCTACAAACAAACATCTATGATCCATCATCCGTATTATGTAGATTTTTTTGTTTACATCAAATTCTAGGACCCATAAAGGTTCGTTAAGCTTCAAACCACGTCCTCAGCAACGGTTTTCAATAAAAAGGTTTTATTCCGGATACCTCAACCGTTTCTCATCAGTGTCCGCTGTTTTTCTGCCACCAGTGTGCGTGCGCAACTGCGGTGACGTAACTGTGACGTCCACTAGAAATTGGTCTATGAGTCTTGCCCGTGGTGCTGGTTGGCTAATCGCTAGTGCTCCCACAGTGTTCTTAATTTTTTTTATTTTGACTGAGAAACCGCTGTTTTAAGTCACGATGCCAGATGAATCAGTAAACTCAGAAGTGGGCGGATTCTAAGATCTGGACCCAGGCAAGAACTCATGTTCAGTTGTACTCAAGGATGGACAAATCAGATTTTAATGGTCAAAGATCAAGATCACTGTGACCTCACAAAAGACAGTTTTGGTCATAACCCAAGAATTCATACCCTAATTATGACAAAATTTCACACAAATGTTTAACAGGATAAAATGATGACGTGATGACATTTTAAAATCAAAAAGTCAAAGGTCAGCTCCACTGTGACATCATAATGTTCTACAAAAACACTTCTCTGGCCATTACTAAACGTCATAACTGACAGACATTTGGTCGGATAATGAATTGGGGACACTAATCTTGGGTGTCCACCTTAAAACTTGATGACTGTATAGATCTTCTGTGCTGCCGTGTGTGAAGTGTCCACGTTTCTGCAAGAACTACACTTAAAATCTTTTATAGCATTCCTTCAGTGTCTTCATAACATACAGTATATTCTGAGTCTGGGCAGGCGTGGACATAAACTGCAAATTATTAGCTGTTTTCTGTGAATCCACCAACACATTTCTTCATAAGCTTTGTTTTAATGATTTTCCATGACTCTCTGTATATTTATGCCACAGTATGACAAATGCTTCTTTTGTGTAAAATTGCTTGTTACTCTTGTCTCTAAGATTTAATAAATTGCCTTAGTTTAGTTAAACAGCTGATTTATTTTGTTGTCCTGGCTCTGTGTATCCATGACATTATTAACAGTTACAGAGGAAGCCATAATAGGTGATGAGAAGGGGAAATTGCACATTACAGAATTACATTAAATGAAGTGAAAGCAATTTTCCTGGTAATATGAATGAGTTACAGAGTGAATATGAAAAATGGATGAAGTGGGATGCATCTGAGTTAATAGAGATCTTACTGTACATGACACAAGTCATTTCTGTCTATTAAAGTAAAGCAGCGATCAGTTTAGTAAATGTGCCTCTGGTCATGTCACAGTTCTGACCAAGGTGATGTACACTAATACACACACACACATGCACACACACACATTTATACAGATAAGCTCAGGTGCATTAGAACATGTGCACACACACACGACACACACTCCTGCACACACACATGCACGCGCACATCCACACACACATCCACACACACTAACATCATGTCAAGCTGAATAAAGCGCAATGACAGCTGGGTAAAATTGCACCTATAAATCATTTGTCAGACTCGTCTAAATTCTATCTGCCAGCAATACATGCAGTCAAATCTGTCCCCATAGCCACACACACACACACACACACACACACACACACACACACACACACACACACACACACACACACACACATTCGTATTCCTGGATGGCTCTGTCTGTGATATTGGGTGCACTACACTGACAAATTTTCCCTCATAAACACACAAACTCTGGGCTCCATTTTCAAGCACGCACAAAGCTGCATTGTAGTGGTGTTTTCCAGGGAAGGAGTGACATTTTTTTCCTCACCTGCCCTTCGCCAGCATTTTAGTGACTCGTCGTGAACTGCAGTAGGAGGACGTGCACAGTATGGGATGAAAGATTCACTGTTTTGCGAAGGGATATTAATGGTTTACTGTTAACCTTTTAACTGCCAATGATATTTTTGACAGGTAATGCATGTTGATCTGTAGGTTAATTTTGCTACTCTTCAGTTTACTGCTCTGCACACCACCCTGGTCTGGTGGGAGCTGGGTAGCGGTGCTGCTTATTTGGTAATTAGTGCTGGTAACAGTGCTGGTTTTAAGCTGTAAATCCCCTTTAGCATTGATAACTTCTGGTAGTGCCAATAGCAGTGTCAGTATTGCTAGTGGTGCTAACATAGTTAACTGTGACACTTCTATATAACCCCTTTTTACTTTCCCCGCTTCATCCTGTCCACTATGCCCATCTCAATGAGGCAACTCAGTTCACCTGTTCTTGATTACACTGTCAGTATACATACTCCGGCCTCATAGGCACTCGTTGCCAGATTGTTCTTCCCCATTCACATGCAAGTCTTTTTTTGGGTTGACTCTCGGATTGATTTCTCATTGCCGACCTTGCCTGTTCCTGACTCTCCTGCTTTACCTACCTCCCGGTAAACTTCTCAGCCTCCTGTACCCAGCCACGAGCTCTGCCTCTGTGTTCCTGGTGTCTGTTTGCCTGTTCCCCTTGGCTATTTGGAGTTTTTCCCCTGACAGCTCTGCAATGTGAGTTTGTCTGCTCATCTGCCTGTGTTATCCTATACTGTGGAGTGATTCACTGTCTGGCGGGGTACACCGTCTTTGTGTGTGCATCATGGAGATTACTCACTATTATCGCTGGTTCCTTGACTCCTCGCCTGGCCCAACCTACTTTCTGTCTGCTCCCACTGATGTGTTCACCCCTCTCATGTGCTTACCTGGTGTTAGATGTTGAAATGTCTGGTGTATGTGTGTGTCCCAGCAGACGCTGGTGACTCACCTGCTCTCAAAGCTTTTAGATCAATCCTGTGCCTTGGGAGGCCTTAAGCTAAGGAGTTGGATTTTCCTGCTGTTTCACTGCATCTGCATTGTAACCACATCCATTACGATTAACAAGGGGGTTTTGCGGCTCAAAATGAAGCCGCTCAGTCACCAGAGCTACCTTTGGGGAAGACTGGAGATTGACTCAATCCACAGCTACCGAAAAGCGTTACCAGAAAGAATCCCTGAATGAGCAGCGCAGCTAGCTAGCTCCTACCTGACCCAGGTGCAGTGCAGAGCAGCCAAGCTAACCACTGGCTAACCATTTGGTGTTAGACATTTACAACACAATATATTAAAATGTCAACTCCTTTAACTGGATAATGCTTTGAAATGTGGTGCTAAAACTCACTGACTTAATAGAGCACCGGAGTATAAGGGAAGGCCTCCTTTACTTTACGTCATTTTGCTTTTATCCCCCCTGTAAACTTAACCAGGTAATAACATGTTAATAGGTGTCGGGCTATTATAAGCAAAATTAGCCAAAACTGACATCCCTAGTTTTGCACCATGAGACACTAACCTACTCGGACCAGGTCCAAAGCTTATGCGTATGTATTTTCTGCTTTCTTTTTTTAAATTTAAGTTGTTTAGAGCACACCCACGTGGACTTCTTCAAAAACATTAATCCCTAGAACTGTGGTGTATCATCGAGGGGCAATGGCTTACATCCTGTGTCACACAGCATCAGCTTGCACAGGGTTGTCTTGCCACTTTTTTAGATAGGGTAACAAATCCACAACCTAAAAAGTTGTTTCTTAACCTACTCTGTGTCTTAATCCCAAGGCAAAACCTACAGGAGACCTCACACCTAATTGTAACTTCAAACAGAGATGATTTTTTTAAATTGTTTTGCGATCATCAATTTACGAAGGTACACTTTGATTTTTGCTCCTTGTGCTGCTGGCAAGGCTGCAGCTGCAACTTCTCTGCAGGTTTTCAAATGACTTTTGCCTGACTGCTGATAAATTCTCAAATTAATTATAATGTTATACTGAAAATATGTCCGAAGTGCTTCACTATATTGACATTTAGAGCGACCAAATTATGTCCAGCAACAAAAATCTACTCAGATGGTTGGTCTGTATTCTGATATCAATATGTAGTACCCTGCAACGATAAATGCTCAGCCCAAATGGGCTTACAAGGCATATTATCAGTTTTATTTGGTCTCCATATAGATATGAAACCAAACATACAAATTATAGGGGAACATTTGCTTGCATTCATACACTGTTGTCACAATACCTTATTTATTTTATTGGGCAATGGTAGCGTATGCCCAGTGTCCTCCTTTCAATTGTTTATTACTCTCATTTTGCCTCAGCAACAAAGACTTAACAACACTTTTCACTTCAACATATTACACATTCTTCAACCAGCAGACACTTTCAGCTGCACAGATGGAAACACTTTTATTCTGATGATGGCAGCAATGCTTGAAAGGCAGTGTAAAGACTGTCAGATTTCTATCAGCATCTCTCAGCAACAACAGCTTCTGTGTATGAAGGCCTTCACATTTATCTGATTAACTCTCAGACAGGCATGTGAAGTCTTCAGGTTTGTGTTCTATTTGTCTGTCGAAGTGTAGTTTGAGTGACGTGCATCGTCAAAGCTCCATTATCTTGGTTAAATCTTGCACAGACATCCCCAGGTTGTTGAAAAAAGCAATCACAATAACTTTCAAAACTACTGGGCTATAATTTGGTATTCTATGCTGCCCTCCAGTTTATGGAATAAAATATTGTAGGAGTGTTGAAGTCACTTAAATCCTCAAGACACACTGGACGAAAAACTGACTACAGTGCAGAGTCATAATGTAATTAAACCTTTATCCTTTAAAAGAAAAACCTCAGGATCACTACCTCTGTCTAGTTCCCTCTATAGCCCGTTTCCACCAAAACTTTCAGTATGGTGCCTTTGGAACCAAAAGTAACCCTTCAGACATGGTACCTATAACACTTCCACCGCAAACGGTACTCTTAAATGTGGGCGGGGTTGTTGTTACTCACTGCTCCGTCCAGCACTCACTGTATTTCCTCGTTACCAGTGACACAGATGGAAGTCTGTGCCTCATTTATTGTCCATAGAGCGGGGTTGCATTCAGAGTCTCTCTCCATGGGATATTTAAAAATAGCGGGTTTGTTCATTTAGTCCTTCTCAGGCAAGCTTGGGGATTTAGTGTTGCCGTAGCCCACAGGACCAACGCTCAGCTGTGCTTTTTTTTCTCTGAGTGAGGATTAGAATATATCCAGTTCACATAACCCGGTCGATATTAACATATATAAACGCTTGAAGATCCACTTATTACTAAAAGTGTATGTCATATAACAACTAAAGTAATGGTCAAAATTGTCAAATTGAAATTTTAGGTGTGTTGATGGATTCACGTCATCAACTCATACATTGAGTAACATTACAAGTTAATGTTCCACCTTAAAAGTCGCCAGCTGTCGGCCCAGTGAATTAGATTATGTTTTTCTCAGACTCCAGCTGCTGTGAGAGGCAGCAAAACATCCTTTCATTCCATAGTTACAGTTTACTAATAAAACACTCCACAGTATGAACAATGGTTACATGAGCCTCAAAACCAGCCACAACTCAGCCCTGAGCAGAGTGACCATCCGACATTGACCAGTCAACAGACTGCAGTGTTCACAGCTCCACCTTTTAGTACCAGATCTGTGTGTTAGGTACCCCAACAGAGGGGGGACCAAAAATGGGGACGGTACAGAACGATTTTTGGTACCTTCCACAACTTTTCACAGTGGAAATGAAAAAAAAACAGACTGAACTGAACTGAACTGAACTGTACCACACTGCTCGGTGGAAACAGGGATTATGACACTGAAAGCATCATCTGAAATGAAACACTGTAAATCACACCCATAGAGCATACTCAAAATTCACAGAAAACATCCTAAACACATTCAGTAGCAATGGTCGGTGTTCATACAGCAGATATGTTTTGATGAATGTTTGACTTTCCATCCCCACATCACTTCTTTTGTTGCAGAATTCTTTGTACGTTGTGATGAAGGGCCATGATTGTTACCAGCCCCTAACACACCCACTGGTAATGTATAATAGAATGATACTAATCACAGCCTGTTACATGCATGTAGGGGTGTGTTGTCTGCAGAAGCTGAAATTCCAGAAGTGCCACTACCACTGTGCAGTGTGCACTTGACAGCAATTTGTGTGTTCCGCCTCGATTCACAAAATTAGTGCTTCTCTCTCTCTCTCACACACACACACACACACTTAAACACCCACACACACACACACACACAAATCATCTCAGCATGACGGTCATTTCTTTGTTCAGATAAATCAATCAATCAAAATATGACAATCATTCGCACCACCACTCAGGGAATGGAAAAAATATTTAAACACAGAGCAAAAATCTAAAGAAAAATAAAAATGTTGCCACACTGTTGTGATTCTATACATGACAAAGCCCTATATATTTTTTTGTCTCACTTTTCCTTTCACAAACATATTCTCATTTAAAACTGTAGGAAATCAGAAGGTGCCATATGTCTTTCTGGTGACATTTGTCACTGAGAAAAGCGGAGCGATCAGGCCCGGGTGCTTTGGCTGGGGGCCCTGCCATCCATCACGGAGACCGGGTGGTAAATGGCTTATGTAATTCTGTTTCAGATGAATGACCATGGAAGGGAGTGTCACCACTAACATTATTGTGATCTATACAGTAGCGATAAGAGAGGGAAGGAGGAAGTGAGAGAGAGAAAGAGAAAGAGATACCCTTTCCGGCTCAGTACATGCGGCTGTTGCATATGAAATTCTGATTATGGCTGAACTGCTCTCGCTGTTTTCAGGGCTGCAACTACAACTGCTATTTACATTATCAATTATCTGTTGATTATTTTCTTGATAATTTAATTAGTCTCTTAGTCTATGAACGAAAATATATTAATTGACTATTATATATAGGCTAAAACTCCTCAATTTTGAGAAGCTGATTTTAGGGTGAAAAATTACTGAATCAGTTAGTTTATTATTAAAATAATAGTTGCAGCTCTAGCTTTTTTTTCAATATAGGTAATAGATGTTAAAAAAAGATACTTTCCTGAATGCATTTACTGTAGAGCATATATAGATATTTTTTTGTGGAGAAAACTGCATCGCTTTAATTTTTCTTTTGAAAAACATCAAAACTGAACAGAGGCTCATGGGTTATAATTAATGTTGTCAATAAATGATCTGAAAGAATAAGAAAGGGTCTCTGCTTTACTCATACTTAATTAAAAAAAAAATGTTCTCATGACTGAATATTATACCGAGCTCCAGTACTTTGTGTTCTTACACAGCTGTTGCATTTTTTATTGATTTACCTTGAAGCAAGAAGCTTCTTAATCATTGTGTGCAGAAGAAGTTCTACAAACTGGTGATGCAATCACCAGTGGAGTCTGATCTGAGAGACGTCACGTTACCTGGCTTTGATTAAACAGCAAATTTAATTTTGTGAAATTTTTTTTTTGTTAGATTTGTGTGTGATTTTTTTCAATTTGTCACCAAGCTCATCACCAATGAAGTTTTCTTTGAATGAAGCTGCACAGACAAAGAGTGAAATTTGGTTTGTAGGTGTTAAAGGAGTTTTATGTCACATTCGTATGAGTTGTCAGGTCACAGTTCTAAACATGAATGCGGCTGAGCCTGTGGCTAGCAGCACTTGTCTTTATCCGGACACATTTTCCCCACAAATACAACATGCTAATGTTTTTATCACAAGCCTATGGCATTTTACATTGCATAAATTAGCCTAGCAGCTAGCAGACTTTTCCTCTAATCATATGAGGCCAGGGACAACAGCAACATTTAACAAAGGTAACATTACAAAGTTCGGTTCCATTACAACTCACAAGGTTCACTGACAAAACAACTGTCTTATACCAATCACATTTTCAATTATAACATGCTAACATTATTAGCACAAGCCTATGGCATTTTACATTGTATAAATTAGCCTAGCAAATAGCTGAGACTTTCTCTACTCATATGAAGCCAGGATAAATCACACACAAGACTTTTGTGGAGGCTTTATTGTCTTCACAATTTATTGTTTCTTATCTGTGAAATTAAAGTAAATAAAAGCTTTGTTGAGGGAAATGGTTTCAGCTTACAAAAATAGACAGGAGGTCTGCGTCGCTGCGATGTGTAGTTGCATTTCTGGGAGGTGCATGTCAGGCTATGGCGTAGGGTACAGTGTAGGCTCTATGTCGTCATAGAGCCTACATTAGAGGCACAGTGTCGATTTGACGCAGAATTCTAAATTCAGCTTTAACCAGTGGGGAATCAGAGTGTAGGCGCTATGTGTCCGTGACAACGCCATCCTGATATCAGCAGTAACTGCCATATGGGTGCAGTGCAAAGCAGTGGCGGTGAGCTATTCAGTGGGATACACACATGCATTATTATTCACCTACGGACCAACCACAGAGAAGCTTGGATTGCAGAGTGATTACAAATGCATCAAGAAAAGCCTTCAGTACTGTTCTTTGCTCTTTAAAAAATGGAATGTAATACTCTCTCTTGTTATAACTTATGCTGTTACAGCATCTACGCTAACATATTTAGTAGCTGGTTCTGCTGAACAGATGCCTCTCCATGTTGCCACACACACCTAAACCATGCCTGTATCTGCCTGTATCTCCTCACAGGACGCTGATTGGTCAGAGCCACTGGTGTTACAAACACAAATGCATTACTTGAAGCCTGACAGCTTCACTCAACATCATGTCTCTGGCCATCTGATGAATATAAGTCCGATATTCACTTGGCTTTAGCTCTGGTTTTTGTCTCTTCTCCTGAGGGAAATATCTGGCTCTTTACCTGCTAAATGCTTCACAAGAACTATGTCCCTCTGCTGTTTGGTGCTGAGCAGGTAGTACACAGTGTGTTTTTAGAGCTTTTTTGGCTGAAACAGCTGCCTGCTGCAGCCAAAAACAACACTATGGGAGCAGTGAGAGTGAACCAGAACAGTAAAGTAGAGGGTTTCGGCTAAACAATGAGCTGAAACTCGCCTTAAAGCTCTGTGAGGCTGAAAGAAGCTGCAGATTCAGGTGGTAATATTCTGTAATATTTTGAGCACCCTCTTTCATTGTCACATTGTTTTCACATTATCATTTGATAGAATTCTGATTATAAAAATACTGATTATAGCTGCTTTATTACATAAGTTAATCAAATGACTTAATCCAGACCTGATTCACCGTTTGATAGCCAAAAAAAAAAAGAGTTAAAAACACTGGCCCACCCATCACTGATGCCAGTTGTCATGGGATGGCATCACATAGGAGTTATGGGATTCAGAGCCCCAACAGCATTCTATCTGCCTTTTGATCTTGGACTTCAGTTTTTACCTTGTGTTAGATTCACAGCTAGTTTCTGAGAGAACAAGGACCAAAAAAGAAAGACAGATGAAAGAAAAAGAGAGGGAACAGAAAGGTCAACATCATTTTTTATTTCTAAGTGGTGTCATCAAGAAAATGGCACCGTTTACAGCTCGGAGACGGAGACTCAGGAATGATTGACATGATTGTTCAGCTAATTATTTCATGTTTCTGATAATTGTTGTCATTTTTATGGCCCTGTAATGTTCTTATTGGGTCGATAGGTCAGTGATTGACAGGATTCCACTCAGGTTGAGTTTTTATTCTTTATTCTTTTACTTTAACACAGTTGCACTGAGATACTTTTTTTGGTAGGGAATAAATATAAAAGACCATACTTTGAATGGCTTTTGTCCATGTATAGAAAATATTGATCAGATTTTATTATGATTAAGTTTAAGTAGTAGCAGCAGTAGTATCTTTTTCCTCCCCTATTGATTATTGTCTTTGTTGCTGGGAAATAGGAAAAGAGCTGTTGATGTAAATTACCTCTCCGCTTCTACTGTCATTAACCCCACCGAATCAATTTCACCCTCTCCTGCTCCCAAAAAGACTGAGAGTAACAACCATGACCTCTACTTTCACAAAGGTGGTAACATCTATGAGCAAATGACATCTTAAGTAGTGTATGTGTGTGTGTTTGAGAAAGAGAGTGAGTGTAAAAAGAGGCAAAACTTTTGACAGAAGCTAGCTATAGTGATTCTACTTCCTATATGTGTGCTTACTTTGTGCACATTATGAGAGACAGCATGCAGTATATAGTATATCTTACTCGTTTACAGTAAAATGCTTGATACAGTCAAATATATTTGGCTGGACCACATCGCCCGCATAGAGAAACATTGTCTCTCCTGAAATTGTTGCGACCCACATTATCCAGATGGTGCTGATTCACATCAGTAAGCTCAGCTTTTGAGCTTCACAGTCAGATCCTTGAGATTCTGTCTAAGATCTACAGACGGGGAGCCCAGGCGGGATTTAGACGGTACAGAAAATCTGGGCCTGTGTGTGCAAAGCTCCTAAGAACTAAAGGACTCACTCAGGATCACTAGTGAGGTCACATTACCATGTGAACTTCTATGGAGATACTTTGAGGCAACATGGTGGAGCCATTTCACAAAGTGATGACATATTGTGCTTTGTCACTACCTGTTTTTTAAGTTTATATTTTTTAAGAGCAAAATTTCATCCTCAGTGATTGCATAACACAGAAATGCTGCCCAAAGTCTCGTTGACTTTAAAGATATGCAGATGAATCAATCATGCCTCACATTACTGTGGTACGCTCCTACATGAATACAACCTCAGATGCAGACCGCCCTGCTTCAAAGAGCTGGTTGTTCTTCACTCATGTGAGGACAAAGAAAGAAGTCAGCAACACAGAGCAAGACGGGGAATTTAAAAAACATTTTTTTCCACAAATGCATCCAGAGATCTTTGCCCACCGCTGATTTGATATCTGAAATGAAATCCTTTGAAATCTGTCTCTCTGCTTTAGAAAAGATAGGGTTCAAAGACACTTTATAGGCATCAGTCAATAACAGCTCATACCTATGGATGCTATTGCAGTAAAATTTAATATTCCTCACTCCATGAGTAGACTGTGGTTTTGTCTGTTTACATTTCTTCTCTTGTCTCTTCCATCTTTTTCTTTTAATATGTCAGTATTTCCCTAAATCATGCCCACACCTTTTTTATTTTTATGATTTCCGTGTGTTTTTGTATATTTGTATTTCTTTCTATATCCTGCTCTTTTTTTCACCCATAGCTACTTCATTTCCACTTTCTGTCATATCACACCAGATATTTTTTCCTCCCTTCACTCTCACTCTTTTTTTCATTTTTCATCTCCTGGCCTGGGTTTCTGGTGACAGATGGAGTCGTGGTGGCATCACTCAGGTAAAGATGAATGGGACTGACAGCCCTACTGAGGACACACTGGGCCAGTACAGCACCGCGCTCACATGCTGTCACACACAGACATAAACACGGCTTGTTATGTTACCAGAGCTTTCACATACTCCTTCAGCATAATGTATGCAGAGTGTAATTACTGTGGAATTATTTTTTTTAGGGACGGTTAATTTATCTGCCTAAAAAGCCCACTCAGGTGTAGGTTGTGAGAAAAAAAGAGAATAAAATCTTTGAAAACTAGTTATTTATGACATTTGGAAAAGCTCAAAGGCATTGCCATAGATCAAGGGTTTCTTCAGACTTGTTAGTATACAACCCACATAACAAATTTAGCCTTGAGCTCCTGCGCTAATGAAAATAGCTTGCTACCATGGTGACAAAGAGCCCCCCTTCTCATTGTTAAGAACCTAGCACAATTACGAAATAGGCAAAATATCAAATGTTTTGTGTATCAGGTACTTTCTGTCTTTTGTTCATGTGTATATAAATTTCAAAGTGGCTTTTCAGCATGGACAGAACTCCAAAAAGAGTGGATATCATCCACCACCGCAGAGACTCGGGGTTCAATCCCCTGTAGCTGTATGCCCACAGTTGGTAACCCCTCTAAATAATGCCTATTTATTTGGGCTTCTCTTCTTCAAAACAAAATTCCAAAGGGTACTTTTATTTCGAAAACTGCAAACACTTAAAAGCATTCTAGTATATAATGGCCAGTTAGCTACTTCACAAGAGCGACTGATGAATTGCTCATGGGTACTTCAACAGCCAATTTTACAGAAGCAGAGAACATCAGTTACTCACTTTAACCTGCACTACCATTGATGAGAAAATCTCCCCATGCCACAAATGCAACTGTAGTGATGCAATTTTAACTACACAAATTCACCCAGATGTGAACCCAAGTTGAGACAGATGTTCAAGAGGCAAGGCTTCTCTTATTCATATGTACTGGATGTGTCCAAGCCTTGGATATTATTGGAAGGACATTTTCCAAACTTTATCCTCAATCCTCAACTTTGACCTGCAACCCAACCCTCCGGTCGCCCTCTTTGGCACCACAGGAGAGGATGATGTATACCTGACTCCAGTCCAACACCACACTGTCTTTAAACCTCTGCTGGCCAGATGGGCAATTCTAATCAGATGGAGGGATGCTGCCCCGCCCACCCATGCCCTGTGGCTGAGGGACATTATGTCCTGCCTTAATCTTGGAAAGATACGCTACTCAATTTGTTACTCTGATAAAAAATGAGAAAAGGTTTGGGGCCTCTTTCTGCAGTACTTCCAGAGCTGTCAGTTAAACTGAAGATTTTGTGTTTGTTCTTTGGTCTTGTTGCTTTCTGTCAGTGTGTACTCTGATAAAGTACCCCATTATTCTGAACCTGCCTTTTGCATTGGCATCTCTCCCCCTCTCTTTTTATACTGAACCTGACTTTCAGCTCATCTGTCATTTGTTGTACTATTCAGAGGATGGAGAGCCGTCCTATTGACGATATTCTGGCTGTTATTTGGAGTTAGAGGAATGGGGAGGATTGTGTTTGGATTTCAGGCTTTGTTCCTTGTCATATATATGCTTTAAGTTTGATACCTCTCGTGAATATGCATTGTGTATACCTGTTCAAATTAAATATAAAAATATTCTTGACACACAAATTTAGCCTGGTGTTGGCTCCAAGGTAAGGCTTAAGAAACCAATATTGCGATCATGATTTAGTTCACATTTTTTGTTATGTTCCTTTTCTTCCTCTATCTTTTTCCTTAGCTGTATTAATATTGCTGTTATTGATAAATAAATATAAATCTTACTGATCTCCTGTCAGTGACAGTATTGTAACAAATCACACAAACTAAAGTCCACTCTGACTTTGACTCTACCACTCTCAAGCATTTAGATAATTCAAAGCCTCATTATAAACAGGTTGCTTAAGCTGCCAGAC
Source organism: Cephalopholis sonnerati (assembly GCA_019142605.1). Lineage (NCBI taxonomy): Eukaryota > Metazoa > Chordata > Actinopteri > Perciformes > Serranidae > Cephalopholis > Cephalopholis sonnerati. Next base: position 23,318,663 of record JAGQAX010000007.1, read on the forward strand.
GGTGTTCGGGACGCTGATGCTCACTTCCGGGTTAACCACTTTCACTTTACCCAGCAAAAAGGAGGCAAGACGCAGGAACTCAGCCTGGTCTTAATGAGCTGCAGCGTTTATTCATGGACAACGAAAACCTACACTGTACATTTAATACTACTTAACAACGTTACCGCTAATTTCTTCTCTGGTCCGATCGCCAACACCTGTCAACTCTGAGCGCATCCACCGCCTCTATCTCTGTGTCTTGCTCACTCAACCTTACACTCCCTGCACACACATTATGCTGCTCTTACAACAATGCTATATATAAAATCCCCCTCTCACCATCTCCTATGGGTGGTGATGTGTCTTCCTCAAGCTGGAGTCCTCTATCAGAGGCCTGGGAGTTTGAAGGTTCTGTGCAGAATCTTAGCTGTTCCTGGGGCTGCACTCTTCTGGACAGAGACCTCAGATGTTGTACCTGGATTCTGCTGGAGCCACTCTCCCAGTTTGTGGGTCACAGCCACAAAGTGCTTCAATTAGGACTGGCACCCCTGTTGCCTTTTTGTCCCACATTTTTTCTCGCTCCTCTTTCAGCCCTTGGTATCTTTTAAGCTTCTCATGTTCCTTCTTCCTGAAGTTGCTGTCGCTCAGGTTGCTACATCTGTCAGCACTGCCTTCTTCTGTTGTTTGTCAATCAACATGTCCGGTTGGTTAGCTATCACCAGTTTGCTCATCTGGATCTGGAAGTCCCACAGGATCCTAGCTCGGTCATTTTCAACCACCTTAGGAGTTGTCTTCCATTCTGACCTTGGGACTCAGCCCATACTCAGTGCAGATGTTCCTGTACATTTGCACAGCTGGATAGATTGATGGCTAACTTTGGCGCCAAAGATCGAGGCAATAGAGGGTTCAATTTCCAGTCAAGGCAAGGTAACACAAGGCGAGATAACACATATCCAGTCTGGATCCTTAGGCAAGGTTCTTTATACAGCTAGCCTACCTAGGGATGAGTGAAACCACAAACAGAACACGGCATTGCCCGTTGTGTATGTATGTATGTCTGTATGTATGTATATATATTTGGATTACACTAAAACCTGGCGTTGGCCAGCAGTGCTGTGATATACGCTATATGAGCTTGTGTGCATATGAGGCCAGCAGGGCCAGGTGTTCCCAGTGCTCTGGTTGGTTAGATTGTAGCATAAGAAATAAGAATTGCCGGTTTTGGGCTTTAAAAATTGCGTTTTATTATATCACGACATTGATTTGAATTTGATTAATCTTTCAGCCCTGTTTCAAGGTACTTTATTTTCTGAGTCACCTCTCACATTGAAACAACACATGATGTTGTATCAGCTAGTTGATTTCACAATATCAGCATACATTGGTCATTTTTAGCCAGAAATGTGCTATTTATTGCAGGGCAGTTGTGCTGGATGTCTTATTATGTCAACTCATTGTATGTAATACCTGTTTAAAATAGCATATTTCATATTGCTTCCACAATATGTCGTATTGAATTTGCTTAAAAAGATGTTTTAGTTGGGTCATCATTTTCACACAGGCATTATCTCTCTGTTCTGGTTTGCTGTGATGAAGTACTGAGGATGGCAGCTCTCACCCCCTACTGCTGCCCCATCTGGCCCCTCAGTGTAACTCTCGACCACAGTCGTCACGGATACTGCGACCCAATCACCTCTGCCCAGGGTTCTCATAACAGCCATGGCAACCAATTTGTCAGCTGGCCAACCATCCAGCCGTTGCAGCCCAGTGATGTATGTTTGCATATGTGGACTACATTGTTCTTGGCCACAAACGCTATATCAAAACTTCTACACTGGTTTATCAGAACTATACTGTAGTTTACCAGAAAACTGATTTGTGGTTTGCATCAAAAACTGTAAGAGATGAGTGCAATGATGCGGGCCTCATTGTTTCCATGGTACAGCACAGAGGCTTGAGACAAATCCTTTATTTTAAGCAGGGACTGTCATGGGCAGGACATTCCGGCTCAGCGCTGAGCACCTGTGTTGGTATTCCACTTGAATGGAGTTAGTTGTTAATCCGACAGCCTTTTCTCTGTTGAGTCAGATTACTGTGCTGTCATCAGAGTTTCATGAGGAGAGGCCATCTGCTCAGACAGATCTTACAAGATGACTGTGAGATGATACCAAACTCTCCGGGGGATCACACTGACAAGGATCCTCTAAAAAACCTATTGATCTGAAAATGTAGTGCTAATGGTTTTCGAGCTTTTACTTATTTTAAAGTGCTGGGCAACATATTTTTATTATATTGATATTGTGATATTGTGACTAGATATCCTGATATCAGTATTGTTAGTGTTGTATGTTCCTGTTACCTTTTCTCGTCATCTCTTATCATTAATTTAAAAAATAAGGTCATATAGAACCACATTTTGCCTGCTTACATATTTATCATATATAAACCCCCCACTTGATATATACACTTGATATATACAGTATTATCATATATATCAAGTGGAGGGTTCTAGGGGTCCACCCCCAGGACGTTTTGAGCCTCAGACACTTCACTTCCTGCATTCTGATGAATTTTTTTTTATCAATTTATGGTGGAAATGTGTTTCTTTAACATAAAGGTGGCGGGTGACAAATCAAAATACAAAATATCATAGAATATAATGCAGTAACACTCTCAGGCATTCTGAACTGCTTTAAAAAATGTATTCTCCTGTAGATCAACTTGTCGTGTTGTCAACACACACATGTTTTACTGCGTAAAAATGAGGGATCATGTTCTGCAGTGAGGTTTAAATGGTTCTGGATGTACAGAGTAGAAGCTGTTCTGACACACCAACACACTGAGGACAAGTTCAACCTGAAAGTTGGGCTTATTTTATATTTTCCCTGGTTACTTTCCCATTGGGACCCTTTGATTTAACCTGTGATCCAGCTAAATGCTTTATTTCCTGTTGGTTCAGAAATAAAATTAAATTCATGTTTTTTAAAATTCAGTCCACTGCCCAAGAATTTGTAAACAATAAAGTATGTGTATACGAGAAAACCGCTGTAATTTCATGAAATAGTTACATACTAATACATAAAGTGATCCTCTTAATAAGCTCTAAATATTCATAAATAGATTTTGTTGGCTCCTAACCTGATTTTACAAAGTTGCAGGTCAGTTACAGTGGCTGATGTGCAACACTGTTATGTGTAGTATGTTTTTATGTTGTTTTTTTTATGGTGTGTTCTTTTCATTTCTTCTATGCTATCATTGTAAGGCAGCACCTGTGCAGCTCCTGAGTCCAAGACAAATATCCCTATGGGGAAAAATAAAGTGTATCGTATCGTATCGTATCGTATCGTATCGTATCGTATCATCACTACAGTTCTGTCAACTACAAAAAGTCTGCAGTTAAAAGTAAAGTAATAAAGTTCCTCTTCATCATGTCAAGTGAGAAAAGAGTTAAACTATCTAACACACTTGTAGCCTTTGTTCAGGCAAGAACACCTTCATCAGCAGTTCATAATAAGAAACCATCTGCTTAGATGTTACAGGACTGACAGGGCGACACAAATACTGAGGACTTCTGGATGGTAAAGATAGTTCACCATATGCTATCAGAGTATGAAAACACCACGCTTAGCAAATACGGTAGAGGAGCGTTGCTGTGAGATAATAATGAGGAGAGAGGGACTGAAAATGGAGAGGGGGCAATAGGAGCTGGAGTGATGGAAAGAGAAAATGCTGACAGCACTGGAGAGAAAGACAAATTGAATGAATGTAGGCAGAGGAGGGAAGATGAAAGCATTAGGATAACGATGGAGGGAGCATAGAAGAAGGGACAAGAGGTGAGAGGGGGAGATGCAAAGTGACAGACGGAACGAAAGAGGGGTGAGGGAAACAAGGAGTCACAGACTAGAATGGAAATGGATGGACGAAGAAATGAGGAATAACAATACCACAGCAGTGAGCTTTAAAGAAAGACAGTCAGTGTGTAAATCAAATAGAGACAGAAGCTAAACTCAGCTGAATTAAAAACACAAAAGGACAGAGACCGATAATGAGGAGAAGTACGAAGAAAAGGTTTATTCCCATTACTTGTCTGTGATGAATCATAGTCCATTTAATTATACGATTAGCCAACACACAGACACAAACAGACAGAGTTTCTAATGATAGTATGGTGGTCAGCCATTAGGCCTCACCATGACAGACTAATAGAACTTCCCATTATAGCCAGCCCCCTTCTCACAATGGCAAACGATTCCTTTAATTACTTGGAGATTTCCTCTAAATATGGTGCCTGTCGGAGTCCCTAATGACTGTGACTGGAACATTATAGGGATCCATTAAAGAGGAATTGTTTTCCCTCCACTCAGGGCAAGTGCAACGCTCGCGTGGGGAAAACAAATTTCTCCCACCACATGACTGTATCATTGTTAATCACACACACACCAGTCTCACTCAGACAGCACAACATGTATGTACACAAACATAGTAACACAGTAAGAAAAGAGAAACGCTATCATATTTTATTTATCTATCCCTTTTTCTATCATCTAATATCTATTCTTCCACCCATAAATACAACATTCAGCAGTCAGGTCAGTCATTTGTACAGTATTGTCATCATATATTTCCTTATAAATAACTTACCTGCGTGTATCGAGTCGTGCAAAACAGCTTAATTGACATAAATGAGGTGATTACAGCTTAGCAGCGTTTCAGTGACACGGTAGCTGTTAACTGATGCAGCTGCAAAGCACTTTAATTCTGTTAAATGCATGTAATCTTATTACCATATATAGGGTGTCTGTTGAAATTATGGTTAACAATCGTGAGAATAAATGCTTCAGAGGTCCAATAACCTCATTGGCAAACACGGCACCTTTTTGTTTGTTTGTTTATAGTCCCAGTAGAAAGTTAGGATATATGTCCTCCCTCTGCTCCTACTGTAAATCCCCTTATTATTATGCAAACAATATAGTACAATGCAACATCCCAGATACAATAATAATACAGTAGCATCAACAAAAGTGCAGCATATTTTCAAATTTTAGTCCACAAGAAAGAGTCACCTCTACAGTCGGATTTAGTGGGAAAATAAATAGATTAAAACCCTCGCAGCCATGTTGGGTGAATAAATAATAGGTGTTGAATTCCAATATTATGCTGTACGTGCTACTGGCCATTTTCACTTGGAGGCAGGAAATTGTTTATTAACCTTACTGTTAAATTTCACAGACATAGGATGTGCTACCTATCTATCCAGCCTTTTGAGGAATTAAATAAATATGCCTTCTGGTAGTTATAATGCTGTTAGATTGACAGCTGAGTGTTGAGGTAGTGTTCATATAAAATGGAGCTGGGTTGGCCTTTCAAGATGTTGTATCATTATTATTACAATTATGGATTGTCTGTTTGTTTGTCTTCTGTTTTATACATTGGGCTGTGGCTAGAGTCTAGCTTCCTTGCCTCACTGTAGCCCTGTTTCCACCGAGCAGTACGGTACGGTTCAGTTCAATTTGGTGCACTTTTTTTTTTTTTTTCCCACTGTCAAAAGTTCCTTAGCGTCCACATTTTTTGTCCCCCCTCTGTTGGGGTACCTAGCACACAGATCTGGTACCAAAATTTGGAGCTAGAGACACTGCTCTACTACTGACTGGTCAAAAGTGGACGGTCACTCTGTCCCACGGCTGAGTTGTGGCTGGTTTTGAAGATTATGTAATCACTGTTCATATCGTGGCAAGTTTTACATACATTAGGGAACTATAATTATAAAGGAAAGCATGTGTTGCTGCCTTGCAGCATTTGTAGTCTGAGGAGTAATTAATTAATTCCCTGGGCCGACTGCTGGCAACTTTTAAGGCAGAATGTTTACTTGTTAAGCTACTCAATGCATGAGTTGACAACATGAATCCATCAGCACACCTTAAATTTCAGTATAACTTCAACCATTACTTTAGTTTTTATTCTCTCTCTTGGATGACATACTCTTTTGGTAATGAGTGGATCTTCGAGAGTTTAAAAAATATATATTAATTTCGACCAGATTATGTGAACTGTATATATCCCAATCCTCACCCAGAAAGCATTGTGGAGCGTTGTTCCTGTGGGCTCCGGTAAAACTAAACCCCTATGCTTGCCTGAGAAGGACTAAATGCACAAACCTGCTATTTTTAAGTATCCCATTTAGAGACTTTCACTGCAGCCTGTTCTTTTAGTTCTGAAAATGTTGGTGTGCAAGCTTTGAGATGGGCAGCTTGAAGGAGCAGTGAGTGACAACAACCCTACCCACACTTAAGAGCACTGTTTGCGGTGGAAACGCTAAGTGGACCTAGGGTCTAGGTAGCATGTCTGAAGGGTTACTTTTGGTTCCAAAGGTGGAAACAGGCTTATGTCTCTCTCTGCTTTTTTTTGCTTTGTCTCTGTCAGTTTCCACTTTAATGATGTCTTTTACACATAGCCATTGGGGTGGGAGAGGGGACAGTTAAAAACTAGAATGACCGAGTCATGGTTTTATGCCTTTGCAAACCAGTCAAGTTGAGTTGCACTTACGCAGCCCAGATGATCTATACAATCAATCAGCACAGTGTCAAGGTGGACACCCAAGATAAGTGTCACCAATGCAGTATCTGACCAAATGTCTCCTCTTCTGTTCCAGAGTTATGATGTTGAATAACGGCCAGAAAAGTGTTTTTGCAGAACATTATAATGTCACAGTAAAGCTGGCCTTTGACCTTTCGGATATAAAATGTCATCACTTCATCCTTTGAGTTAAATTTTGTCATAATTAGCATTTGAATTCTTGAGTTATGGATTAAACATGATTTGTGAGGTCACAGTGACATTGACCTTCGACCACCAAATTCTAATCAGTTCATTCTCAAGTCCAAGTGGACGTTTGTGCCAAATTTTTAGAAATTCCATTTAGGCACTCTTGAGATATCGTTTTCATGAGAATGGGATGGACAGATGGACAATCCAAAAACATAAAGCCGAGGGCCACAGCTGTCGCAGACGCAGAGGCATTGAAAAACCCAGTTCAAGGCAGTGAATTCCCGTACTGCAGGGGAGTAGTCCTGGGTGCATTTGCAGAAGTAATCCCTCTCAATCATTACTTATGACCTACTTGTAGTGTGCGGGGGTGTATGCTTCTGCAGGGACTCTGCCCTCTGTCTGTATTTTCTTCTTATTTGCTGTGCTCGGGGCATTTATGGGCGTGCACCCTACAGCACTCAGGTAAAGCTGGGGCTTTATAAAAATGTAGCGACAAGGTGCTAGACCATAAACAGCAGACATTCCAGAGACACGGCACCAAGAAAGCGAGATGAAATACCAAGTGAGAGTGAATCTGGGTTCAGCGAGGATGTTTACAAACAGTTCCCAACAATCCTGCATAGGATACCTTTAAACATTAACACATATTTAAACCGCAATAAAACAATCCTATGAACACAGGATGTGTTAAAAGAAACGTTGAAGCTAAGTTCTCAGTTTCTTCTCCACTGAATTTTAATTGACCTCTTCTGTCTGTCTTATTCTAAAAAAAAAAACAGTTCAACTGAAAGCCATCTTCACCCACACAATATTCATTCATGACACACCGGTAGTTGAACGCACTGGTGAGCAGATTACACATTGTCTTTCGTCTCTTGTCTGGTTGTCTCTAAGACAGAAAAAGGTGGGGGGAGAGAGGTCGAGACAGTGAGATGGGGGAGAGAGTGAGATGAAGACAGAGGTCTGGGATACCTTCTGCTAGTATATTGTGTCTGCCAAGACCTTCTCCTTATGGGAGCTCCCTCGGCATGAGGCTTGGCACCAATTCTGACTCCACAGTGATTACAAATGAAGACACACTGTTTGTTCTGTTCTTGTTTGTGTGCGTGTGTTTTCTCTTCCAGATTGTTGTCCTTGTTAACATCTTTAATTCTTCTTTGTGTATGGATTTCCACAGGGCTGCTTCTACACTAATAGAGGCACAGAGCTTTTGTTAGAGTTTGATTTTTTTTTAAAGTGATAGTTGGAGTTCAGACAGACCAACACCACATTTCAGAAACAATTCACAGTGTAGCAGTTGTTTACAGAATGAACATATTTCAAGTGACGAGCGAAAACTGCAACAAGACCAGAATATACTCTGTATTTTTTCCTGATAAAATAAGTTATGGTTTGTGCCCGGAAAATTAGCTTTATATGGCAACTGTTGTCTGATGCATGTTTGGAGTTATTTGTTGAAACTATTGCTGGACGGTAGCTCTCACTTGGTCATGTGTGTCAGCATACCTAATTTACCAGCATGTTTGGAAGGCTTGAGACTTTGCAACACATTCTCACTCCGACCTTGTCACATATCGACATTTGCTCATGGACTTTCCATGTCCAGATACAATGTACAAGGTACCACGGGTGCGTTGGTTGTTGACGTTCTGGGACACTGTTTCAAGTTCTGCCTAGTACATGTCTTCTTTCAAAATACCAAAATTTTACAGTTTACATAAAGTCTCTTTCAAAAATAAATGCACTATGTCGGCACAACATGGGGAAATGACGTTTTATTTACTTCAACAACAAATGCACATGGTTGGATTTAGGCAACAAAAACATGTAGTTGGGTTTAGGAAAAGAGAACAGGGTTTGGCTTTATGATCTCATGGGACGTGAATACTGCTCTCCCGGGTGAAGGTCATGTTAGTTAGACCCATCCATCACCCCTCTTGCCTGCCCCATCCAGACTTTTGCTGCCTTATTTTCGTTCTTGTCCACCGGGCGCCGTTAAACCATAAGAGCGATCAACCATATCATTCTGACGTTAAAGGACAGCTTTTTTTCATTGTCTGACACCGTAAGTCACTGCTCAAGCACCGGATTTCGACAACTTCCGAGTTAGACTGGGTTGGACTTTGCCAGGTCATGAGAGATATGCCCAAGGTAGCTTGTTAGCTCAGCACACAAATGTAGCACAATTCTATCAGTATGCCCTTAGTATAAAAAAAGCTAATGTTATGGCTTTAATTGCTAAAATTACATGATGATTTTTAGCAAGTCCTGTTATTCAGACAATAAACAAAAGCACAAATATATCCAACACAACACAGTAGAGGAGTGGCTGAACTAGTCAGTTACATTGTTGTTTGGCTGAACTCCGCTACATCAAGTTACACCTGCACCAGAGCGCCCTGGTAGCTCAGCTGGTGGGATGTGCGCACCACTATTTGTACCAATAAAGGCAAAAAAAGCCCCCAAAATAATCTCAAAAATTAGTGGATGTCAACACGTCACTGATGACACTCACGGCTGGCAGAAGCAGCAAAGATCATGTGATATGCGGGGGCACATAGTTGTCTACTGCCTCTCCAGGCCAACAGTGGAGTTAGCATTGACAGGTACTGCACAGCACAGGTAATCGAGGATTGCCAAGTGGCAGAAAACTGACGTTAAAATCCACAAAACAAACAAACAAACAAAAATAACAGCCGTGGATTTGTGGGGTTTTCATAATAATGTCAATTTACTTTGGTGTTACTGCTTATCAAGCACACTGCACTAGTACAAACCTCTTTTGTTAATGTGGCTGCACTGAATAACCATGAATACAACCAGCTGAACTGTACCAGAGCATGTAAATGATATGTTTAATTTCTGAATTTTAGAGGTATTCATCTCCAATAATTGAAAATATGACATAATGAAAAGAGGTGAGCAGCTCTATTACCATTACTTCACCCAGTAACCAAAAGAGTGACAAAATGTGTGGCCCTGCTTAGATTCAGATATCAAGGTAATTGAAATGGAAATGAATGAAATGAATGCATCAAAAGGTGCTGAAAGAAGATGCTGATCAAAACATGTTTGTCAAAGCACATTGTGGAAGACATATTCAGATGCCAGTTTGTGTTGAGTAAGCAAGTGTTTGATCCAAGCAATTCTCTTATAATTTTTATGTCCTTACAAAACTTATGTATAGTATTGATCTGTGAATACATACATGTGATACATTTGATGCCTATGCCATTGTTAGACTATCAAGTTGTGATTTGTAAAGATCAGATAATACGTTTTATGCGCTGACAACAGTCATTTACATTTTCAAATTCCTTTTTAAAAATACAGGGTACATGGTATCAAGTGTGACAAAACCAATGTATAAGGTTATTGTACTAACCAAGACCACTGGGTCAAGTTTCATTTAAATAATTTAGCACCATGACACCCTCACCACAGGTTACTGATGTAGGCTATGTTTTATAATGACTGATGTTGGTTCAGCAGTTTTGCATAAAATCAACCTCGTACACCAGCTGGATCAGTGAAACCAGAAACAGACCCAACTCTATACCACACCACTGACTTTAGGGCATAACTATATAAAATAATGCATGTAGCTACTGTGATGTCACCCAGTGGTTTGTCGACTCCCACTTTGAAGCCTTGTGTTTGGCATTTAGGTTGTCGCCTTTTCAGTTTTTTTTGAGCCATAATTGGACAAGACGTTGGCGCTGTGAGAGGTGACGGGTGGATCTGACTCATAGGCTGTTGCGATGCCTCTCAGACAGCCTTGACACTCAAGTAGCCATGCTCTTAAATATGCGTAACTTTAAGCCTTAATAGAATATCAACAGTGACTTTTATAAAAATGTAACCCCTGTACAGTTGTCATGAATATGGAAATTAGCTATGGAGACCAAAACTGTTTTTTGTACCAGGCTGTAAACATCTTTAATTCTGCTGCAAAGTTGGACATTTTAACTCAGATATCTATCGAGATTGGCTCACTTCTGGAGCGAGCTTCAAGTGGCCATTGGAGGAGCTGCAGTTTTTGACATTTCTGCACTGGCTTCATTTTTCAGCTCTGGGGGTGGCCTCTTGCTTCAAGGAAGCAGAAGAATTTTCCAATTGTGTTATGTCATCTCCAACTCCAGCAGTGGCTTTGGTGTGGTGAAAAGTGCAGCTGCAGACTACTGGTAAATTCTGTTTGCTTTATATATGCTTCCTTCAGGTAACATCATTAGAGATCACTCTGTAAATTTCAGTTGTTATGCGGATGATACACAATTATATTTATCGATAAAGCCAGAGGAACAAAGCCCTCTGAGGCAAATTGTGATTTGTGGTAACAAGTCTTTGTTCTTATACTCACAACTTAGCTCCTTTAATCTTACAGACTGGCAAAGTTACACTTAAATTACACTGAGTTTGGTTTTCCAGTCCCCAGGTCATGCAGAAACAGCTGCAGGAATGGAGAAAGGAGATTGAAAAGGTGCAACTGGTGCTAGCTGCTGAGGTGTTAGCTCTACCGGGACTGATGGCTGCTTAACTTGGATGAGTTTTACTCAAATGTTGCTCTCACTTCAATTCAGCCCCCAACTGTTTTCTCAGGTGCTGTGGCATCTGGCCTCCCTACTGTACTGCTGGAGTAGACTTTATGTCACAGGAAACTTACTGTCCCCTTTTGACATTAACAAGCTGGCTCAATTTGGGCATGAAGTGTTGTATCTGCTTGCTTGTCGCTGTAAATATGATATGAATGGACAATTTTGCTCGATCTGAGGTTCTGCTGTAGTGTTCTGCTTTGTCTTTTATAGGTTATGTATTCATATTTGCTGTTCCACAACACATTTGTGCTTAGCTGGTGGTCCTCCACTAATTTCTGTTGCATGGTTTGTGTTGAGTGGTAACACATTTATAAAGTTTGCTCTATATTTAATCTAATCTGTTTTAGATACAGTACAGTTCTTATTAGAGCCAAATGGGATGATGGGAAAGACATGCACATCGTCAATTCACCTCCATGTTTATGTGATGTGAAACAAATTTCGGCAGCACCAGGGAGAGATAGTTTTTATAGAAGTGTTTATGGCTCATTGACATCCTGTCGCTGTGTTTATGACTCACTGTGCCCGTCACACCACTAAACAGCCTGACTCCCTCAAGGGCATCAGGAACAATCAATATAGACAGAACCAGACTTTAATAATCCAGCAAGACATATTCTCTGAGGTTTATTGTTGGGTCCCAATGCACGCCGATGCACAAGAGACAAGTGCTCAATTTTATTTTCATAATGAGTGACAACAATACATGGGTGGGGCTGAATCTACATGAACCAGATCATTTAGTCTGTGATATAACCAACAATTACTGAAGTGCAGGTTATAACAGCCACATCCAGAGTGGGAGGTTGTATTCAGAGCAATATGTCTCCGCTCTTTCTATTACAGCAGACATCGGACGTATCAGAAATGATTGGATTCTTTGCACAGTCATAATGGCAACAACAATCAGATGTGCACAGCTTGCTTGTAATAATATAAACTCATATCCCTGGTGGATTTTCTGTGATAATGAAATGTATTACGGGTAGAACAGACGCTCTTAGACTATTGAGTGAAAGGCTTCGGCTGAAGCGCATCAGATAGTATAAATATGTTGATTTGAATGGGGTAAAATGTGGAATCATCCCATCCCACCAGACACCTCACATGTTTACACACAATACATGAATCCCTTTATGTAACAGATGAATTTCTGAAATTTCGAGGCAAAGAAAAACATACCTGGCGGGCCACGTTCTCCATTGTTCCACTTGAATAAATGGATCACTTCATTGTGTTGATTCTGAGCCTTCTGCTGTCCCCTATCATTGACAGAGAGGTGATTGTTTGGAGCTGGTGGCATGCTATGGTAATACACAGTGAAATGGCATTGTGACAACTGTGATCTAGCTTTGATTCCAGTAACTGCTCTCCCAGCAGGGTGAAAATGGGCCTCAGCTTAGCCTTGTCATACAACAAAAAGCACTTAGTGGGAATGCTTATGAATAAAAACGCCAAGGCAAGAGGCAGGCTGCTCCAAGACAAGCTTTTGACAAGCTGGCTGTCTGCCATTTTGATTATCTAAATTCACCGCTAAAGAGCTATGAAATATGAGGAAAACTATCAAGCGACATCTCTTTGGCAGCCATATGAGATGTAACTGTTGTGTATTTGTCCAGTAATGACTTCTCTCCCTCTTGTCAATATGACCTTATCCAAACTTTACCACCAAAGTGTGTGTCAAGTTGACCACATTTTGAGCCCTGGATGTACAGATTAGCACCTTACCAGCCTGAGGAAACATGTGCAATGTCGCTCTCACTTACAGTGTAGACTGGCAATATTTAACTGGTGTTTGATACAGATGTCCTCTTAAGTGTTCAACAGATGATCTCTCCTTCATTGACTCATCAACCCTCATGTCATACCTGATTATGCAAATTCTCCGGTCACTGGGCCGTCAAGGTCTTTGATCTCACTTTGCAACCTGGAAAAGCACAAATATACTGCCAGTTATCAGTAAAATGAGCCATTGCTTGCTTTGTTTGGAATGCTATGCTGTAGAGCTATAATATTAACATTGTGATACAGGCTGTTCTTATGCTGTTCGCAAGTATACCTATGAACAGTCGTGCACCACAACTGGTAGGGCTGCCCTTGACTAAGAATTTTCCTAGTTGACCGAAAGTCATCATTTAGGGCCATCAGTCGACTAGTCACCCATATGTTTACGATAATAATTTAATTTAATGTAATTATTAGATGATATATTTTGGGCGTGGCAACACAATGGTTGAGTTCAAGGTGTGAGAAAGAATAGTATCAGTAACATTGTTAACACTGTGCTACATTACAGAGAAATACAAAACCGTACTAATGAACCCTCATTAATATAGGCCTGTATTTTATCTACAAGTGCACGTCACACACTGAGCGAGCCGCCTGTTAATGACGCTGTCAGCAAAGCAGTAATGATTGTGCTAAGTGGCTAATGGGCATGAAGCTACTTACATGTTTCAGATGATACGTCATGTTTGTAGATGACGAATGATAGGCAAATGTTGCAGAGTTTATATATCACCATTCTTCCTTCACCGTTCTCAAAATGATCCCACCCTTTGGATTTCCTGCCCAACATGTTATTAACTAGCCTGTGTAATAACCGCAGGTACCAGCCCTGGAAATTAGGGGTAATACACATGCAGCATCTTTAACTGCCTGGAAAACACTAGGTTGGGTGTTGGGTGCTACTCTTGTGCCTTTTTTGTGCCGGCTTTCAAGAGCATGGCGGCAGGTTACATCTGAAGTTCCTAAGCAACCTTAACAAGCACCATATCAAAGCCCATTTACCTGGAATCGTGATTGCAGAGCTGATCCTCTTTCAGGCGCTGTTTTAAGTGTGTAGGTCTATCGTCCATGGGACAGATGTAAAGCTCTGGGTAGCCCTGGACTGAAATGATCAACTTTTCCGTATTTATCAGACTGAATATTTGCAGAGGAAGGAAAAATATCTGTCAGTGGTGACTGGTTTATAACGTGACTCCTGTCTGACTGCTGAGTGTGGCCTTCTCCTGTGTCTGTCCTTTCAAATTAAATTCCCACATGGTCCAGTCATGTATGTTTTGATTTACTTTGAAAAGGCACAGCTCCTAATAGAGTTTCATGTGTTTTTTTTTTCTGCCACTAAGCAACCAATGGCCTTTCTGGTTGACTACTGTTTGGTCGACTATTAGTGGACAGCCCTAACAATTGGTATATAACCCACAGAATCCTGATCCAGTAATTCATGTACAGCCCACATAATAGGGAAGGCTGCAATCATCTAAACAAAGCCCTGATAGGAGTCAAGACGGAAATAGTATAAAGACTGAAGGTTTGTGTTGGGAGGCAGGTTGGGATGGTGGATGGGTCAAACAACACATAACTTTCCCCCAGGGGACCGGTGTTTGGAATCATGTTAAACCAAGAAAATTTTAAGTTATTTTAAGGTATGTAGTCACCATGTTTCTTTTCCTAAACCTTACCTGCATAACTTCACTTGCCTAAACGTAACCTATGTAACTTTAGGTTAAGTACGTAACGTTACGTACAGTATGTAACGTCATTTGTGGGGTGCTAATTCGTTGGATATCATACAAACCGTTATATAAGGATAAGCTGTGTAATTTGAGATTGATTTCATTGTAGATTTAGATATCATAATATCGTGTTGTCTTTTTGTAGGTTTCAAAGCTGCATTACAGTTAAGTAGTGTGATTTTCTCGAACCAAACAGACTGTTCTAGCTGTTCAGTTGTTTGCCTTTACCCACTTAGTCATTATATCCACATTACTTGTGATTTTTTTTCCTTTTTTAAATACACAAACTGAAGGAATCGGTAGGATTACATTTTATTGGAACTGTATCTTATGACTGCATGTGACAAATACATTGCTTGATTCATTGTTAATCAAAATTCTCATTGTGTAAATATTTTGTATAAGCACCAATAGTCTACTATACAAAACCATTGCAATATCAATATCGAGGTATTTGGTAAAAGATATCATGATATTTGATTTTCTCCATATTGCCCAGCCCTACTATGCTATACTGTGGGACCACATTTCTTCCCCAGTATAGAAATGAACAGTCTCCAACACCTCTAGAGTTGAAAGTCAGCACTTTAAACTCACAGCCAGTTTTTCATTTCAAATCCAATGTGCTTGGGAAGAGACTAAACAATGAAAAACATATTACAGTCCTCATACTGTCTGACTTCTCTGTATATCAATATTGGCCTTTCCTAGCCACAGATCCTATTGCACCCCTACGAAGGGGGTATCTGTCTTTGAATTGCCTCTCCTGAGGTTTCTTCCCATTTTCATTATGTGCTCAGGCTTTTGGGGAGTTTTCTTTGTCTTTTTAGAGAGTTCAGGCTTGGTCAGGAACCGCCGCTGATGTCAGACTGTAAACTCCACTGAGACATTGTATGTGATACAATGGCTCAATTACTGGGCTCCAGATGAGCACTGGTGCATCCGACTAAAAATTTCATGAGCGTCAGACCAAATTTACAGCTACCACTTAATTTGACTTTTGATGTGCAACACATTCATACTTTATCCATCCTACTTTCTACATCAATGCTTTAGTTATAAAGACATTATACAGAAATAGCAATGTGTGCCTGTGTACTTTAAATGCATTGAGCTGAGTGCAAGTATAGAGTTCCCTATGTCAGAGTCTCACTGCTACACTTAGGATCCTTATGTCTTACAGACTGTTGACTCAGCATTTCCTCACTATACTGTTGGTTGTGTGTGGCTTTGTTGTGCTTCCCCTGGGTCATTCTCCCTTGTCTGCTAGTGTGTGTGGTCTAACGTCATGTAGTCTTTTTCACCACACAAGTAGTTTGGCTCACAGCACGTAGACTGTGGGCCTCTCATTAACTGCCTGTCTCGTAACATGCATGTTACTGTTTTAAAAATCCCAGTTGCAACATGAAACTAGTCTCGCATAGCCAGAACTATCTCCACACTTTGTTTTAGTGCTGTGTGTGAAACGACTTTTGAGCCAGCAACCTTCACAATAAAACGTCTTTTGCTTTTTATTTTGTTAATTTTTTTTCTTACTGATGTGGTCCTTGTTAGCGAAAAAGGAAATACAGACAACCCAGAACATTTTTTCACTAAATGCTGAATTATGATGGATTCAGCTGGCACAGCACGAGATAGGTCTGGCTATGACCACATGAGGGACGTACAGTGGTCGATGAAAAAAGAAGTAATCTTCACTATTTGACTAATACAATGGGAGCTTGTTAGTTTGGACTTTTATCTGCAGGGAAAATGGGAAAATGATTTGAGATGTTTTAGGTGGCTAGCTGCTCACTGTAGGAGATATGAGGATCCAAAACAGTTGAACTGGTCTAGTGTGGAGGCGATAGAGGAGATAATGTGGATCATTCATGTGGAAGCTGAGGTATGGTGCTGCTCTCACTCAGCGCAATCGGGAGGCTTTCTTCATAAGACTGGCCATGTGGAGGTATATTAGTATTCTGCTCTCATAACTTGAGTGGACCTGCCCCTACACTGCTGGGCTGAAAAGATGAAACAGAGACAATGTCCTGACCATGGGAAACTGCCAATCTAATAGGGCCCGAGGTCATCTTGATCTCACCGTGTGCTGTCATTCGGCCCTGACTGCTACTTTGTGAAGAGGACCAGGTTATCTTTTCATTCTTTGACAAAAACGTCCCCTTTTCACCCTGATGGTCTTCAGGGGTGTCTGCATTATCTGAAGATTACTCACTGTGCTCTGGGTTGTACTTTTCATCATCTTTATCTTCAGGTGTCTCCTCTTCCTCCACTTTAATGTTATCTTGTTCCTCTTGAACATCTTCATAAAAAATGAGGTCAGGACCTTTTGGTCATGCTCTTGTGGAATTGGAAAATACAGCAATGTGGGGACTGGCTGGTGCAGCACCTTTGTATTGTTTTATCTCCACCACTGACTGTTTCATATGACAAGTTTATTCTTTGTGTGTTTATATAAATCAATAAAAAAAGTGCAGTGATTACTTTGACTGTTTTATTTATCCTAATAGTTAAAATAGAAGCAAATAAACCATAATGATGAAAACAATAAACTCAGGTAAATCCAAATAACAGTATTAACATGACATGTAAGTAAACTTGTCAGAATCCAACCATACCACTGTTAAATGTCCTGCTCAAAGTCCGTAAAAGATGTGTCAAAATAGTGTCCATATAAATATTTCCTCTAGCTGTGCCCTTGCCACATCCACCCTCCTGCACTCATTACAATTCCAACAAGAGCTGTGTGCACTATCGACGACATGTCTCTGTATGTTTACAACTACACATAGCATTTTGTTACAAACATATCAATATGTACGTATACCATGTATGTTATGAGCCTGGTACTTGGCTACTGGTACTCCCCGTATGCTCAGACAAGTGTGTTCTCTGGCCTCCCTGTAGTGAGTGGAAATATGGTCCTTCACAAAACTGGGCTGTCTGTGCAGGAGGAACACACAAATACTTGTAACATTAGAGCTATATGACCAGAGAAAACAGGAAAAGGACTGTGGCATTCACTTTTGCTCAAGAGATAGAAAACCTAAATCTACCAGAATGCACTGGACCAATAAATGCTCCCACTGGTGAATAATGTAATGCTGTGCGGCTGGTATTAAGCAGTCTCATATTGCAGTTAAACAGTTAGCTAAAATATGTTTCTGAAAATATTTTAGGTGGAAAAATAAGCAGTAACATAATCTTTGTTCATATTTAAACAGCACTGCCTAGTTTTACCATTTGACCTCAGTTTTGTCTGCCTCATAATTTCATAATACAGGAAACAGTCTGGAACCCACTTCCTGTTACAAACTCTCATAATACAGCATAACAGTGCACTAAAATATGTTTCGTGCAGTAATTGCAGTGCAATTACAGAATCGTGGTTTATATTTGATGGGCACAGCCTAGTTTTACAGTTTAATTTGAGTTAGGTCTGAGCTTGAGAGAGAGCAACACACACATACTACCCAGATTGTTATGATACAAAGCTGGTTGAAAATGGGCAAAATATTCCTTAAACTAAATTAATCAAATTTCAGACTAAAGGAAAAAACTGGTTATTTTTCCAGGTTGGTAATAATGTACAGTAGAGCGTGCCTTTTTTTGTTTTTGTTTTTTTTCTGGGACATGTTCTCTTCAACTCTTAGTCAGAAAGAGAAGTACTTAGAAAGCTTTATTTGTTCTTGATTGCTAGATGTTCTCATTCATTATATATCAGTACAAGTAATGCAGGGCATTATTGTTGCTGTCTCTTACATACAGACTACAGACTTCCTCCCTGTGATATTATTTGCCCCAATGTTGGTAGAAAAAAGAAAACATAGTCACTTACATTACTCATTTACAATTACGTGAAATTTCAAACATCAGCCTGGAGGAAGATATGTAGTTGATGATCATTCCACTTCATAATGCCCATTTATTTCTAGTCTCTACTTGTTATCATGGTATAAATGTGAGGCAATGTGCAACTAACAGGAAAATTTTTGAAAAACATGTATAGCACTTTGGGTTTGGCTGCTGTAAAAAATTTCAAACTGGTCTGATATTAAACTAAATCACTGGACTGGACTGGTGTACTGGCCTTTATAAGGTGTTGCACTTAACTCAGCAGCCACTCTTAAGTGGAACATAATGACAACGTGTCCTAACAGCAAATAAGCATCTGACTATCACGTTGCATCACGTAACATTGGGGCTCTTTGTCCACACTGAATCCACGGACTTCTGTTACGTGTAAACTAATCACGTAAATATCAGCAGTGCACTGGAGATCAGACGGGAGACGTAACAACTTAAAAGATGGATGAGAAGCCTCTTGCTTTGCTCGTATGTTGTACTTTTTACAGACAGAAAACAGAGAGCACACATTTCCTACTGGTATATTTACTGGAAATGCCATACACTACAGCGGACTGCAAGTATGTTGTTATTAGTAATGGTCACTCAGCTTACCAGAGGCACTTACCTGGCGATCTTCCTCCAGCCAGCTGCCACCTTATTTTTGCTTTTGTAGTGAAATAAGAAGGTATCATATCAATAATTCTTCTTTTCAACTTCATGAATCAGCCACTCCTCGTCCATTTTGGTGCTTTCAAAGCGAGCAACAGGAATAATAAAAGAAACATGGCGTCTGACAAAAGTTCAGCTCCAAAGGGCAGTGCTGCATCGCCTGCAGCCAGTTAGGAAACCTCTTTCATCAGCTTCAAATCCAAAGTGTTGCAATATTGGCGAAGCTTTAGTTTTCTTGAGAGACCTAACTCTGCCTCCTCTCATCAATCCCAAAAAACACATTAACTTTTTAGTAAACACAACGTGTGCCGCTCTGCCTCTCCCATCTGAAATTTGATCTCCTTCATGTTGCAGACACTGGCCGGGGCTCGGCAGTAAGATGCACATGGCCTGTCAGACACTAGTGTCTCTACAAGTCTGTTGATAAACAAAATATTTGGTATATCACATTGTCATTTATAATGCAATACAAGTTGGACTTCACACTGTGATGGGTTGGCTGCGTCACTGCTACAAACTTGAGGGCGGACGGCTTGGCTTTTGCTGTGTCTTAACTGACAATGGAAACACAAAGTGGCGCAGCATGGCTTTATTTGGCACTGCCAAGCGTGACAATGGAGAAAGGGTAATAGTGGTTCAGCCAGTTTGCATAAAATCAAACTGGTTTAAGCTCGTACATCAGACTGGACCAGCAAAACCGGAAATCAACCGAACTATAAAAACACTGTTGACTTTTCTTTTTATCCCTGTACATCATGCTTATGTTTGTGTGTTATAACAAAATACTTTTTCATTGCATTCTCTTTTACTTTTCTTCTCAGAGTTTTTACAAAGCAATATGCAATTAAGACACAAAATGCATACTTAAAAAATTATGCAGATTGCATCTCGCACTTTTCCTGATTGCAGCACTATAAAAAAAAAAAAAGTATCCTGAAATCTAATAAGACTGACTGAGTGTGTTGGCTTACTTAGAAACATGTCTGATGGGGGTAAAAAAATAAATAGGCGGTGAGATTATAGAGTCGAGCATTATTCGCCAAGTGTTATAAATTATGTCAGTGATTGGTGCTGATACTGAGACAAGTATTAAAATTAGTCATAAAATATTGTGTTAAATTCAATAAATAAAAAGATTTACATGCTATGAGATGAAATTCCTTTCGGAGGCCCGAGCTCAGAGCACAGTGAGGAGATCCATTTGTTTGGAATTTTATTTGATGTCTCATAAAACCAAACAGCTTCCAATAATCGTGTTTCCGGGATGTGACGCCCATATCGTTCAGGCCTCCATCAAGGACAAATTGCTTGGATGGTGAATGTCAGATTATGTTTTCATGGGAATGCATCTTTATATTCCGCATCTCCTGTTTCTCTCCATTCATCTCCGCTTGTCTCTCATTCTTTTAAACGGTCTCTCCATCTTACTGTCTCCATCTATTTACCAGCCCTTCTCTGTTTTGCTCTCAAATACACACACATTCAATTTACTTCCCCCTTTTCTGTCTTCCTCTCTGTGTTTCTCTTTCTCGCTTCCCCCTCTCCTTCAGATATCAGTCATACTTCAGCTTGGCTGGGCAGGGCCATGACTGGGTAGAGAGGGGAGGTAATTGAATTTCTCTCCTAGAGTGACTCACATCAACACAGACAATTCAGACATAGCCAGGCGCGACGTAATAGACAGGGAGGGCATCGCGTCAGCTTAGAACCGCAATTAACTACAGGGGGACACAGACGCTTGAAGCCTGAAGAAGAAACCGGGGGAAATAAATGTGACGGCACTCTCTTCAATTTTACAGTCCATGTATTCATGGTTCTAAGACTGATATGTCATTAGAGCAGCTGCTCCTCAAGTGAGAGGAAATCAGAGGGGTCTGTTCTTATCCCAGTTCAGGTCAAACTGTGATGGAAGAAAAAATGATGACACTCCTCACTTTCAAATGACCAAGACGTGGAGCAGTTAACTTTCACATACTTGTGATTAACTCACACATTAGTCTGTCAAAGATGGCAGTTAATTGTCAAGGAATAGTTGGTGGTTACATGGGGTGAGTCTATTACCTGGGGTAAGGAATCAAATTAGGCAAATTAACATCTTATCATGCCCTAACTGTGATGGAGTACTTTCTTTTAGGGTTAAGGTTATTTGATCATTCTCATCACTGTCCATGTTTGTCCACAGTTTATGAATCTTTAAATTGGTGGATTTGGCAAATTTGGTGACAGCATTTGAGAGGAAGAAAAAGTATACACAAACTAAGTCAAACTTTTAGCTGAGTCCTAATCAATCCCACACAGAATTTGATGAGGACATTCATGCTGCCAAAAACCAGAAACTTTTCCTTTGCTCTTTTTAAGAGAAAATGTGCTATACATATACTCTGTCCATTTGTTTATGGCACTTTTTGATTTTGGCTCTTTGGCCGAACTTTACCAGTGTTTACCCAGGACCAAGTGGGAAAGAAGTATTCAGATCACTTAAGTAGCTGACTTTAAAGGTATTTAACTACTGGAAAGATTGGCTTCTCCCAAATCTAGGCTGTCTATGCAGTAGAAAGTTACAAATGATTTTGAAATTCATGCTACATGATCAGGGACAATAGAAAAAAAGGGCCGTGGCATTCACTTTTGCTCAAGAGGTAGAAAACCCACAACTACCAGAATGCACTGTGCTGCACTGGACCAATAAAGCTCCCAGTTTTTTTCAGCCTCAACTTTTACAATACAGGAAATAGTATGGTGCCAACTCCCTGCTCACACACTCTTGTAATACAGCCAAACAGTGCACTAAAATTTGTTTCTGAGGACATTTTAAGCAAGAAATAGGCAATACACTAACAGAATCTTAGTTTATATGTGATAAGCACTGCCGAGTTTCACCATTTGATCTGAGTTTGTTCTGCCTCTCGATCTGCTTCTATACTCTCTTGATCCGCTTCTAAACTCTTTGTGTGTGTGGCAGTGGGCATACAAATTTGCGGAGGTACAATCTGTAGTTCGAGCAACAGCCTGAGAGCTAATGAAAATCGTTGGATTTTTGCTTGCTCTACTAAAGTCCAGGACACTTGAGCTGGGAGATGAACAGGGAGATCTTAGCGCTGGGCAAAACAGTGAGAAGTTTACCAGAGTTCATTCACACATACTACCCACATTGTTATGATATTAAGGTTGGTTTTGTATGTGGCAGTAACTAGTAACATCATGTACAACAATATAGCAGGTAAAATATGTTTCCCTTGAAAATGATGTAAAGTAGAGGCAAAAAAAAAAAAACTTGAATACTGAAAGTAGCTTGAAATTTTATTGTAGTAATGTACTTGAGTTTTGCCCTATCACTTTATGGTTTTCATGAGGCAGCAATGGCTCATGAGTCGGGAGATTTGGGGTCTTTTTGGGAGCCTTGTTTCTCACTTTTACTGATGTTTTCTAATCTTACTTTAAACTTGAGATTTGCATTCTGCATTCTGTTGAAGACATTCTTGTAAACAAATTTATGTGAGCAATCATCCATATTATTCACATAGTTTTTTACAACAGAGAAACGCCTTCATAGCTTCAGCATAATAAGTTATTTTGAAACAGCTTTTTATTTTCTGTAGGAGGCAGGTATAATGCAATTAGTGCCATGAAACGCATAACTCTTTATACTGTGTATCCAGTAATTCCAAACTTTATTTGCACGCTTCATTCACTGTCTTTGAAATTTTATATGCGCTCTTAATGGTAATCTATTGTCTGCCGTTTATTTGTTGTAGCCACAGTGTTTCATCCTCTGCTGAGAGAGAAATGTAACTAGCTGTGATGTATGTGGCTGTGACAAATCATGAAACTCAACCTGATTCTCACAGCGAAAAATCTGTTCAGCTAATGTGTTCATCCCATAAGTGCTTGAGCAATATTGTAACTTCTCAGACCGTCAATTCTTTATCGATTGAGGCATTTTAAGGGGGATTTGAAGCAGATTAATCATCATGTTCGATATTAGTATAGGGGCGGAGTGTTATTGCGCTTGAATAAATGCTCTCCATGGCAGTTATGGATGAAGTGGAGCAGGATCTAATATGCCGTCTATTTTCTATTGATTTTGTTCAAGGGAAGGAAAAAAAAAAACATCTGTTATCAACATTGACTGGTACTAGCATTGATTAGTATGTGCAAGATGAGTATTCTGATGGATTTACTTTTATTTAAAACTGACTGGAGGATGGTAATTTGTGTTTTAATGTAGCACAGTTATGTGAATTTATTTTACTCACCTAGACATGTACTTTGCACATGTCATGGAGTCAAGCTGTATTTAAAATGTATTTAGAGGTAATTAGGTAGAAATATACAGAAAAGGATGAATGCCTGTCCTCAAAAATGAACCATAATGCAAAATGTGTTTTTGCAGGTTTTGATTTGTTGTCGGTGGAGTGGAGCGTGGTAAGACATGTGAGCTTTGAAAATGTGGAAGTGAACATTAACCCTTAACTGTCAAAGCACAGTTGAGCACAATGGACCTATTCAGCGGCTAACAGAAAAATGTGTCTGGACTGCACAGCTCCCAGGTATGAATGTGCACAATTCAATGAGTTTATTTCAAGTACAGATGTTGGGTGTGAAAAAGTCAGATTAGTCAACCCTCCCCAGATAAAAGCTTGGAAAAAATCCAGCAAACTTGGCAGGTCCACCTTGGCAGATCAACATAAGCTGTGAGGTAATGAGGTTGCATCAGCTAACCATCTTTCTTTGCCCTCATTATACATTTTCATCAACCTGCCAATTGATTTCAGCTGCTGCTGCTTTGCTAACGCAGCCAAGATAAAGAAATATGAAGTAATCAACGCTCGCAAGGGACTCACTTTTTTTCAAAGGAGTCTGTTTACGGTTACACCAGAGGATGAATTGACCTATCGAGTGAAGGTGTTTCATTTTTCCTTTATCAGGAACATTGTGCTACCTCTGTGAAATACCCTGTTGTGGGCCGATGCTTGGTCTTTCAGATGACCACTACAGTGCTGTTAACAGGCAGAGATGAACAGAGGCAGGGGCAGAGAAAAGGAGTGCAACATAAATAATATGCAAATGACATTCAAGGAGTAAATGTCTCACATTACCAGGATGGTGACACAAACACAGCATGATCTGACGGAGGCATTGTTTTTGTCTTTGAAGGTTGCCTTGAAGGTTGAAATCATTTACTGAAGCAAAGGATATGTAAACATAGATAAACACGATTTTTTTTCCCCCCAATCATTTCAGCACAGCATGAAAATCAACAAGCTGAGACTGGAAATTTGGCAATCCATTACAGTGAATACGCTGGCTTAATCTGACTAACGTTATGGTTGTATGGTAATTCAGGTGACAGAGAGTGTGATTGCTAAGACTTAAGAGTTCAGCTGCTAACACCGAGGGTGCAGCTTTCGTAAAGGCTGTGATACCCTGACTGTCCTTTTAGAACAAAGTGTAAAATACACTATACTACTGTTATACCTTCTTTAAATGTTTCTTTCATTTGACTTTGAGAAATATGTCTGAAAAGTAGAAATGGACGAAGAAGTGACAGCATTATGCATAGATGAAGTAGTGGCATATTGTCATAAAGTGCTAATGTAGCCGAAAGCATGCTGGGTTAATAGAGTGTTGAATACAGCAAATATCGAGCCTGACATCAAACATTTGCTAGAGTGGTTCTGCAGTCAGGTCATGTGATCGGGATGCAGCACACATAGTTATGTATGTAATGTGGTTCACACTGTCAGGCCTTGTTTGGACTGTCAGCCCAAATCTGTTTTTGGCATATCCAGATTGTAGCCAGATTGATATTAGGAGATTTCCAAAAAAAAGCACTAAATGCAGTTTTTGCAAATCTGATCCAAACCAAATTTGAAGGTGGTTTGAAATGTGATTCCAGTCTGATTTTGACGGATGCATCTTAGTCCGGACGCTCTGGCCAAAGTTGTTGAAATCTGGCACCTGAGCAGTGACTTGCGGTGTCAGACACTGATGGAAAAACTCGTTCTTGAACATCGGCATGATTCGTGACCAGTTGCCATAAATGTAGCAGAAATGCAGCGGGAAAAGAACGAAAGTTAAGGTGGCAAAAGTCTGAGTAGGGTGGGCAGAAGGGGTGGTGGATGGGTCCAACAAACACAGACCCAGGGTACCTTTGACGGTGTATCTGTATGTGGAAGGTCCATGACCAAATGTCAATATGTGATGAGGTCGGCGTGAGCACGTCTTGCTCTGGCTGGTCAAATATGATTTCAAAGTGTCTTTTGAGTCACTGGCAACGCAACATACAGTGACGACATCAAATCCAGAGTGACAGAAGTGCTGAGCAGAATCCATGCTACTACTCTCAGAGCGCTATGGAGGACAACATGGGACAACAGTCCGTAGATAGGTGCTAAAATAAACTGAGATAAATAATCACTTCTTGACAGTAGGATCGCAGGGATATACTGGTTTTAAGGAATACTGTGGTAGGAAAATTGGCAGTTATCATACCATGCAAATTTGCTTATTACAGTGTCCTGTGACACTGAAAATTTGCAGTAAACCCTGGGACAGTTATCGTATTGTGAAAATCAAATACTGTTGCAACCCTACGTGACAGTGCGATTATTTGGAGGGCGAAATGCTGGACGTCTTTTTCTTATGCTTTTGCTTTGGAAATCTGTGTCAACACAATAGCTATGTAGTTACTGAAGTGATAAAGGATACAAATCCTATTTAATACCATAAAGATAATGGTATGGACAGTCTGTCTTTTGCTCTGACTTGACAGAATGCCCAAATGCCTGCAGTCTGAATGTAGACAAAGACCTCAATTATACATTTTCACACCACTTCTGACCATAATCTAATTATGTCTATGAGTAATTAATAATGCATAGCCTCTGGACACAAGTCTGATTAACATATAACTTGCTCATAAAGTGAAGAAGTGTGTTTGCTAATGAGTTATGTATGCGTTATAAAAATGAAATACGTTCATTGGTAACTCCTCGTAAAGCCGCTGCTTTTGGACACATCAAAAGCCGGTCCCAAACTTAGTCAACCATCTTTATAAGCCTTTGGAGCCAAAGGTCTATCCTATAATGTGTTATAATGGTGCCCCAGTGTTATCAAGAAATGGCATATATTTCTACAAAGCAGTGAGGAGTTATGGAAATATATTGCTGTGGGGTATTGTGGTTGTCTCAGCGGTGCAGAGCCCATTTATCATGATACTGTGACACCTGGGGGAAGATACTCTCTGGGAGATTCCAACACAGAGACTGATGCCAGATAGTGTACGCACACAGTGTGGATACACGCACACACACCCACTGATGCACAGATGTGAGAATGTATGGATACATCTGTGCATGGAGGTACAGCAACATACCCAGCTGCTATGTGCAGGTACACACATCCAGTATCACACCCTTATACACGTGACCGGAACAGATGTCTATGCATAAGCACGGACTCTCACAGACTTCAAATACTTACACAGTGGCACAGGTAAAGCACCTCCTTCTATTTCCACCCATATAGATATACACACGTTGTCTGACACACACGCGCTTGCAGCTACATTCTAAGTATACTAAGCCTGAAACGGTTTGTGTATTTGTACTGAACCATCACGGTCCAGTGCACGCAGCTGCACGCTAAATACATGGTATGTTGGTTGATGTACATAATGTGGAACCAAAGTTCACAAGCACAAGTTCTGCCTGAAAACTTTTAGCTGTACACCCTAGATTAGTACAAGCAGCAGATTGGCTACAAGTCAGTCACACTGTGGCGAGCGCAAATGAAAAGCCTGAGCTGGAGAACCTGCCTGTGGGTTCCCAGTCAGCTACAACAGCGTGTGTTGTGTGACGGGCAGTGTGTCGGCGTTGCTTCACCATTGTTGGAGATGCTATCAGACATTGGACGGACCATCGAACGATAAATGTTTGGGTGCTTTGAATGTTTAAATATAGCAAGGTGGAACTAATTCCAACACTTCTCCTAATGCACAAGTTTGATTTTATTTCACTCTTCTGTGCATTTTAGTATTTTCAGTTTAGAGATGCATTTCAGTTTTATAGCCTATTGTGTCCTGTTGCCTTGTGGGAAAGTATTTGTTCAGTGTTAGTTTTTGAAATTTTAGTTATTTTCACAATGAAAATAGTTTACCAAAGTCACCAGTGGGCAAAATCTTATGTCAGTTTTTGTCTGTAAATATAAAACAAACAGATCCTTATGTATTTCATTTTTTTCTGCTCTGCTAAACTTGCACTGAACTGTGACGCCTAAACCAGGGTATGAACCGAACCGTGACTTTTGTGTACTGTTACACCTCTAAAGTATGCACATATGTGCACACGCACACACAAACCTCACATAGAGCAGAAGTAACCAGAGCAGCAGAGTAAGACAGGCGAGGCTGAGGGGAACCCAGAGGGTATGAGAAAGACTTACCGAGATATGAGCTTGTTCCATCTCAGTCCACCGACTCTGTGACAGATGAGACATTCGGAGTGGAATAATAGGAAAGATAGAGAAAGGAGTAAGATGGAAAAGGAAGGAATGAAAGCAGAAAAGGAGGAAAAGCAGTAATGGATAGTCTCAAGTGTTCATGTTGGTGGCGACACACGAAAATAACAACGTTGGCACTCAACATCAGCAGATAACAAAATCAATATACTGTCTCTCTTTGGAGTCTAATCAATAAAATTCTGAGTGCCCATTATTAGAGGAAATGATCGCCAATTAGTTTTCCAAGATTTTTGAAATGTCAGCACAATCTCAAATGTGGCCATCAAACATTAGAAATATCATTACGATATAGGGTTATTGCTGTTTGAAAACTTTGATTAACCCAACTTTTAAAAAGAAATCTAATGACGATTACTTATGTAAATACCATAAAAGTCGTAGGACATGCACACATAATGGTAGACCAAAGCTGACTGTACATTTTGAGGCACACATAGACACAGTCGTTAGATGGAAAACCTAACTTTAAGCAAAGACAGGGAAAGTTTCTCAAAGGGCCAATATTTCCCATTAACAAGGTTATTTGAGTCGAATCCATAATTTCTATCAGCACTTTGGAATTGCGTTTTTTCAATAAATAAATAATGGAACGCATAAATAAAAACCTTTTTCATGTTTTTTTATCACCGCATCCCAATTTGATCTCAGGAGAGATGGAGTCTGACTGTTTTAAAGTTTTTATTTTTTTATCAGCTGGAGACGACAGAGTGGCTTCAGCAGCATACCGAGACATCATTCCCATCAAAATGATAATTTTCCCTTCAAAATGTTGCCTCTGAGGAAGGCAAGGTTGAGTCAACAAGCAGCTTGTCTGGTTATACATGATAAGACAGGCCTGTGAATGAGTAATGAGAGAAGTTTTACACCCTTGCACTTTGAGCAGGTAATATTGGATTGTGTGTGTTGGGGCTAAAATTCCCATTTGACTCCGCTAATCCTGACTCATGCCTGTGTTAAAAGGTAAGAGCTGGTGAATTCAAGTTGTACAGTAAATCTGTAGTCAATCTCCACTTCACGCTGTTTTGTATGAGGACCTCTGCTACTATCCATGTCCAGGAAGTCAAGGTGCATAACAGCGGATCAATACAGAACCATATGGGCCTCCAGAGGAGGGTGAAAATGCAGTTTTATATAAAACTACTTTTGAACCACTGAAATAAACTCTGTTTGGGGGCCTCAGTGGCTCTCCTAATAGTGTTAATTTTAAACATGGCCTCTTTAGCATGTGGCACTCTCCTGGAAATGACATTTGATAAAGAAATGGTCATATTATTTTCATGGACTAAACAATATCTGACCCAGATATAATTTTTTGGTCTGCATAGCTTTGGTAGTAATCAACATGACTTTTTTTTAATCTCTTTGTCTCCTTGAAATGGCTAAAATTGTATAATTTAATTTAATTTAGTGTAATTGAATTTCATCGTTTAGAATTGATTTTAAAATCCTTCTATTTGTTTTTAGGGCTCTTAATGGCATCACACCCTCCTATATAGATTCCTTATCACCTTATGTCCCTCCACGAACCCTGAGATCCTCTGCAGCTGCTCTTTTAACTGTTCTTAATATCATTACAAAAACCTTTGGTGATTCTTCTTTTAGCTACTACACCCCAAAAATACAGAACACCCTGTCTTTAAATATTAGTCTTGCAGGCTCAGTGGACAATTTTAAACAACTCAAAATATTTCTTGTTAATATAGCCTATAACTAGCAGCTATCTTTTGAATTATTTGATAAATATATTTTTTAATTATTTGATCAATTACTTGATTGGTTAATTAATTTATTCCTCTAATTTCTCATTGAATAAGTGTTGTATAAGTGTATGGTTTTATTTCTTTGCTGTTTGTCTCTACCGCTGAATTGCAAAGCACTTCGTGCTGCGTTCTGTGCATGAAAGGTGCTATATAATTGTAGAGAGGGCTAACTGTTAGCATCACAGCAGCTAATGTAAGCTAACTGTTATCAACAAGTTTAACAACAGAGTGGAGCTGTATTGGTGTTGTTTTGGACTGTTTAACCTCTCAGTGCTAGCTGGTGTTAGCTATTGTTGCCGTGTCAGCTCAGGCTAACTGGGCAGACATTGAGAGGAGAGCCATTCCGGAGATAGTCATGTGTTACCGCAGCAACAGAAAGTTTGCTAAACTGGTGGGAAGTGGTCTCGTATTAGACCTGTGGCACTGAATACTAATTCCAGCTGTAAATGCTGTATGTTAGTCTGGGCTAGTGTGGCCACCTGCAAAATAATTAAGACGAATTAGAAGACTTGAGAGTTACCACCTCTGCTTCAGTGTTGTGTTTTCACTGAAACAAGCAGTGACACCTGCTGACAATGACAATGCCACCTGCTAATTTGTGGTTTCCAAACAATGATGTGGAGCAAACAGTGAGGGGAAGAGGAGAGTTGTTACTTGTTATTGCATCCTGTATGATCAAATGCTCTGGAGAAAATTAACTTGACTTCAGGAGGCACAACATTTCTATCAGGTCTGAGCAGACCAAAGCTGCAGCTCTGTCAGTCATGTTTTTTAAAGTCTTAATTAGCCAAAATTGGCACAGTTAAGACACAAGTAGTTGAGAGCTGGACAGTTTTGTAAAGCTGCTGAGCTTGGGTGACATAAATCAAAGGGGATATAGGACATTATAAATGTTTGTATGTGTTTGTCTATGTGATGGTCTTCGATGGTTGGAGAAGCAATACGCTGGTATGGAAAATCAATAAGGAATTCGTAAAGATGCTGCTTCAATAGCTGAAGCCCAGCTGTATTGCTGCACATCATTTTAGTCAAATCTTGAATGTTATATCAACAAGGCAAGACACACATTATGCAAACCTGGACTAGGAGGTGACATCTAAAGGATGTGTGAGAATAAAGAGCCAGTGTTGTGTTTAAAAGACACAAAAAAGTGTAACAATCAATTTATATTTAGATACACCACAGCAATGGGAATTTACATTGTCTGGCATTGCAGATGAAATACAAACTTGTCAAGTCAAGGTTTGTAATTATTGAATTATTATCCAATCATCACTTTTCTTTATGGGAATAAACAGCCAATTGAAAAGCAAATTTATGAGATATTCATGCCTGAGCTCCCACAGTGGCGATATGATATTGACTGTGAAACACAATGTTGACACATTCTGTCTAGTGGCTATCAATAACAATTTATCCAGTCAGTATCACTGCGGCGTACTTCACAGGTGGCTGTTGCTGCGCTACAAAGCATGAGATTTGCAGACTCTAAAGATAAAGACAAAAAAATCACCAAAAATGCAAGAAAGGAAAGAAACAAGCTGTGTGATAGGATGAAGTGTGCAGGATTCAACTCAAGAAGTGTGTGACCACAATCATCAGTCCCCTTGATCTATTGTTAGCTGACATGCTGCGCTGACCTTTACTTACATTATCTGCCATCATTTCACCATAAACCACAGATTTATGACTTTAGTGAATGCCAGGGCCCTAAAAATCTTGTCTCCGTCTTCTCTTTGTCGTCCCGTCCTTCTCTCTCTCGCTCCCCTGTTCAAGGGGTTTCACCCCACCCCCCATGTCATCCCTTCATCGCCCCCACCCCTTCTCTTCTGCTGGCTTGGTGTTTAACAGTGGAGAAGGTCAGAGTCGTTAGTGGCATGGTAATAGACAATGTAAATTAGAAGTCCAGACTTAAAGGAGATTAAAATGTAACTCTGTGTCAGGGCATAATGTCTCCTGTCCAGTTAGAGCATGCGGATGCGGCTGCGATTGCATATGCAGCATGTGCGCACAATGTAATGATGAACTAAAACAGTGAGCTAAATGTAATAATAATTAAGTGCCTAAGGTATCCATGATTTGGCATTGGTGTTTTGTTGACGATCTGGCTGCAACAACAGAAAAGAACAATTGAAATTTGAAACAAATTTAATAACTGAATGATTAATTGAGTTTTTTGAAAAGCACAAGTGCCAAAACATTGCTTCTTCTGGCTCCTGAAATGTGAATATTTGCTGCTATTTTTGTCTTACAGCCACTTGTGTTTCCTTTGTCATTCTGCAGTTGTGCAATGAACAAACACAAACAAACAAAGCTTTTATTTACTTTGAATTTGCAGATAAGAATCAATAAATTATGAAGACCATAAAATCGCATTTTAAGTCTTGTGTGTAATTTATCCTGACTGTATATAAGTAGACAAAATCTCTGCTCGTCACTAGGCTAATTTATACAATGTGAAATGCTAATAAATTAAGCATGTTATATTTGTTTGGAAAATGTGTTTAATATGAGATAGTTTTATCAGTGAACCTTGTGAGTTGTAATGGAGCTGCATTTTGTGATGTTGCTGTTGTCCCTGGCTTCATATGAGTAGAGGAAAAGTCCACTAGCCACTAGGCTAATCTATACAATGTAAAATGCCAAAGGCTTGTGCTAAAAACATTAGCATGTTGTATTTGTGGGGAAAATATGTCCAGCAAAAGACAAGTGCTTTGTCTATGAATGCTGTAAGTTATTGTGAAGTCGATTTGTGAGCTTGGGTTTGAAATTGTCGCTATTATGTCATGTTTAATGTGTGTTTTGGGTGTGTATTGAATCAACTAAACTTCACAGCACTTTACAGAAACCCTGATGCTGACTCGTGTTTTGGAGGTGTAACTGCAGAGTGACACAGACACAAGTATAAATGCTCACAACGGCATAGGCCACATGTGTAGGCTATGGTGTAGGGTCTGCATAAAGCTGATGCACAAGTATAAATCCTGCTTCACTGGGAAAGGCAGCTAACGCTAACAGTAGTGCTAACTTCATCCGCAGTAATGTATGACCAATAGCTGGAATCAATTGATGTGATCATGAAGGCTCCATGTTGTGAACCAGAACTGTGACAGAAACACTACTGTTTTTGTTATGGTCCACAACGTCTTCACTCCATCCTTAATTACTCAGAGCATGTTGCTGAGAGGCAACTCAACTAAATAGTTTACATAAGTAACAAATAGAAATTTTGCTTTTCATATAATATCTATACCCTACCACAACCTTTTCAAGAACCCTTGAAGCATTTCATTACTGTACTTCATTTAAATGATAAACTTTGTAAAAGCCCATTATCAAGCGAGAGGGTGGTTGTTTTTAAGTGCAACGTAAACATGACAACAGCCAGAAAAAGGCAGTTGTTGTTCTGAAAGTAAGTTAAATGCATTATTTGATAAAAACACAGCGGAAGGCACACTCTCTGAAAAATGCCTGGAATTTGAATAGTGATGACAAATCATGAATAAACTAACCAGAGCCCACTATGTTTGTTCAATGTTTGCAGCATTATTATTGCAGTACTTCAGCATAGTAGCAGAGGAAATTGTTTGAAAGTGATGCATAAGTGATGCAGAACACAGTGAGGGCAAAGACTTCTGCATGCTTGATTTGTTGTTTTTACTTTTCTCTGAATATGACTTGTACGGCATGGGTCTGAATATGTGTAACGAAACATAAAGCGAGGCTTTGCTTCGAAGAAGCATACATGCTTAGCCAGACTTTCATAGATAATATTTATATGAAAAGATCCTGAATACATTGTTCTCAAAAATTTCACAGGGCATGGATGTTGTGTAAAGATCAACCTTTAGCTAATGAGTCAGACTTTGCAGTACAATGCTCCACTCCATCATTTGGTAAAGAGCGTTTTGCATTTCCCCTGCAGATCAAATTGACCTTCCATAAAACGTTTATGTTTCGGAGGGGAATTTTCATAAAACTCTTGAGAGGACCAATCCAAATGAAATTGCTACTGCTATTGCTGTCGGTCCTGTTCAGCGTTCGTATCTGTGAGTGGTACAATCTTAATCTGGTGTTGCCTCTCCCACTGAGGAAGATTTGAAGGTGTTGGAGCCTGGTGGCAAAAACACTAAGACTCCTTGAACAGCCCCCAAAAGGCTTTTGGAGAAGAAAAGCTCTTAAAGTGAAAGCACCTCTACATCAATGTGGACAAGACTGAAAGGCTATGATGACTATATCTTTCCTATCATTGTTTCAATTAGCTGCCATGTGTGTCTGCTCTCTAATGTTCCCTGTGAAATTCAAGCAAAGATTAGTTTTGTTTCCAAACCTCATCGACACCCACGTCCCCTTGTTTGGTGGTAATTGACACGTGTTCTTCCGATCCTCCAGTCTGCGACTCCATACATAACCTTGATTAATGACGGACAAAGACAGAGTGCCATTACATGCCTATTGACTCTAAATCTCCAACATCAGGCAGGCTTCAGCATCCCCAGTTAAACCTCATTTAGAGTAATTAGCACTGATGGAAGGGCAGACAGCAGAGAGGAACAAAACACTGAGTGGTTTCAAGGACATGCAGTGACATTTTTATTTTTATTTATTTATTTATTTTTTGTTCTTGAAAAATAGTAATGGGTTTCTGGGAATGCTTGGAGTGCTGGGAAGTTTAAATGTTTGTCCTAATGGATTTTGTGGTTAGATAGAGGGAAGAGAAGCAAAATGCTGTTTTTGTGTGTATGTGCCAGTGATGTGTGTATGTTTACGTGTATCGCCATCTCTATATCTAACAAGTGTTCCCTGGAGACACAGGTCAGCCATTGAGATTTCCAGGACTTACGCACCATGGGGAATGTAGTGAACCCTGAGGAATTAAAAACATAATAACTACCATCAATCACAGGTGGGAAGGCTTCATTGAGCAGCACGTGTAACAGATACGCATCACATGTGCACTTTGTACTGAAATGTTTTTGGTTTAAAGTGAAACTGGAGCACAAATGTGCAACAAACAATTATTTAGATGCTTATGAAGGTCACGTTCCTTATAAGCACTTCATATGCAGTAATTGAGTATAAAATGTGATGTCTGTCTAAAGGCCTTACACACTGGAGGCTCTTTTTTGTGTGAGTGATTAAAACTTCAATATATTTTTTCTTAATGTTTTTGTACTCTTACACAGAACACAAATATTACAGTGCAGAAAAACAAGGTATTTAAAAAAAAAAAAAAAAAGATCAGTTTTTCTGAGCTTTCACTCTGTGAATAAAGGTATCAACCAATCATTTTGCATGTATACTTATGAGGATTCTAAAACAACATCATGGAGGCTCTGTAGTCCAAAACAGGATGGCAAACCTTACTGCTTCTTTCAACCATAGACTGTATATAAAGATGGATGATGCAACTTGACTTGCTCCTACTGGACACAAATGAAGCCAAAATATCCCCAATATGGCTCCTGCCATCTTGCGCTGCTGACCACATTTGGAGCCAGAAGGTTCATTAATATTGCATCCATGTTTCCCTCACTTGCATCTCTTCCTTGCATCTTAGGTCCACCCTCGTAAGTCATGGGGGAGAGATGACATGTGAGGAGAGAAGCAATGAAATATGCCTTTAGAGGCATTTTCCTCTGAAAAGGTACATGAAGTAATGTCTGTTCCTGCAACACATCCTTACTTCGACCTCGTGACATATTGACGTTTTGGTCGTGGACATTCCACGTCCACATACGACGTGCAAGGTACCCTGGGTGTGTTGGTTGCTGACATTCTGGAACACTGGGTCAACGTAACTTCTTCCAAGATACACTTACCTTTTCACAGGAAATTTAACGTTAACATACAGTCTCTTTCAAAATAAATGCTCTACATTGGTACAACACCTCAGATTAATGTTTTTTTTGCTTCAATAACAAACACACCTGGTTAGGTTTAGCCAAAAAAAAACATGTGGCTAGGTTTAGGAAAAAAGAACAGGGTTTGGCTTTAGAATCTTACGGGCCTTGAACACCGCTCTCTCAGATGAAAATCTGTGTTTGTTGGACCCATGCACCACCCCTCCCACCTGCCCCGCTCTAACTTTCTCCACCTTAACTTTCGTCCTTGTCCTGCCACGTTTCCCTCTGACGCTGCCATGCGCTATATATATATATACATATATAATAAATATACAGTTATCAGTAGCAGAGCAGCAGTGTTTTGTCTCTGTGTTAACAAACACCTGCACATGAAGAACAACCTGCGTTTCATTTATTCATTATTTGTACCTGTATTTATTCATATTCTGATTCTGAGTTCATTATTTAATAACCCAGAATATAACCGTGGTGTCTTTTGAACACTGGAAATTATTTATTGGGCCAAATGTTTCAGGAAAAATTGAAATTCTAAATGGAAATGACGGTCACTGATTTAAAAGTGTTTCCTGCTGACAGACAGACTCTCTGACTTTGATTGTATCCATAATCAAAACTGATGAGGGACATAACAGATCGCGAAAAGAAAAATCTTTCTGATAAATGAGGAAAGTTTGTGCTCCTCTTCTTTTTCAGATTTTTAACTCGATGGTGAATCAGAAAAAATCAAATACATAACTTGGGAGTGATATACTGAGTTTCAACTCTTATCTGTCTTCCCTCTGGTATGAAACTCAAGCGATGTTGTGATGTATCAGATCAGTCTGATCAGCTGCAGTGCTGCGCTGTCCAATCAGTAACTGATATCCAATCAGGGGGTGTGTCTGTCGGTAAAAAACTTCAGCGAAGGCTGCACTTGTGTGTTCTCTCTTCCCTCTGAAAGTCTCCTCTCCCCTTGACTCCTCTGAGTGCATATAAAGAATTGAGACGTCCTTCAAGATGGCAGGTGTCAATTTATTTCTGGGTCAAGTGATCGAGGATAGAGGATAGAGGAGTTGAGGAGCAATACTGGGTGACAATACTGGGACCACTTTCCCGCCCTTACACCCGTTTGGTCCAATCACGAGCATCGCCATTAATTGTGAGCACACTGATTGCCACACACAGTTGTCAAACATGATGTCAATTGTTGTTTTTATAGGATCAAATAACTAATACCATCAAACTAACCAGAAAATTAAAACTTGAACATCAGCGTTCTGAACTAGTTTTGATGCAAAATATTTGCAGGCGAGTATTTTGCATTTTCGTGTTGTTTATTTGTCACGCCTTCAGTCTAGCCTGTGGGCTAACGCTCACTTGGGCAGGTGAGGATGGCTTCATTAAACATTAAGTCATCACTAACACTTAATGCTTAATGCTGTACTTTGAGGGTTTCACTGCAGGCCACGCTCATTTGTTGTCGGGCGCAGCTGCAAATGTACAGTTAACATTCGTCATCTGCTTCACCCACTAAACTGCTCATAAACCTAGCACGACTCACTCATCTTAACAGGCTGTGATAATGTAGCATCACGTTTCGTCTTTCTTGCTAATGCTACTTATATTTTTACCCAAGTTCTTAACAAGTGAAGAAAATACATTTGCACTTAATAGCTTTTGTTTCTGAGGTGTATTTTACTTTGGCTGAATCACACTGATTCCACACTGGCTTCAGTTAAGCTCTATAAACAGATATCTACATACGTATGCAGAGTCTGTAGCCGCAGTATGAGATGTAGGTATTGGAAGCTCTCTGGTTCCGTTTATAGTCTGAGTAGTATTGAAAAATCACATTTGAGCAACGGGTAACCAGTCCATGTGGACAAGCCAATGGCGTCGATTTGACGCAGAAGTATAAATCCTGAAAAACCTTAAATGTTTAGAAACTCATGGATATCATTGTTTTTTGGTTGTTGTCGACTGTTGTGAATTCCTGAGTCATGAATTTTTCGTTCTACAATGCTGCCCGCAAAGGTCCTCTATGTGTAGACTCTTATAAACATACTGTATATATGTAATTAATCTTTAGTGATTTTATTCTGAGTGACACCTGCATCTGCAAGCTGCTGCAGCCTCACTGAATCACCCCTGTAGTCTTTATTTTTTCTTCTCCTTCGTTAATCATTCAAGTGGAAGTTTCTATTGGTGTCAAAATGTGCAGAAAAGGGTAAAAAACAGTGTCATTCACACACAAAAATATTCAAGTACAGCACACACACACATACACACACAGCATATCAGCATCGTTAATCATATGTGTGAAGTCATAATAGCATAAATCATTGGCTAGAGATGATTATAATTAGATCCTGTCAAAGACCAATGACTACTCTCTAACAGCCTCTCTCTCTGTTTCTCGATTAAGTCCCATCACTTCTTCCACCAGATTATCTGTTACTTTGTGAATTAGACGTATTACCCCTTTATTAGCTACAGGGACAGGGCCAGATCTATGGCTTATTAATAAAATACTTGCTTGACATTGATAAATACAGAACATGATGGCCGCGTCATAGGAATTAATCTCCATTTCGGGGGATTGTCTCTGATTCATTAATCCATCTAATTACCACAGATCTCACAAAATATCTTGGTCCTGATCTATCTCATTCAGTTTCTTCTCTTTATCTCAGTCTGCCTCTTACTCTCTCTCCTCCCTCTCTCCTCAGACTCATGGATCCCTACATAATAGATGAGTCTGTCCAAGGAGACAGAATAAAGGCTCTTAGCGGTGTGATGAATTTTGTACATTATCAAATTACATTTCTTATCAATTCAAATCCCCCCTTTGCTGCGCAGGCAATCAGCCGCAAAGGCCAAAAACCTGAGTGTAAATGTGAACAATGATTTACATAGATCCAGGATGGAATTGTTTTGCCATTTTACATTGATTGACAAACTAATTAAGAAAGATGCAGAAGCCTTTGAGGTCCCCTTCAAAATCCTGTATTTATATTTTGCATTTATTTATTTAAATACCAGGGTCAGTGCACATTAATCAACTTTACAACCAGTTTTCATCTGCAGCTCTGTCTCAGAACGCTGAAATGGCCCCGCTGTACCTTCAAAGTTTGAATATCCTAAATCCTAGCATGATTATTTCTTAGTTTCATTTTATTTGGAGGGGATAAATTGTTGTTTAGAAAGTCTCCAAGACTTTCTGTGCTGACAAGTAGATCTGCTTTGATTTTGTGTCGTCCCTCTTGATGTCTAAAGATTGGTTCCAGCTATGCAAATCAGTTTTCAAACACAAATTTTCTTTGGTTCATATTTAATCATTTTAAAGAAATGTATTTCAGAGAAATATCTTGCATAATTTATGTGTGCACAGAGATCAATTTCCCCCCCAAAGTTTGCCAGTTGTTATTGCAGACATTGTATGGATTAAGCACCATTTCGTCCCTGAAACGGTCACCCTAGACTAATTTAGAAGAAATTCCCACCACATTGGCTGTCATTTAACGTCCAGTTTGAGGGGCTTTGTGATGCCTGATTAAATCAACAATCAACAATCTAGCTGTTGGACGATAAGATGGATGGATGGATCCATGTCAGAAAACTTTGGTCAGCTGTCTTGCAGTTTCTCTGCTATCTGATCTGCCACAGTTATAAACTGTAGCGAGCTTGTTTTAATATTTTTGGAGTACTAATGCCCATGTTGTGCCTAACTGCAGTCCTGACAGACGGTGGTGTGATATAAATACATCTGAACTTCTCTGCAGAACAGACCATATTGTCCGCTTCTTTACAGCCATCTGCAGGTCCATATTTTCTTCCTTTTCTTGATTTCCGTCCAAAGTAAATTTGTACAAAGTAACATTGCCTTTCCTTTTTTGTTAACGTTTTAGAAAACATAATCATTTTGTTTAAATAAAATGTAAATGATTGCGGACTCTGCATTTAGGTTCTGTGTGAGCCCCTATGTAGTAACCAGTCAGATACTCCTGCCCTTCAGAATGGCCAATTAAAATGTGTGGTGTCAGCTGACCCCCAGCTTTAGGCCTAAAAACTTACCATTCAAATTCTCCCTGTAGATTATAGTTAGTCTGGTGTGTATACAGGGTAGTAATACACTGGCTTGTCTCATCAAACAAACAATCTTAATGACCCAGTGCTCTGATGTAAAAAACAATGCAATCCAAATGATCCCTTTTAGTGCATCTTTTGAAAGAGGAGATATGTAGTGACTGGCAGCCCTAGCACATTTAGTGCTCTAGACACAGGCTGGCACCATATGTAGTAAAAATTGTTTGTATGCAAACTCTGCTGCCGGACCACTTTCTAAAAGGCACCTACAATAAATTTCTATGTGTTCGTAAATACACTGAATAAAAACTTAACACCACACTTTTGTTTTTGCTCCCACTTTTCACAGGTTCTAAGAGTTTTTTATGCACAAAAAGACTTATTTCTCTCAAATTTTGGTTGCAGATTTGTTAAAGTCAGTGTTAGTGAGCACTTTCCTCCTTTTCCGAGTGACCCCGGATGTCCACTGGATCCGTCGCGTGCACGATTCAGCCACGGCGCGGGTGCCGGAGCTAATCGCGGACATTCAAGTCAATACAAGCTGCTCCACCAGAAGCGGCGCAGCACGTCTTAGCCGCGTCCCAGAAGTGGCTGATGGACGTGGCACTATAGACACGCTTCCAGTGGACATTGACGCCCGACACAGGACAGAGAGAGTCCGTGCCACGGCCGGACTGGGCACGCAACGGATCCAGTGTACACCCGGGGTGACGTGTGCCATTTCAAAATGCTGATTAAACAGTGTCATTACCACACAGGTGTTCTTTTGGCTGGTCACGATAAAAGGTCACTCTGAAATGTCCAAAACTGTTGTCTGTGAACTGAATGTTCATTCCACCACCATAAACTGTGTCCAGTGTCGTTTCTGTGAATTTGGCAGTACATCCAACCAGCCTCACAACTGCAGACTATGTGTATCCACATCAGCTTAGGAGCTCCAAATGCAGCTTCTTCACCTGCAAGATTGTGTGAGAGCAGCCACCTCGACAGCCGATGCAATAATTGTTTTGTGCAGAATTTCTGTGCAAACTGTTAGAAAATGTCTCAGGGAAGGTCATCCGCATGCTTGTTGTCCTCACCAGGATCTTGACCAGAGAGCTATTCATTGTCATTGTAACCGATTTGAGTGGGCGGCTGCTCAGCTTTGATGGCATTTGGCACTTAAGGGAAGTGTTCTCTTTACAGATGAATTCCGGTTTATACTGTAGCGGACAAGTAGCAGATGGCATGTATGGCATCATGCAGGCAAGCTCTTGGGGTTATGGTATAGAGCTGCCGACAAAAACATCGTATTGATGGCAGTTTGAATGCACAGAGACATCCCGACAAGATCCTGTTAACTAGTCATTCCATTAATCCGCCACCATGTCCTCAGCATGATAATGCATGGCACCGTGTTGCTTAGATCTGTATACAATTCCTGGAAGCTGAAAACATCCCAGTTCTTGCATGGCCTGCACACTCTCTGGGCATGTCACCCATCAAACATGTTTGTGATGCTCTGGATGTGTACCAGTTCATATCAATATCCAACAACTTCACACTGCATGAGGCAAGTGGTGTCACACCAGCTACTGACTAATCCTCTGGGGTATCTGTGACTAAAAAATGCATTTCTGTAGCGCTAGTCCTG
This sequence comes from Cephalopholis sonnerati, assembly GCA_019142605.1. Lineage (NCBI taxonomy): Eukaryota > Metazoa > Chordata > Actinopteri > Perciformes > Serranidae > Cephalopholis > Cephalopholis sonnerati. The sequence continues at coordinate 23,359,886 of JAGQAX010000007.1, forward strand.
TGAAATCCTAAAATTGCAAATTTTAGAGTGGCCTTTTTTTGTGACCATTCCAAGTAACAACTGTGTCATAACGATGCTGTTCAATCAGAATCTCGATATGCCACACCTGTCAGGTGGGTGGATTATCTTGGAAAAGGAGAAAAGTGCTCACTAACATGGATTTTTAACAAAATCGCAGTCAAAATTTGAGAGAAATAAGTCTTTCGTGCGTAAAGAAAAACAGTATTTTCTTTCCTTCTCTATGGGCTTATCACAGTTATGGATTTCAACAGAAGTTTTTTTTGGACACTATATCATTTTTAGGCCTTTTTCATGACACATTAAAGGACAGAATAACAAAATAAGGTGTTGCAAATGCAGATAGGTGATTTTGAAAGCACATTTTGGGCAGTTTGACAGCATCTACTGTTTAGAAAATGGGATGTTTTTATTTCTGCTCCTTTTAAAGATTCAGGCTAAATTGTTGTGTCAACTTCTCACACGAAAGAGGTTATTTTGACTATTATTTTTCCAAAAGTCTACAGAACATGTGGAAGGAACACTTTACTTTGCTGAAGTGGTAAGCCTGAGAGAATTTCAGATTTTGACAAAGACTTTAGGGACAGAGAGAAACACAGCAACGGAGATGAATGCCTCCTAGAGCCATTAAATGTCAAATCAAATGTAAAAACAAATCACAGCGTGAGACTGGTGATGTGTTTATAGTTTCTAATGGACTGAAAAGGCTTCAGGTACTACAACAGTGTTGGAGCCAAAACCAATACAATTTTGGTAAAAGTGTTATTTAACTGTTGGAGTTTCTTGAGGATGCAAGTCACTGTTTACTTTACATAGTGTGATGTGTGTGTGCGCTCATGTGTGTGTGCAGGTGTCCAAGTTCACAAGATAAACACACTGACTTTTCCATCAGATGCACTTTTTAAAAAGGCACTTTAAAATTAGAAAAATGTAAAGATTTTTGCCATAGAATTCTTGTCAAACGTTGCCTCCTGTGATGATGCTAATTAAAAATTAACTCTAGGGTTAATTTTCAACTATTTACTTTATAAAAAAAACATTCCACATCCTATTCTCTTCTATTGCGATCAGAGGTTACTGCAAAAATATTCTATAATTGCCATGATTTTATTGCTTGAGAAAAACCAATCACTAGAGACCAACATATCCGCCTGTATCTGATGCCATGCACATACAGCGAGCAGCAGCAGCAGTGACCCACCATCAGACACCAGCACACCGTAAAGACGGAAACAGAGGGCTTGACGGGCTGGAGCAATTGCTGCAGCAAGCGAACACGCTGTCTGCGGTCATGTTGACTTGACCACTTGACTTCACTACAAGATGATTGGCTGGCTTGAGTCCAGCTCAGACTGGCCGGTTCACACCGCTGCAACTTTTCCATGCAGTGCTCTAAAATGGTTTCGTCTCATTGTGAATCTTTGGTCTGAACTGGGCTTAAGAGAGGAGCGGAGCAAAGTAAAACAAACTATGATGCTGATATTGAGAAGACATGTCGACTTAGAACAACCTCTATAGCAGCATTTCTCTTGACTATAGCATTTGCCATAGTTGTTACGACTGAAATACATGGGGCATGGATGCGACACGGAGGCGTAGTGGAGGCGGAGTGGAGGGGGGTTTTTTACCTGCTACACCAACTCCATCTTTGCAGCATGTGGCTGCTGCCAGCTTCACTGTGTGTGTATTGAGTTTTACAAGGTGATAATGCAGTTGATATTGGTATCTGGTACAATAAGGTATTTATTTTAACATTTTTAAACAGATTGTTTTTACCTGCCGCGTAAAATTAACGTTAAGCAGCGTGGTGCCTGGACGAGCAAGTGTAGCTACAGTTGATCATAATAGACATGTTCTGCTGCAGACAAGCTGCGGCACAAGTGACGGGCTACAACTACATTCCATGTATCTTGGCCTTTACTCCTCATTGGTTCTGACGCACCACTTGACAACGCTTGGCACCAGCTTGATAGTCCCACCTGTGGTGCTGATCGGCTAATCGTGAGTTCCCCCGCAGTGCTCATTGGATTGTTTCGTAGTTTTAACAGAGACACTGCTGTACCGTGTCGTGATGCCAGTCGAATCAGTCAACTCAGTGGGTGGATTCAAACGTCTGAACCCAGGTAAATGATTTTATGGATGAATAGATGTCCTTGAACCTTAAAGTTATAACTCAGAGGCGCAGTCTAAAATCATAATCCTGCATAAAAGTAATTATAATAGAAGGTCCTTCATAAGTTATGCAATGTGCAGATAGAACATTTAATGCCTGTGTGTATAGATATATATATATATATATATATATTTTTTTTTTTTTTTTTTTTACTTGAAGGAGAGAATTTTTGTGTAAAGTGATTAGCTGTGAATAGGATCCCTAATACTAAACTGTGAAAGAAATAATTGTGTTACATAATGATTGCAGTGGGATCGCTGAGAGCCAGGTTATGAGTCGGCCCTCCCTGTAGACGTTTGCTCATTAAAAGAAGTGTGAAACACCTGTTGAGGCCAGAGGAGTTCACTCAGGGCTTCCTCAGTCAGCACTACACTGGACACCTGCTGCTGCTAGAGAGTGTATTTCTGTTTTCGCTTATGCTCGTGTCTCAGCTCCCCTCCAGTATGGTGAGTGAGTTTGGTGCAGTATTATGGAGCTAAAGTGGGATTTCACTGCTTACTAATAGTCTGAACCGCCTCTCACACTCACAACAAGAATGCGGTACTTTGGGACACGGAACAACGTGGAATGTTGCATCCTGACGCCTAAACCTGCCAAGAAAATGTAATTTTAGAAAAGGGGACTCATCTTCTTCAGGCGGTCGCTCCCTGCTGTCAACAAGCGTTTTGATCTTTTTGAGCTAGTGACTCACGTGTCTAATCTCCTTCCTCACTCTCTCCCTGCACAAATAGCTCGAAACATAACTAACCTCATTTATACAGAATGAAATGCTAAATTCATCCTCTGTTATGCCACTGTCATATTAAAAAAAAAATCAGTTTGTGAAAGTATGATGCTTTATTGTAATGTGTGTGTGTGGATTTGAGTGTATGTGCAGTTTGCATCAGTGTGTGAGTGAGTGGGTGAGGGCACAATTTAGCAAATGACTGCTTTCATATGTTTTGTCAACATTATAGTGGACTGTGTTTTGAATAGTGGATGGAATAAACATAAGGTGAGCGCAGGCAGAATGTTGCATGCTTTGTGTGGAGTGTTGCTGTTTGAGTTGTTGTGTATTCAGTAATGTGTGTTCAGTAAACCCAATTGCTAATGCAGCTGTTTGAAGCACGTTTTATGCCCACTTTGTGCTGCTAGGTGCTGACACTGAGTTTGGTAAGTTAATACATCTATTTCAAAATGATTCTGCTTCACTCATTATCATCCATACTGTTTACACCGATAGCATGGCAAAGGCTAATCACGTTTCTGCTCAGTGTTTTCATATTAAGATGCGTTGTGTTGCCATAGAAACAGCACTCTAATTCTTACACTGCATCTTACATGTCTGATACACTTTGTGCTGCGTTTTACAGAAGTGCATGTGTATAATGTACATCTCCATAATTTACTCCTCTCAGATTGTCGTAGCCTTTTTTAAAGACGTTGATCTTATTAGGATGCTGCCTTACATGGAATGCTGTCAAGAAGTTTAATAAGCACTGATGTAATTTAAGTACTTCTGTGTAATGTTTATAAAACACCCACACAGTTAAATGAGGATATCACTCCGGCTCCTCGCGACACATCCAAACCCCAGCTGGCTTGATTTGCATAAACAGTGCATCACAGTCATACATACTGTACATCATATAGAGTGCCACAGGCATCATGCATTATTCTACACTACTAGCTTGAAGCTCTGACAACTAGATACTAGTGTGGAAACGCACTTAAATCACACATCAGATCTTGAAAGAATTATTCAAGTTGAAAATCTTTACTGATGTACATTGTATAATTGATGTAATAAACAGTCAATGGAAACTACAATCATCAACCCACTGAGGGCTGGTTTCAAAATCACACTAAAAACGTCTAAGCACTTTTCAACGGATGCTGTCCTGGGGGATCTCCTCCCAGACATGGATTAGGGCATCAGTGAGCTTCTGGACAGTCTGTAATGGTACTCGGCGGCATCAGATGCACCGATACATATCGTCCCATAGGTGCTCACTTGGATTTAGGTCAAAGGAATGAGAGGGCCAGTCAATGGCATCAATGCCTTCATCATCCAGGAACTGCCTACACACTCTGGCCACATGAGGCTAGGCATAGTTCTGCATTAGGAGGAGCCCAGGGCCCACTGCACCAGCATAAGGTCTAACAGTCACTCTGAGGATTTCATCCTGGTACCTCACAGCGGTCAGAGTACTGTTGGCAATGACTTGAAGGTCTGTGCGACCCTCCAAGGACAGGCTTTCCCAGACCATCACTGCCCTACCACTAAACCGGTCATGCTGGATGATGTTACAGGCAGCATAACCTTCACCACGGTGTCTCCAGACGCTTTCACGCCTGTCACATGTGCTCAGTGTGAACCTGCCCTCATCTGTGAAGAGAACGGGACACCAATGGTGGACCTGCCAATTCTGGTGTTCTCTGTTGAATGCCAATTGGGCTGCATGGTGCTGGGCTGTAAGCACAGGTCCCACTAGAGGACGTCGAGCCCTCATTCCACCCTCATGGAGTCTGTTTCTGACAGCTTGGTCAGAAACATGCACCAGTAGCCTGCTGGAGGTCATTTTGTAGGGCTCTGGCAGTACTCCTCCTGTTCCTCCTCACACAAAGGAGCAGATACTGGTCCTGCTGCTGGGTTGATGCCCCTCTATGGTCCTGTCTCCAGTCTCCTGGTATCTCCTCCATGCTCTTGAGACTGTGCTGGGAGACGCAGCAAACCTTCTTGCGACTGCATGTATGGCTGTGCCATCCTGGAGGAACCGGACTACCTGTGCAACCTGATTGGGCTGCAGGTAGTGCCTCATGCTACCAGGAGTGACAAGGACACTAGCAGAACACAAACTAGAGCAGAATCAGTCAGGAAGGATAAGGAGAGAAAAACTGTCTGTGGCCAACACATGTAAAACCATTCTCTTTTTGCCTCTCCATTGCACCAGTTGTCACTTTCATTTGGGAAGCCAAATAAGCTAGCACAACCAATTAATTTTTCTAAAAAAATGAAAAGAAACCTGGGAAAACACTGAATGATAATCACATTATTGACTGAAAACCGGTTTTTGCAACAACCCCTTTATATTTAGCTAAATGAAAAACCTGTTCTCTCTGGGCAGATGTGGGCTTGAGCTAGAGTGTGATGTCCACAAATCACAAGGTTAGTACGATCGTGCATTGTAAATTGTAAAATTTGCTATTTTGATGATCAGTTGGTTTTCAATAGTATCTAAACCTGTGGGTTTTGAAAGAGGTTTGCAAGCCCAAACATTACTTTGTAAAAAAATGAATGATGCAGTTAGATGACTCTGAGATGATACTGCTGCCCAGTCCCCCTAAAAAAAAAGTTGACTACATTTCTGCACACCATGAATAAGTTACATTTGCATGTTTCATATAAATAATTTTACCATTTTCAAAGTGATGTACTATATGAGCTGACTTCGTCATCATGAGGTAGAGAGGACAGTTGACGATGTGAGCTGCAGACCCCTGTTCAAGACCAACAAACAACAAAACAGTTTATTTTCTAACAAGTCTTTGCTGTGTTCCCAGTGACTTTTAGTCATCAAATCTGGGTGTTTTTTAGTGACCTTTTGCTGTTGTTTCAGCAGATGCTACAAAAAGCATTAGTTACCATGACATTGCTTTTTCTGCCAGGATAGGGGCACAAAAAGCAGTTGTTTTTATGCCCCCCAAACTGGTTGTTTAAAGCCAAAATATGATCTTTTCTTAACCATAACCAAGTGGTTTTATTACCTAAGCCTAGCCACACACCAGCCATAGCATTGTTGAAATGTAAAGTTTCAACGTATCTGCTAAATGATAACATACAAATGTAATGTCTCTGGTGTTTGCAGAAATGTACAATGGCATCTTTTTTCCTGGTGATTGGGTTAGGTATTACATACATTCATAATTGTCGGACAAAGTTTGAATAGAATGTTAATGAAATGATACAGTGTCACAACAAACACCAAACCTGCCGGAGCATGTGAGGAAATGCTTATGAAACTATATCGACAGGAGAGCAGGTGGAGATGAATAAATCTGGCTCTGGTAGACCTCTTGTGCACACAGAGCACTGCACACTGCAGTAAAAGTAGTAGCCTTGTAAAACATATTTGGGGCTGCTATCGTAGATGGCTTAGCATTATATTGACAGCTCTCCTACCTTGGCCCACTTATTTAATAAAAAATACACTTTGCCAGGGATGAAAAAAACCCTACATTTACACACGAGAAGTGTGCAAGGCCTTGCCTTGAGAATGTGGAAAATACTGCAGAGGGTATGCTCTGCAGGAAAGTAGTGCTCATACCGCACACATCCTTTTCACAACCTGATGAATATAAGGTTACACAAAATTGCCTGAGAAAGATGCAGTGAATTCCAATGATTTTGCTGTTAGTATGAGACGTGTCAAGGCATGAGTGTTGAATATTTTGAAGTGTGTAGTGTGAATGTGAAGAAGCTCAGCATGTTATTGACATGTTTGTCAAACGTCATGGGAAAACGTGTCCAATACATCTGAGCTTGTGCATCAATGATAATTATTGGGGGTGGGGGTACTATTGCTGCTATATCATTTTTCTATACTTATTTTATTTTTATATGTATGTATCTTGTACATTAATTACTCTCTTTATTTTGTGCATGTATGAGTCCATTCAAAGCCCATCCTCACCTAGTCACTCTGTTTATCTTCACTTTTTCTCCCTATAGGCTTAAAGCTAACTAATGAGCAGATCATCGGATTATAACATAATATTTTAAATACGCTGACTATATCAGAGAATATTTAAAAACAAACAAACAAACAGAATTGTTTCCTTTTCAGCATGCAATGAATGCCATTAGCACCGCTGCAAACTCGCCAGCCTTTAAAGGTGTTTATGGTAGGGCTTCTAAGTCGCCATGGTGGATTCAGTGGTGGTCATTGACTGTCAGCCATTGGTCATGGACAATAGCATCATAAATGGATCAAATGAGTTAACACTTGACAGTATGTATGAGCCACTAAAGCCCTCTTTCCACCAAGCAGTAATGTACAGTTCAGTTCAGATCAGTACGAAAAGTTGTGGATGGTACCAATGGCACCGTTCCGTACCATCCCTATTTTTGGTCCCCCCTCTGTTGGGGTACCCTAGCACACAGATCTGGTACTAAAAGGTGGAGCTGTGAACACTGCAGTCCGTTGACTGTTCAATAGCGGACGGTCACTGCTCAGGGCTGAGTTGTAGCTGGTAATGAGGCTTATGTAGCCGCTGTTCCCCGTGGAAGGTTTACATATGTTAGTAAATTGTAAAAATAAAATGAAAGGATGTGTTGCTGCCTCTCACAGCAGCTATGGTCTGAGAAAAATGATTCGCTGGGCTGACTGCCAGCAACTTTTAAGGTGGAACATGTCCTTGATATGTTACTCGATGCATAAGTTGACGACATGAATCCATCAGCATACCTTAAATTTCGATGTGACAACTTTGACCATTACTTTAGTTTTTATTGTCTCTCTTGGATGACATACACTTTAAAATGAGTGGATCTTCAAGAGTTTAAAAATATATATTGTTTTTGACCAGGTTATGTGAACTGCATATATTCTAATCCTCACTCAGAGAAAAAAAAGTGTTGCAGAGCGTTGCTCCTGTGGGCTCCGGCAATACTAAACCCCTGAGCTTGCCTTAGAAGGACTAAAAGCACAAACCTGCTATTATTAAATATCCAATGAAGAGAGACTCTCACTGCAGCCTGCTCTAATGTGTTCTTAAAATGTCGGCATGCAACCTCGTTCTGTGGACAATAAACAAGGCGCAGACTGATACAGTAGGAAAGACAGTGAGTGCTGGAGGGAGCAGTGAGTGACAAAAACCTCACCCACATGAAAGAGTGCTGATTGCGGTGAAAACGCTAAGCTGACCTTCTGGTTCCAAAGGTACCATACTGAAAGGAAACGGGGCTTAATTAAAAGCAGCAGGACCTGATGTGTTGATGTGTCAACTTTCAAAAGACACACGAACAAGGTGTGGATCAATTGTGTATGAACAACATTATTGAGCTTCCACACATCATTTACACATCAAGGTTTGACCTACTGAGGGGCAAATGAGCACAGAAAAAAGGTTGCTTATTGATGATAGCACTTTATGGAAATCTGCACATCACCTAAATTAACAAATCAGATGCAAAATACCAAAGTACAAAACTATCCTACACTTACATGTGTATGATATAAGTTGCCTGGGTCCATAACAGAAGACAGTGTCTGCCCAGGACCTACTGTTGCTACTTTACCAAGGCAGCTAAAGCTCCATGTTTTCAGCAGCCGGTGACTAAAATTACCTGCTGTACAGATACTATGACCCAATATCTATAGTTCAGCACAGTATGCATGAACATGTCTTCCTCTTTAATCCTCTTTCCTGGTGCTTCTAAATGCTTATCTACAGAACTGTTTGCTCTTTTTGACTTTTGGATGTCTATGATCATGTCTTATGCATTTTACCACTGACACCTGTTGTTATGTCATGTGGTGCTTCCCTCCACTCAGTAGTCATTTTTCAGCATCACTGAAAACCATATCTGAGACAAAGTCAGCACCGTTGCCACTTATGTAATGATAGCATTTTTGGAAATTGAACTGTTTAAGAAATAATGTCATTTTAAAACATCAGCATTTATTTGGATAAATCTCTGGCTTTCTATCTCTAGAGAGGCCCACATCTGAAACACTGTCATCAACGCCATCGGTGGAAATAGTTTAGTCACTGCAATGCATTCTTCACAGTTCTGCTCCGTCGTCGTTGCTAGGTAACATGTAGTTTCTTGCCAGCTGAAATGTTGTTCAACATCTCAGCATGGTGATGTTGGGGAGAAAAGTGTTACATATTTGCAACACTTCCTGTTCCAGAGAGGAGGTAACAGCATGGTGCACACAGCATAAACTGGCCAAAATCTCTCAGTCACTGGATCTGACAGCCACTTTTTTTTCTTGTTCTAGAAAAGGTGCAATAGAACAGGGTGCACAGTATTGCCTGAGCAAAGTATCTCCATCGGTGGCTCGACTGTTATGAGAGCATTATAAATCTGGACTATGGTAATAGAGTGGCCAGCCTCTCAGGCCTGAAAATGACTTATTATGTGTCAGTATTTTTTTCCCTTCCTCTTCAAGGTATTTTGGCTTGAAGTGTAAATAATTAATTTCCCTATTTAAAGAGCGTCATGTTTGATTTATAACCACAGAGGGTGCAGCGAGGTGACTGCATAGGGGTGGTATTCACTTCTGAATGACAGAAACACCTTCATTCGGAACTGGGTAAGACTATGGAAAGGAAACTGCAGAGAAATGTGGAATGAAGGTTTACATAGCGGCTAGAAATAAATATGTAAACACAACCTTTACAAAGTCTTCCTTTTCTAAAAAAACTGAGCTAATTTAAGAATAAGGAGATGGCACTGTACCTGACGTGATTAATTTTCTCAGCATAGGTTGCAGATAGATTTATAGTTTAACCTTTTAGAACTAAAAGTATAATAAGCAAACTGACCCTTCTCAACAAAAACCTAGCAGCCTGATGTTTCTATGATGCATCCTGCTCATAGTTTAGGGCTGAACTGCAGAGTATAACATGAAACCTCTTCCAATCATTACAAACAGTGACTCTACTTTTCAACTGAAATATGTTATTTGATATTCATATTAAAATTAGTTATAGAAATTATATGAACAACATACAGGAGCCTGTACAAAATGACCCCAAGCTCAAGGTTTGTTTGACCTTGCTGTTATTGTAAACTCAAATCCATACACATAGAGGTGAACTGTATATGCATTCACATACACACAAAGCGTCACTGCTACATCTTTTCAGCTACAGCTGTCATGCGATTTTACATACCTCTGCTTCCTGTATGAGCCACATCACTTCATAGAAGATATTTTCTACAGCACCCACGTCAGTCACAGTATAATCTTACCCACCACTCTGTGTCTGATTACATCAGTGCACTGATGTTAGTACCTTCAAAATAACCCAAAAGTAAAGACAAGAAAGGGATGTATGCAGGAAGCAAAGGTTAGAGGTTCTTAGCTTGCAGCCAGCACAGTAAACAGCTCTCCTAAACAGATACACGTTTACTCAGATAAAGTCTACTGCAACTCTTAGAATATGAATGGCATATGAAGTTTGCTGTGAGAGTGCATGTCAGCTCCATACCTTTATAAAGTTTGTGTCTTTTTCAGTTGTCATTCAAATGATCAAAGCTGTCCTTCTTTCAGAACTCAAAAATCAGCTTGTTTTCATTTTTTATAAAGTTACCAATCACAGTAGAAGGTAGAGGGTGCAGTGATGGTTGATTTAAGTGTTTATAGAGGCAGAGAAAGAGAAAAAAAGACAGAAATGACCGCATAAAAAGGTAGGGAGCACAGTGGCTGAACTCTGACAAGCAAAGTCACTTGCATGGCTTTGTGGCCACTAAACACATAAACATAGGCCCAGCGCTACACTTGCTGGTGCGTAGTTTCCATGGGAACGCAGCTGATTTTACACTAAACACTAGGAAATAGATTCAATTAGTTGTTAGTTTCTAAGGAATAGATGTTCTGTTACTATATAATTGAACAAACAGAGGTTTCACGTCACTGCGCTCGGTGCTCTGCTGTTCCGTCGGTCTCTGTCTCCATGCGTTCTGAGATTGAAGTGCTTTAAATAACTAAATAGTATATACCCACCAGCCACTTTATAAGGTACACCTTGCTAGTACCAGGTTAGACGTTTTTTTTCCTTCAGAACTGCCTTGATTCTTCGATAGGGATAGATGGGACAAGGCACTAGAAACATTCCTCAGAGATTTTGGTCCATATTGACATGATGACATCACACAGTTGCTGCAGATTTGTCGGCTGCACATCCATGATGCGAATCTCCTGTTTCACCACATCCCAAAGGTGCTCTATTGGATTGAGATCTGGTGACTGTGGAGGCCATTGGAGTACAGTGAACTCATTGTCATGTTCAAGAAACCAGTTTGAGATTATTTGACATGGCTTTATGACATGGTGCATTATCCTGCTGGAAGTAGCAATCAGAAGATGGGTACACTGTGGTCATAAAGGGATGGACACGGTCAGCAACAATACAGGATGCATCCATCCTTTCATGTCGATTATACCAAATTCTGACCCTACCATCTGAATGTTGCAGCTGAAATCGAGACTCATCAGACCAGGCAACGTTTTTCCAATCTTCTGTTGTCCAATTTTGGTAAACCCCTGCCAATTGTAGCCTCAGTTTCTTGCTCTTAGCTGACAGGAGTGGCACCTGGTGTGGTCATCTGCTGCTGTAGCCCATCTGCATCAAGGTTCGATGAGTTGTTTGTTTAGAGATGGTCTTCTGCAAAATCCCAGTAGATCAGCAGTTTCTGAAATACTCAGACCAGCCTGTCTGGCACCAACAACCATGCCACATTCAAAGTCACTTTAATCACCTTTCTTCCTCATTCTGATGCTCAGTTTGAACTTCAGCAGGTTGTCTTGAATTCCTTTCCTGAAATTTTAAAGAATGCCTCTGAACCTCTTCAGTCAGGACCTGTTGCACATGTGTTTCATAGTTCTTCCTACTGTGTCCTTGGTACAAAGGCAAAATTTATACTTTGCCACTGCAATTGGACGCCAAAGTGGGGCACATTGTAGTCAGTTGCAAACTTTATTAGCATGTTTGCGCTGTAACATCATGAGTGCAATATCTTTTGTGAACCTTGAGAGGCTATCTGCCTTGGGGCAGACAGCAGTTGCATGTGATGCACAATTCATAATGCAATCAGCAGCAATTCAGTCTTTGTGAATTTGCCCCTAAATATTCCCTACAAGTTTTTATTTTCACATATTTCCAAGGAGAAAGTGCTGGCTGCATAATAGCTAATATTAGCAGTAATGAACGCTGGTTATGTAGCTAAATGAATTTTTCTTTTGGAGTCGAAGAGCAAATATGCACACAACTTTTGAGTGCTGTCACTGGGTTTGTGCCAAGCCAGTGTTGGTGCTATTTCTGGGGATGTTCTTGGGTAGTTTAGCCCCCTCCCCCACTCAGTCTTATATGGTCCTTACTCTATTTCTGTATGTAATGCAATTGGGTGTTCTTTTACTTTTGTCTTCCTTTAACTCCATCCCTCTTGTTCCTTGCCGCTACTGTACCTACGAGTCTGCCTTCAGGTCTCTGCCTTTTTTCTTGCTCTTTTTTCTTCTTCTTTGTCTTTTTCCTCTGTAAGAACAGTTGCCAAACATGATGCTTCTCTACAAGTCTGTCCAGAGAGGGAAGTGATTCACTGAAGGTCAGCCCTTATCTCTCTCTTTCTGTCTGCTCTGTATTCTCACATCCAGTGTGACTGTACACACACACACACACACACACACACACACACACACACCATGCGTTCAGATTATAACTAGTTTCAGATGGGAGCTTTGAAGCCACGGAAAGCTGGCTTTCTTTCATCCCAGCATTGACTCATGTTCCATTTTCATAATTTGGTAATTTCATGAATATGTAATGCCTTCCTGTTGACCTGACTAATATGCGGGAGACACAGTGACACACACACACACATTTTCTCAAAGGAAAACAGGAGGATTACAGATCAACTAACCAAAACCACTTAAAGGATGATTCCATTTATTTTCTGAAATGGGCACATTTGTATTTTTATTTTTCTGATGATTGATTGAGTAAAATGTTTAATTGGTTCCTTCATTTAAGCAATTTTAGGTTCTAGAGAGCTCTATTCAATATTCAACTGGAAGGGCACTCGGAGAGCACAGACTTCTGCAAAGTAGATTATCTCATAGTATTTCCATTATTATACTCAAACACTGCATAACATGGACAAAAATGTATTATAATCCAAGTTAACACAAACTTCACGTCGTCTTTACGCACAACATTGTCCACAACCTCCTATGGTCATGTGCACTGATCTGCCGCACTGCAGTGGTAGTTCAGTCAGGAACACTTTAGTCAAAGAAAACTTAATTTCCATTTGCAGTATTATATTTGGCGATATGGCTCTGTTCTGGGGCTTCTCTGCCTTTCTTAGGCCTACACAGAAAAACTCTTCCACACACCTATGTGGAAAGCCTAAGGCGGAGGGGGCACACCTCTCTGCCCTTCCACACCCAAACGAGGAAAGCCTGAGGCAGAGAGCGCAAACCTCCCTGCCCTTCCATGCACCTCAGTGGAAAGCCTAAGGTAGGGAGAGTAGCCGCAAAGACCCTCTGTGAACAGAACACAGCAGCATAAATAAACAGCAAAAATGGTACTGATAAGTCAGACACAGCATGAAAAGGAGGAGCTGGGGTGGAGGTGGGTTGCGAAGAGGCTTGCAGAGGAAGCAACAACAGCAGGCAGGCCAAAGCAGTTTAAATAGGACGCCCTGAAAGAGATTTGATGATTGGTTGCATAGAAAAGAATCATGTGATCTATCAGCTGACTCCCTTCCATCAGTCACCTGCTCCATCAGTTGATTGGCTGTTTGAGATCAGCTGATGTAGCTGGGATGTGAGCTGAGCTTGACATTGTGTCCTGTCTGAACTAACGCTATGCACAGTTTTTTTTAGCACTCCATTGCTGGCCTCGGAGCTTGGAGGTACTGAAGTTTGGTAATGCTGGATTTCAAAGTTAATCATGCTTGGTAGTTCTGCCGTTGTTCGGTCTGCGCTTAGAAGTACTGAGTTCGATGCCCAATCCAGAGTGTGACTAATAAATGCAGATGTATCTCCTGAATATAAACAGTACAGTAACACAGGGGACAACACATAGAATGGATAGCTTCATAAGCCTCTTTTACACAGGAATTGAGCAAATTTGCAGGAAAGCCCAATCCCTCTTCTTTCAGCATTGGCAGTATAAAAACAAAATCGGGGAGTGCGGCAAATTGCCGCCTGCCTTCTTTTGTTTATACAGAATGCGCCTTTTTCGGGGCAATGGGGGGCGTGAGCTAGTAACTGAACGTGCAGCTCAGCGTGTGACGTAAATGGTGACGTACCGAGGAAAGCCGCGGCTGGTCAGTCCTTCGGCGATTCTCTCGTACATCGGCCCGTCCTTCACTTTCCTTCACATTCCATCATAATGGCCTCCTCATTAGCGAGGGCAAGGAGGGCGCGAAATTCTTTATCTCCCCAGTTGCTCGTCTTCTGCTTTGCGTCTCCTTAGTGCTGCTAGATACTCATTCCTGCTATCAGCTGTTTCCTGGTTTGAAGTCCACACCAGTGAGTCGAACGTGCGGCGTCATCAACAGCCCCTCCCATAAGTCATCAACAGCCCCTCCCGAGGCGGAAGGCCGCCTCGCTCTGTTTATACTAAAACCGTTCCGCCGATATGACTACCCTACGAGGCGGAAAATTGGGCACCTCAGATCAACTCACCAATCCGGCTCTGTGTGTGTAAACGCTCGCAGCTGGCCGGCAAATCGGCCGAACATTCGCGGAAAATCTGGCAGTGTAAAAGGGGCTATAGAGTCAGGCTCTGGAAAAAGACTTTTCTGGTCTTGACAACAATGAAATCCTTCAGATGGAGGTAGCCAGCCATTTAACAATGTTTTTGGTACAAACAGTGTGAAAAGAAGAGCAAACAAAGAAAAACAGATAGGGTAAATATAAGGAAAAGTGTTGAGACAAAGAGTGCAGAGTGAGAATGAGCGGTAACAGCTGTTGTTGCGGTGGCATCGTGTGGAACGCCAATGCTACCACACGTCTCTCTCTCTTTGCCCCCCTCCACCTCTTCTCCAGTCCTTCCTTTCTTTCTTTCCATCCCTCGTTATCAGCCAGGGTGCAGGCATGGGGACCGCCCACCGAGAGGTGCCCATGAGGCTCAAACTGCCCGCCTGCCTCTCTCCTTTCTCTCTGTTCTTTCTGCTTGAGGTCGAACACCATTGGGGGGTGCGATTCAGTGCGATAATTTGCTGTCTCATCCCAAACAGACAATGCGTGCGCTCACACACACAAACAGTTGTGCTTGGTATTAAAAAGACACAGGAGAATGTGTTCATACAAAAAATTTGTCACACATATGCAGACATGCAAATTATCACACTGACATTTTAAGTGCTGGACTCACACAAGCTCGGCTGTGCACAAACACCAGAACACAGAGGAACATTTGTCATTTACTGTGTGTGTGTGTGTGTGTGTGTGTGTGTGTGTGTGTGTGTGTGTGTGTATGTGTGTGTGTGTGTATGTGTTTAGCAATGACTATGAATTGTGTGTGCACCTGAGAGAGTGTTTCTCTGTTTGTTGACTCTTAATTACAAACTGTTAATGTGAATGACACTGGAGCCTGATAAAATATAGATGTGTGAGTGCGAGCCGGTGTGTGCACATCTGTACTTGTTTGTGCGCATCTCTATGTGCGAACTGACACCTCTGTCTAATGAAGATGTCAACAAGGATGTCAATTATTGTTGGCAGGGGACAGAATATTATTAACTAATGGGCCTGTGTTTCAAAGCAGTCTCTTTGTGATGTTAAGTGTTCACTGTTACTGAGTTTAGAGAGATGCGTGTGTGTGTTTGGGATCCTGCTGGTCACACCGGTTGCATGGTCAGACATTTGAACTTCTGTTTATCAACCTGAATTAAGTTCATAATAAATACACGAGCAACGTAATGATTTAATTTTAAATTTTCGCAAATGTGTAACAATCATTCATTTGTGAGATGGTGCAACAAGAAATGCCATATAAGGCACACAAAGGCACAATTTCATGCATGTGCACACACACACACACACACACACACACACACACACACACACACACACACTGAGCTTTATACTTCGTTGATTGCTGTCAAGACCACTCGCAGAGTTTAAAGAAACCAACAGACTGAAGGGCATTTGGCCAGTAGGAATAGGGACAAAGAAAGATACACACACACACACACACACACATACACACACACACACACACTCACACACACATACAGAAATGTCTTTTACAGTGACCGTATCTAGGTGAAAACAGATTAGCACTTTGGAGCGCTTGAGCTTTACCACCAACTGTTGCCCCAAATTCTGCGTTGAATAACCTTGTGTGTGTAGGTGTGTGTGTATGTGTGTGCTACTTGTGCATTCATGGCTACATACGCTGTGATTGTTGGTTCATGTGTATTGTACACGCAGCGTCTGTGCATATGAATGTGTTTGTTCATGTGTTTGACAGTTTGAATACCAAAGGTTGAACACTTGTAGGCTGCCAGTATTGGGCAGTCTTCTGAACGCTCCTTAATTTACAACTTCCTGTCACACTGTTAGATTGGCTAAAGGTGAATTTGCTGAGGGAGAAAAATGATTTTCACTGAGTGTGCTGGAAAGGATGGCAGAGGAGATACCCCCACACCAATGAAACTGGAATAGAAAGCCACAAAAAGGTCCACAGGCTGAGATTAATGCAAAAATAGTCTATTAATTTAAGACATCTGTGCACAAAAAAAGGTAGTGAACTGATGTGAGTATGAAACTGACATTAGAAGACAGCTTTCAGATGGTCACTTTTACAAAAAAATAAACTCCAATATGATGCTACATGACACTTTAAAACACAGACTGACACTTTCCTTGCTAACACCTGAGGTGCTGCATTATTAACAACATCTGAGAAAGAATACCTTACTAGTGATCTTTCCAGCAAACCTGTGCTCTACATACTAACTTAAGGTCACAAATTTCTCACCAATGTCACTAACCCTAAAGTATAGTCTCTGGCATCGGGTCCCTTACAGAACCTTTTCCCAGTTGTGTTGATGCCCACATATGCCCTCTGGTGGTGAAATTGCTATCATACTTGAAGGACACCAGTGATTTACGTGATCTGTTATCACATATTCAAATTCCTGATGGTCATATTTTCTTTGTTGCATCAGATGTTACCAATTTATCCACCAACATTTCTCGTTCTAGTGGACTAGTGGACCTTCAGGTTTTCTCGGACAACGATTATGGGGGGGGGGGCTTGAGCCTATCCCAGCTGACATTGGGCAAGAGGTGGGGTACACCCTGGACAGGTCGCCAGACTATCACAGGGCTGACACATAGAGACAGACAACCATTCATGCTCACATTCACACCTATGGTCAATCTAGAGTCACCACTTAACCTGCATGTCTTTGGACTGTGGGAGGAAGCCGGAGTATTCGGTGAAAACTCACGCTGACACGGGGAGAACATGCAAACTTCACACAGAAGGGCTCCCCCACCCTGGGGTTTAAACCAGGAACCCTCTTGCTGTGAGGCGACAATGCCAACCACTGTTCCACCGTGCCACTGATTGGGGTGTAAATAAGTAAAATAAACGTGTGAGAGTTAGTAAAAGTAGCAGCTGAAATAAACTCTATTCAGAAGGAAAGGAGACATTTCATTTAAAATGCAGACGGGGGGGAAAACTCCCGCCATCACTATCATAATTACTGCTGTTTGGAGGTAACGATAGTACACAGTGGGCAGAAAGTAAGGGTTATGGAGCAGAGCAGATAATCCAGCCTTAATCCAACCACAATATATGCCATTCACAGCAGCTCTTAGTCAGTTTGGTGCACAGCCAAGGATAGGCACACAGGAAGAGGCCTGTGCCAATTTGTACTAACAGCAGTACAATGACAAGAGACAGAGGTGGTCACCACTGCTGAAATGTGCAGACTCTCTTAACAGGTAAAAATCCTTCTCTTAAAATTTGACCCAGTTTTCTATGAATGTTTTTTGTTCATTTTTTGTCTTTTCTTTTTGTGTTTTCCTTTTATCCTCCTTTCTTTTGTTTTACAATTTCTTTCTTTTTGAAAACATTTTTCTACTTGCCTTTTTCAGCATCAACATATTATTAGAGGAGTAGTCAGGTGATGGTTATGGTTTGAAAACATTTCTTAAGGTTTATACATGTTGTATAGTGTGATTTTTATGCCTCCATGGTGGCGATAGCCATAGCTGGAGGCATTATGTTTTGGGGTTGTCCATTCAGTTGTCATGATTGTGATATCTCAAGAAAGCATTGAAGAAATTTCTTAAAATTTGGCACAATGATAGACTAATTAGATTTTAGTGGTCAAAGGTCAAAGTCACTGTGACCTTGTCTGTCACATTCTTGTGAATACAAAATCTCAAGAACACCTTGTGGCAAGCTTTTCAAATTTGGCACAAATGTCCACTTGGACTCATTGATGAACTGATAAGATTTTGGTGGTCAAAGGTCAAGGTCACTGTGACCTCACAAAACATGTCTCTGGCCATACCTCAAGAATTCTTACGCTAATTATGACATAACTTCAGACCAGTGTGTAAGTGAATAAAATGATGAAGTGATGACATTTTCTATCCAAAAGGTCAAAGGTCAGCTTCACAGTGAAACCATAATGTACTGCATAAAAGACTTTTCTGGCCATTACTCAACATCATAACTCAGGAACAGAAGAGGAGACATTTGGTCAGATACTGAATTAGTGGCACTAATCTTGGGTGTCCACCTTGAAATGTGCTGATTGTATAGATCCTCTGTGCTGCCGGGGGAAGATGTGTGTAAAGCATTCATGTTTTCACAGACATGGATGTAAACTGTAAGAGAAAGTTTCCTGGTGAGCAGGAGGCAGTAATTCTGGTTTAAAATGTCATGTGAACCTTTAATATTTTGATTTAATGCCACATTGTTTTTTCGATTGTAGTTATTTTTAGGCCAGGCATCTCCAGATTCAAATTTCTGCTGTTTATTCATCATCCACGTTTGTGAAAGACAATGTATTTTGTTTTAGCTCAGCTGTTTCAGTATTGTCATTGTCACTCCTCCCTGAGTGGCAGACAAGCAAAAGTCAGCATCTGCCATTATACATTCATGGAGAAAAACAAAAAACAAACAAAAACAAAAGGAAAAAAAAAAACTTGAAAAGAGAGTTGTTGTGAAATTGACAGTCAGATTAAAAAGAATTCTGGGATATTTCTTACAATCTGCTGAAGAGAAAAGATCAACAACATGAAGTGATACTTTGAAGAGGGCAGAGTAACACAGTTTTCTGAATGAAACATGCAATAAAATCTAGATATTTTTCCAAACCTCTCCCCAGACAGTCACAATATGCTTTGAAGTCCTTTTGATTTAGATTAGGCTGACAAATCCAGCTTTTAAAAAGGCCCAGGGGTCTATATGCCCTCAAGTTTTGTTCCATAACTTACTTTCGCCATGTCAAGCTGTCTGTATGACTAATAGACAAAAAACAGTGCCATAAATGCATACTATAACAAACCTAAGTCAACATTTCTCAGATTAGCTGAATACCATTTGTCTTGTTAGGACGTACATAGTCATGCACATGTAAAACATAAATATTTCCTTTTCCTTTCTCTGTTTTTCTCCATTTCTTTACCACCTCCTGCCCTCAGCGTGACTTCCACCTCTAACTTTTCACCATACTCCACTCTTGTTCTTGCTGTCAGTCTCACTCACACACACACACACACACACACACACTCACAGAGATGTGTGTTTCTCCAGGGTGGTCTCTGGCCTGGCTCAGTGTTATAGTATATTTGCATCTTCTGTCATTGAGCGAGGACAGAGTGCATAATCCCACTGAAGGCCGACAGCTGACAGGCAGTTTGGCATCCTCAGCTGAAATTACTGCCCTCTATTGCTTTTTTCTTAGCTCTAGCCACAATAGTGGAACCTATATTATTTTTACCTAGCAACAACAGTGATTGGGTGCAGAGAAATATTACCCATTATTATTATTAGTAGACTGCAAATTGGTTGCACATTATGGAAAATGACTAACACAGAAACAGGAAGTAAAGGAGGCGTCTTGTACGGTAATGATTCGGGGATCCAAATAGTTTTGGTGAAAGCAAACTCTGTCTAAGTGTAAAAATTCATCCAACTGGCTGAATTTCGTCTTCTCCCTCCTCGTCTTAGTCGGTAAATAAGAACGCTTTGCAATACATCTACTGGGATCTCATTTAAAAACATTACGTGCACACAAAATGAGGCCTGAAGAAGGCGTACACCATTCAATGCAAAAGTTAGGATGTATAAAAACAGACTTGATGGAAGAAACTTTGGCCCATGTTAACTAACATTTTGGAGACGGGGAAATTGGCGACCCAGATGAGGTGTACTACATTATATGTGAAGGGAAGCAGCTCTCTTGGTGTGTGATGATGAAGACACATGCAGCAAATATTGATGATACAAGCAGAATTAAGTGCCTAGATAAGCTCAGTGCTACTGTTCAACCTCATGAGAAGGCCATGTTTGTTGTTTTGTGGTGAAGATGCCAATGAAGCCATTGTTGGTGAAAGGCACCTGAACGCCTCGCCATCCTTCCTTCTGCAGAGTGGTCCAGACCTCTAAGAGCTAGTTGCCAGCTACTAATGAGCCAAGCTAAAATTAATGTTAATAAGCCAGGGTGTTCCCAATTATGGTTTGGAGCCTGTAAGCTGTCACTGAGAGGTAACACTGTATTAGTTTCTTATTGTAAGCTACACATGTTGTCTAGTTGCTGAATAGGTTTGCATAAATAAAATGGGTGCTCTTATTAAATTTAATGTAATTTTTCAGGAGTGGATTAAAAACCTCACCACAGTATAAATTAGGAATAATGTAAAGTATGCAGTGTGTTGAAAGTAGACCTAAAAATACTAAAGGACACAGATAAACTACGCAGTTATTATTCTATCAATGGCAGTGGTAATCTCATGTGAATAGGACTACATATGAATGTAATGCTTTCCCTTTCAGGCAAGAAAAATGCTTTGCACTACAGCAAAAATTAGAGTTCATGGCCACGTGAAAGTAATTTTGAGGTTCAGTGTTCATTTATTGTCATTCTACAGCACAGAGTTGAACAACAAAATGCAAGTTGTTGTCCCTTTATGCTATACAGAAAAAAAATGTTTTTAAATTTTGATGGGGTTCAGAGGATGAGTAGTGGAGTCTTACAGCCTGAGGAAAGAAGCTGCTCTGTTGTCTGGTTTACTCTTTGTAAAAGTGGACAAGAACTTGACAGGAGAATTTTGCTTTCTCAAGTTTCCTTTACAAATACAGCCATGTCTGAGCTTTCCTAACCAGGGTGGAGATGTAAAATGACCATGTCAGGTTCTCTGTGTTGCTGATTCTCAGGGGCGTAGAACTGCTCACTTGCTCTACCCAAGCTCCACTGATGTAGGGGTTTGTGTCTATGCCTAGTTATTATTATTATCATTGTTTATTCATTCATTCAGTCTTTTTCCATAACCGCTTATCCTGTGAATGAGTCACGGGGGGCTGGAGCCTATCCCAGCTGACACTGGGTGAGAGGCAGGGTACACCCTGGACAGATCACCAGACTATCACAGGGCTGACACATAGAGACAGACAACCATTCACACTCACATTCACATCTATGCCCAATTTAGAGTCACCAGTTAGCCTAAGCTGCATGTCTTTGGACTGTGGGAGGAAGCTGGAGTACCCAGAAGAGACCCATGCTGACATGAGGAGAACAAAACTTCAAACTCCACACACTCCACACAGAGGGGCTCCCCCACCTGTGGATTCAACCCCCCCACCTTGGGTTCAAACCAGGGACCCTCTTGCTGTGAGGCGACAATGCTAGCCACTGCAACAGTTGTTCTTTATGCAGTTGGTTTTTACTTTTTACATTTGGTATGCAGTACATGCAGTACTTTGTTATGCAAGCTGGATATTGATCAATGGAAAATTACATTGGAAAAATAAACTCAAGGACATGGCTTGAAACACTGAAGTTAATGCAAAGAAAAAAACACAATTTACATAAGCCACACAGGCTCACAGTTATCAGCACAATAGATGTAACTGGTTTCTAATAACTGATTGTGGTTACTTAGTAAAATGCATGTCAAAAAAAAAAAAAAAAAAGCCCCTACGGGTTGAGTGCAAATGACAACATTTGTATATTTTCAGATTAGGGGTGTAAGATTAATGGAGCATGCTAAGTCTTCACTATATCTCACTACAAACTGAGCGAATATGTGGTAGAAAAATATAGTTGGGCTTTCTCCCCAAGGGCATAAACATCAATGGAGGTCTGCTCACAAATGCACTGGGACTTTGTTGAGGAGAAGCCGATAGCATACTAAGCTTCCCTGGCTGCTGAAAGAGCGGATAAAGCAAAATTGTGAAACAGGTGTTGTCAAAATTAGATTAGTCAGTTAGCCAGGGGCTTTTAAAAACAAATGTAGCCCAAAGAGTCCTTCCTGTTTCTCTCTTTACATTCATCTTTTTTTCATTACTCTGCATTTGTGTTTTATCTTTCTCTGAGGCATCCTTTCCTAATTTGTCATGCCTGAAAAGGCTACTCGCCACACGCCAACATAAAAGACTGTTTTTTGACATGTGACACATATCCTGGTCCAGTAAATGAGAGGCTGAATTGTTTCACAGTTAGGAAGTTTAATTGGGGCCATTAAGAGCATTTATAAGAATTGGTATGCACTTCAAGTGAGCATGGTATCATTGGAGTTATTTTTCACAGGCTGCTTCAAGTACTTTTATTTTCTCAAGTATATTAATCGAGAGAAGTTGGCCACTTACACGCCTGTCTCCTAGAAATGACCGTCATATACAACAAATTTAAAATGTTTTTTTTTTTTTCAGGAAAACCTAATATTGAGTGAATTACAGTTTTCTATTAACATGAGGAAATTTTACAAATGAAAGTGCCCAACAAGTTAAAAAAAATGTTGATATAGAACATGTTCACTGACAATGTATTACATTTGTTTTCTGACAAAATAGGTCATCTTGCAATACACAATCCACAACAGTGACTTCACCATTGCTTATTTCATCTCCTTTTTAAATCAAATTTGACCAAAACCTAGATCTTTTTTCTGACCCTGATCAAAGTGCTTTTGTTGCCCTTGCTAACTACACACAGAATTGTGATGAAAACTCAGAATTCTTGTGTCACATCTACAGGAACCACCTCACTATGAATCCTTAAAACTTCAGTTAAAAGCCTAGTCCCACTTAAACGCTCAGTCCCTTTTACTAGCCCGACATGGCTACATATGTAGACAAATAAAGACCTGTCTCAATTAGACACCTGGTCTGGTTGCCAAGCAGTTCATTATTTTATAGAAGTTCTCCGGGTTGTTGGCAACCTCATATTATGAGTCCATTCCTCGATTACCCTGTATGTTATTTATTTTCCTGTAGTCCATAAGAGTCCTCAGATCAAAAGAATCAAAGGGTTTTTCATAAAAATCAATTCAACTTGTGAATATTGTTTCAGCAGGATAAAGTGGGGTTGTGTCGGTATGCTGGGTGCCGCAATCCTCGAGTGCCGTAACTCTCTTTTGCTCTGTTGGAGCTAGGTCAAATGCACAATTCATAACTGATATATTATCTGAAGCCTAATTTTTATACAAGAACTGGTTTGAATAAATAATTTAATTGTATTTCCCATCTTTGCTTATGAACACTTTTGTGTGAAAGGAATTAAAGGCCTGTCCCAAATATAGGCCTGTTGAGTTTTATAGTAATGCAGTGTTTCACTAACTCAAATTAGCATTGTCTCTGAACATAATCCAGGCACTGTTCAGGTTGTCACCACAACATGATTATGAATGCAATATAGTAAAGTACAAACATTATTTCTAGGAGATGGGGTTGCCACCTTTGAATCTGAATCATCATTTGATATAACAGCCTTTTATTTCTCCTTACTGGGCCTGGTTTAGAACTTGACTAAAGGGTTAACATTTTCAGTCCTTTAACTTCTCACTTTTCTGCAGGGTGTGTCAGTATATCCTGATATCACTGTTGTGTGTCGTCAGAGGAGCTACAGACTAAAAACTTCCAAAAGTAACCCACACTGTCACTCCCAACTCGTCAAATACCGACACTCGGCCAATGAAATGTCACGTCTAAATATGATGCGCTAGGTACCACTCCTGCATTGGTTTCGAACAATCAAGGGCGGCGTGCCAATTTACTTGTTACATGAATCGTTTCTTTTCAAAATAAACTTCAATTTTTACAGGAAATATATAGCTTTTGCTAAATATACTTAGACCAAATAAACTTTGACCATTTTACTTCCTTGGGTTTAGGCGACAAAAGCATATGGTTAGGTTTGGAAAAACAACAGCATGTTTTGGCCTAAGATAAGTACGCTTTTTACGAACATACTACAATGTCACATGACATACATTACTTGCATAATATGCTAAACGTACAAGCATGCTACGTCATTGTTAAACAATTCAGTGGACTTTGGTTTCTCACTTGACACAAACAGCACTCTTCCGGGTAAAAGTCCTGAGTTTGTTTGACCCATTCACGTCACCTCCCACCTACCCAGTGTGGACCTTCTTGATCTTTATACCATGGCAGTTGCCCGGTGTGTTAGAAATGCTACCACCAGGGCTAATGCCTTCAGGTCACTGACCATGTGTTGGTAGTTGGCGAGTTGGGAGTGAAACCAAGATACCAAAATAAGGTAGTGAGACAGCGCTTTTTCGGCTGTAATGAAGCTTCTTGCAGGGCATGTTAATGGTGGAGTTGCAACATTGCAGACCCATAATCTCTGTTTTGAGTGCCAAATACCATCTTTGGACTCGACAGGTGGCTTTAAAAAGTTTGTGTCTCGCTCCTTCTTGGTGGGAGGCAACACTCAGCATGGGTATGGTGAAATGGGTTCCTAACTGGCACACTTTCGTAGCAGGAAAAAAGCAAAGTGTTGTGTGAAATTGCCATGTAAAATATCCACAACACTTCTGAATGGGCGACAAAGACTTCAAGAAGAGGCTCAAGAAGAGGTTTAGTCTCACCAACACTTGAGAAGTTCTTCAGATTTAGTTTTTTTGCCTTAGAGTGCTGACACAATGCAGGTTTAATTCCTCCAAAGACAAGACAAGTGCATCCTCTCCAAAGTTTAATACGTTACGGCTTCCTGATGCAGGAGGTGTACTGCATGATTTTACTGTATTCACATAAATGTGAAGTGTAGTGTGTTTCCATGTGATTCAGTACTTTTCCGTGGTCTTCTTATTAGTTTTTATCTCTCCCTAATTGTCATAAGAACTTCCTTCTAAATGAATCACCTCTAACATAAAAGCAGCTAATGTATCTTTAATATATACTGTAAAATTACTCAGTTTCATTACTGGAAACCACACAAACCCTTTTTCAATTGAGCGTGAGTGTGTGTCTGGCTGTGTGAGTCTGTGTGCGTCAAATGTAACAGTTACGCCTTACTCACCAGCTAGGCCCCTATTTTCCCATCACCATGGTGATCCACTTGATAGAGGAAGTATTTTTTCTAATCTTGAGAGTTGAACAGGAGCACAGCCTGTGGTCGCCATGAGATCTCTTGTAACTCTCATTTTCCTTTCTTGCTATTTCATGCCTGTCTTCCAGTTAACTTTTACCTCATTCAAACCTCTGTTAATTAAGAGAGGGGAAAGGGAGCTGAGATCAGTCTCTTGAAACACACAGTGAAGAGTCTTGGAAGTTGATAGAACTGTGAAAAAGTTCTGCCTCCTGGTGAGGGGGGTAATACTCAGTGAAAGCTTACCATGAAACGGCAGATAAAAACCGGTAATGGTGGAGGCGAAAATGTATTTTTCATCCTTGATTCACTGTGTTGGTGGTGAAGAAAATAGCTTTTATGCTCACCAAGCATTAGTCATACGCAAAGGAACGACCATTTCCTATTAGTTGCTAATTAAAGACCGTGTTAACTCCAGATAAAAATGCTGTCACTTTGCGGTAGTGATGGACACATGCAATTTAGGATGGGTCAATGCACCGTGACATCACTGTAGGATGTGGTCAGAGGTGTACAGAGGACAGTAAAACACTGCTTTTCTGCCTGGTATTGAATAATTCTTTAAGTGTGCAAAACTGAGTGCCACTGCCGTTCTGTTTGGTGTTTCCATGATTCATAAACAGCGATGAATGGCTGGTACAAGCTCATCATCAGCAAACCAAGCAACACAGTACATCTATGTCAAATGAGTCATTTTCGGTACTGGTGTAAAGTATATAAGAGATTAATGCCCCTGAGTTAAACAGGACTTGCACTATAATCAACTCGTGAGACCCGTCTTGTAAGAGTATCTCTCACAGCCATTGGTCTCTTTTTATCTGGTGAAGTCAAGCAAAGGTTACGCACTTGTGTGAGACAATCACACATTACATTTCCTGGGCATACACTGTGTGGGAAGTATCCATCTGTCTCTTTTTCTGCTTGTTGCCTTTTCTGTCTTTCACAGTTTCTGTCTCTCTGTGTTCCTCTGTCTGTCTCTCTCTTCCTCTGTGGTGGAATATCAGGCTTGTCAGTCACTTCCTTCTAGAAGAAATTGATGGACTAGGGGGTTTGACTCATAATCCCTAGTAGACAGCAGCTCATACTGCACTACAAAAGAAACGCCAATCCAAACAAGCAAATTAAAATAAAATGAACTGGAAATAATTAAAGGCAAAATAATCACAGCGGGGGCCTCAACAATGAAAACTCAAAACAGTAAGCTGGAAGCTGCTATTACTGTAGCCTCAAATTTATTGACAGTTCATAAATAATGGGTCTATTAACACTAACACTATTACACAGCCATATCAAGTTATTGTTTTCTAATGCTTTTGAAAGCTAATTTTACATCATTAGTTCGGGGGCATGGTGTGCATTTGGCCTGTACTTTCAGTGGTCATAAATTGAGAAACAACAAATTGAGTTGTAATCTAAGTCAAACTACATGTGCACCTCAAATTCATGTTGTCAAGAAATTATGGACTGAGGCTTCAGAGCAAGCAAAACAAAACACTGAAAACTGAAAACATGGCAAAGCCACTGTTTTGTTAACTACACACATATTTCAATCTTATGTTTTACAAACTGGCAAAGGGAAGTGAGAAGAGGGACACAACTGCTGTACTGATGCCACCAATTAGACATGTAGCTGCTATTTTCTATCAAGTATGCAGAGTTCTTAATAAGTTATGATTAGACAACTGAAGTTCAGGCAGGAACACTTCAGTCGAAGAAAACTTTATTTCCATTTGCAGTATTATATTTGGCGGTATGGCTCTATTCCGGCGCCTGTCTGCCTTTCCAAGGCCTACACAGAAAGCCTCTTCCATGCACCTACGTGGAAAGCCTAAGGTAGAGAGAGCACACCTCTCTGCCCTTCCACGTGCAAACGAGGAAAGCCTGAGGCAGAGAGAGAAAACCTCCCTGCTCCTCCATGCGCCTGCCTAAGGCAGGGGGAGCAGCAGCAAATACCCCCCCAGGAACAGAACAGAGCAGCATCAATGACAGACAGAAATTACATTGATAATTCAGAGCATGAAAAGGAGGAGCTGGGGTGGAGGCTGGGTTGCAAAGCGGCTTTAAGAGAGAAGCAGCAACGGAGCAGTTTAAATAAGATCTAGACATTTTCTGGAGCTGCCCTTTCACAAGTGTAGCAAGCCATAGGAGATTGTTAGTGTCAGACACATTCTCAGCAAATGGCAATACTCTGTTGGTTTAGGTGAGGGCTGGTGCCTGGGTAGAGCAGGGTATTAGGCTTAAACTACATCTCCTTGACTCAAATTACACTGTGGTAACGTAGCGGACTAGCAAGTTGGTCATAAATGACTGAGTCTCTTTTGTCATACCATTTCAGCCTCAGCCCTTAATGATGGCAATTTACAAATCTCATTGTATCTCTAGTTGGACATTTTTGTCTGCATCTTTGTGTAAATGACCCTTCTTCACCCTTTGATGTTTGTATTCTTCTGCTTTTTCTCACCAATTGCATGATAGAAACGTCATCAAGACTTGCCCTCTGCAGATTCTCTGAACAATGATCTGCTCTATTGACACATGGGCCCAATCGGACATTACACAGACTTTGTATTAGGGAGCTGGCAGGGTAAAATCGGTTTAATATCTGGTTCAGCTAATTTGGGCATTTGAGTTTTCACATACAGCTCCTCCGAGTAATGTCTAGAAAGGTTCAGGGTTGTAGTGCCTGCTGTGTGCATAGCAGCTCCACTGTCCTGAAGAGAAGGCAACTACTTTCATAGTTTGTGTATGCACAGATCTGTAATTCTAAATAATTAGTTGCCACAGCAGTATGATACACTGCAATTGACCCTTTGCTAAGTCCCACCCTCGGACGCCGACTGGCCATTCATAATGAAGCATCGCACCAGCTCAGACCAGGGTCTGATGACAACACAGCTGTGCTCCATTAACTCTATCTAATACAGTGATTTCAGATTTCCTTCATTTTCAGGCTGGTTTTGTGGATTTGGAGCTAAATGTTGTGCCTGGGGCACGTCGTGTATGAATGATACTCGTTACCTGGAGAGGTTGGAAAAAGATACACGTTTCTTCCCTGTTCCAAAACCAAAATCAAACCCTGAAAAGTGTAGGGTTAGCTAGCTAGCTGCTTGAAGCTATAGCCTACTGAATGTATACACATGCTGCTTTTGCTTTGTAATGATTATAACAGTGAAACAAAGACCGACCCTGCTGTACAGGAACCAGTGAAGGGAAGCAGGGAAACTTTGCTGATATTCAACCAGCTGTGTGTCATCGCTGTTGTGCGCAGATGAGAGTTGTTTGACTTCTCCCGTAGATCCCTGCCTGTCTGGTGGCAGAAGCCAAACACAGTCATCTGCACACACTGCGATGCCACACAGCTGGTTCAATATCAGCAAAGTTTCCCTTTATATTCATTGTCTTCTGTGTCGATCAGCAGTGATGTGGTGGTTCACTTTTACACTGTGATCTGTAGCCTATAGTTGGGCTTTAGCTTCTAACTATCTTTGTCTTTTGAACCTGTTGTTGCTGCTGAGTCAGTTTGACATCCTGGATATATCCTTCAAACACAGACTGTAGACCCCTCTGTCTGCTTCTCTCTGGAATCACTAGTTTCATTTGATTTGATTTGATTTGATTTGATTGATTTCTTCAGGGAGTGCAGCTAGCTCTAAAAGCTATCGGACCATCACAAAGGGCCTTGGCTTAGGGAAAGGTGTAAGTCTTACAAATAACTCATGACAAAATTCCTGTAGCATTTTGCTTTATCCGCAGTAGTGATTACACTGTTTACTCAGCCACTGCTGGTCATATACGACAACTGTCACATGCCTGTCAAAAGTAAAAGTAGGTCTAACTGCCAAAAAAAGTATTCACTTTGTAATTGTATATAACAAATATGAAAAGAAACTCTTTGCATTTCCTAAGCTGTACTCAGTGAATATTAGGTACAGCTGTGTGGTTCTTGTCACTAAATGTAGTTTTGATACTTTGTGCATTGTTACTTATCTCTGCAATATGTGTCTGGTCTTTGGGAGACTTCCTGCAAAATCTCTCAGGCTGGTTCAATGGCGGATCATTATCAAAAGCAGACAAATATAACTGAAATTCAATTTGCAACTATTCAGTCTTTTTCTCCTCCTTATTGTTAGGAAGCAAAAATAGGAGTAATAATAATATTTTCAGCTAGATGGTCTCTGGAGTCTCTGCTACTTACTGTAAGTCTTAAGCTAGACAGATGTTGGTAAATTGGAAATGATATTCTTCCTCCACTGTAGATTGGTAAGTTTAGCATCTGGAAGCCCCTGACAGAGCAGTGTGTGGGTGCAAAGAGAGGAAAAAAAACTGCTCTTCTAATTGGTAGTTAGAGGAAACAGGTCGCTTGGCTGTTTCAATGTAACCGCCATAGTAATGTAAAACATCTTATTAAGAGCTGGATAGATACGTGGCTGGCGCACTCTGTCTGTAACTTTGATTTATCAATACTAATGTACACACTGTCTCTCTGTCTCCCTCTCACACACACACAAAGGCAGACTTTAAGCAGACGTAGCTGGTAATTGGTACCACAGGTACATGGCCTATGTTTTGTAGGCAGCTTGTCACTAGATTAATAAGCTGTGGAATGTAAATTGAGACATGCATCACTTCTTTGTACAAGATAATATATTCTGTAATAAGAGAATGTGCATGTGTTTGTTCGTGTGCATGTTATTAAGTGAACAGATGTGAAACATATATCAACCAGATAGTTCAGACTTAGCTCTTTGCTTCAACACAACACATTTATGTGAACACTTATATAAACTCATGGTTGATTTTTCGACAGAGCAGACATTTACTGTAAATGTTCATATCACACTGGTCATGTAATTTTCTGCTCTAATATAGATTTCACTCACACACAGTAAGACAGTTGCAGCATGTGTCAGACTACTGAAAACGGAGAAAGCAAATCAGTTCAGACATCCTCTTCTCAGCAACTTGCTCCTGTGTGACTGCCAGGTGTTCCAGTTGTGAGACATACTTACTCAAGCATGTTCTTGGTCTGCCACAAGCAGCAACCTCCGGGGCTGAAACGTTAATCCAAAGCAGAAGTGCCAAAAGCTGCAGTTCCTTGGATGGCCACTTGAGGCTGGCTCCAAAAGTGAGTCAGTCCTCATGGAGGATTATGTGGCTGTGGCTCAGGAGGCAGAGCAGGTTGTCCATTATTGGAAGATCTGCAGTTTGATCCCCGGCTCCTTCAGTCCAAATGTGGAAGTGTCCTTGAGCAAGATACTGAGCAGCAAATTAAATGGCTGTGATATCGGTGTGTGAGTGCGAGTGAATGTTTAACTGAGTAGCAGGTGGCACCTTGTACCATACAAGCCATATGAATGTGTGTTAATGAATGGGTTACAGCAGGAGAAAAACACATTTTGATCTCTTTAGCTAAGTTCCCATTCATGACAACTGTGCAGGGGGTTGATTTCTACATAACTCACCCATTTATATTCATCCAAAAATCCAAGATGGCAACAGCCAAAATATTAAAATCTGAGGCTTCAAAACAGGAGTCCATAAACCAATGAGTGATGGCACTATGGCTACCTCAATTATTTTTATACAGTCTATGGTCTGCCAGGGTCTTCTCCCTGCTGAATACGCCTCCATAAAAAAATGTTCCATGACACAGTGCCTGGACCATCTCAACTGTGGAGGAGCAGGTGCACTGACACCGACATGTTTTGAGACTTCTTGGCTTGTTCTTTCAGACTGAGGGCAATAGGTTATGCAGAGAAACATAATGTCAGTCTCATTTTTTGGGTCTAGTGCACGGCCATACATGTAGTTTAGGTTTGGAAGCTGATTCAAGGAAACTGGGCGCTTTTCACAGACGCATGAATAGCCAGTTCTTTGAAGATCTGCTGGCCAGGGCCACGCTTTATCCAAGGCACAGTGAGGTGCCATTCAGTTTAAGACTCACAAACTTATAGGTATATATGAGAGATCTATAAGTTTATCTTTCTGGATATCAGTGATTTCTGACACTTTGATGTGAGGGTTGTTTTGTATGTGTGTACATTTACCCACAGTGGTGTGTAGCTGTACATTTTATACTCTACCTTATGTTTTTATATTATCATTATTATTATCATTATCATTATTATTATTATTATTATTAATAGTATAATGCATTTTATTCATTGGCACCCTTCAAAGCACTCGAGGACACCTTACAAGACACAGTTAAAAAACAAGCAGCAATATATCCATAGAACATAAAATCGAACAAGCCGAATTGTACAATAAAAGTTGATAAAGTGGCTAGACAAAAATTGTAGTTACAAATATTAGGTATGAAATCGTTATTATAAAGTCGCTTTCAGCACAGGTCTCAATATGTATGTCACCATTTAATCAGACTGAATATGCCAGCTTAAAAATGTATGTTTTCAGACAGGATTTGAAGGTGGAAAGGGAGTCAATACTGGAAATGTCATGGGAGAGAGTTCCAGAGACGGGGGGCAGAACGGCTGAAGGCTATAGAACCAATGGTAGTCAAGCAGGCAGATGGTGATGTGAGTTGGATTGCAGAAGAGTATCTAAGAGTACGGGAGGGTGTGGAGATATGAAGGAGTTCAGACAGATAGGAAGGGGCTTGATTATGTAGGGCCTTAAAGCAGAATCTTGTAGTCGATGCGATATTTAACAGGAAGCCAGTGAAGCTGCGGGAGAACAGTGATATGATATATGATATATCTGTAGAGGAGGTTCTGGTAATGATACAGGCGGCTGAATTCTGGACCAACTGGATCTTGAGGACATTTGAGAGGGAGATCAAAGAGGACAGAATTATCAATATGAGATGCAACCAAAGAATGAACGAGGATGGCAGCGCTCTGAGGTGTAAGTGACAGACAAAGACGATTAATGTTTCTGTCAGAAAACTTTATTTCCATTTGCAGAATTATATCATATATTTGGTGGTATGGCTCTGTTCTGGGGCCTCTCTGCCTTTCCCCGGGCCTACGCAGAAAGCCTCCTCCACACGCCTACATGGAAAGCCTAAGGCAGAGAGTGCACACCTCTCTGCCCTTCCATATGCCTGCTTGGAAAGCCATTAGGCAGAGAGAGCACGCACGTCTGCCCTTCCATGTACAAGTGACGGAAGCCAGAGGCAGAGAAAGCAAACCTCCCTGCCCTTCCATGCGCCTACATGGTAAGCCGGAGAGCAGCAGCAGAGACCCCCCCCAGGAACAGAACAGAGCAGCATCAGTGACAAACAGAAATGACATTGATTAGTCAGACACAGCATGAAAAGCAGAAGCTGAGGTGAAGGCAGTTAGCAAAGCAGCTTGCAGAGGCCAGAGCAGTTAAAACAGGGCACCCTAAATGAGATTCACCAACTGGTTGCATAGAGAGGAATCATGTGATCTATCAGCTGACTCCCTTCCATCAATCAGCTGCTCCATCAGTTGATTGGGCTGTTTGAGATCAGCTAATGTAGCTAGGATGAGCTGAGCTTGACATGATGACCTGCCTGAACTAACGCCAGGCTCAATTTTGTAGATGAAAGTATGCAGACCAAGTAACATTATTGATGTGGGCCTCAAAGGACGATGTACTGTCCAGGATGCACATGGTAAAAAAATAAACTGAATTAATTAGTTTTAATGCAAAAATGTTTTAAATCCACAAAGGAAAAATACCAACTCAAATATTCATAGAACATAAAGTGAAAAGTCTCTAAAAAGCACAATTATGTAAATAAAAGACTATACCACTATTACTGTTGTTATTAAACAGTTTCATCCTCATCATCATATCAGTATGCTTAAGATACCCTTTGGGTTTGGTAGCTTGCTTGTTCTTTTGGTTTTGTCAGGTATTTTCTTTCTTCTTCTTCAGAATAACTGGTTAAAACAACTGTTGGAAAAATAGAATAAAAAAACCCTCTGAAGTAAACTTCTTTAGTCTGAAAATAATGAGCTCTCTCACCGAGAAGCTCCTGACACTTTTTCATTCTCAGAAAGGTCCTGAGTCATTTTTAAGATCATGATTCACAGTCACAATTCAAGTCTCTGTCTTTCAAACGACATGACAGAAGATGACGTTTGTACTTTGGCTCCATCTTTTATGTTTTTGTATGGAAGAACCTCTCTGCTCACAATGAACATGTGTTTTTATTTTGTTCACTCGTGGCTTTTTTTTTCACTGTGAAAGTCTTAATTAGAGTTGTCACCCTCTGTGTCAGAATTTTTAATGTTCTAATCCTAGTGGGATACGACTCAACTTTAATGATCTCTCTTTCTCTGTCGCAACATGATATAATGAAGGGCATGTCTCATTCTTCAGTAAGAGGCTAATGATGTTTGTGAATAATTACAAGTTAGACAAGTAACACCACCATACATGGTGACACGGCCACTTGCTCTAAGTGGTCACGGCATTAAAGTTGCATTTAATAGCAATGATTTTACATCTGAAGAACTATTGCTGTGCTATTGCGGAATTAAAGCACACTATTTTTATGCCTATACTTCATTGGCCCAGTGGCTCAATTCACTGTAAATCTCAACAGTAAACTACACTACTGTACAAATTGTGGGGTTTATATATCTATGGCAACAATGTATCTCATAAACCTCTATGACTGCACAATAACACCAAATTTCCCATTGGTGATCATTAAAGTTTCATAAGCCAATTTGCTCGTAGGAGTACAAACAATCTTTTTCACTAATCAATGATTATTCTTTTATGAATAAAATCCCACAAATATATCAAACCTGTCATTTTAAAGTGGTTCATTTGGTATTACGGGTTCCTTTTCTGCATCATTTCCAGATACTTTGCAACAACTTATTGGTCTAATTGCCTGATTTTTCATTAACATGACTGAAGTCATGGCTCTGAATGCCATGGAAACTGCTATTTAATGAGAAGAGCAACTGGGCTGTGTGTGTGTCTGTGTGTGTATGTGAATATTGGTACTTGACCGTACTTGTGTTCTTTTTCCTTAACACCTGCATGTATTAATGTACATATGGCTGCATGTTTCTGCCATGGTGGTCGACACCGCTG
The DNA here is from genome assembly GCA_019142605.1 of Cephalopholis sonnerati. Classification (NCBI taxonomy): domain Eukaryota; kingdom Metazoa; phylum Chordata; class Actinopteri; order Perciformes; family Serranidae; genus Cephalopholis; species Cephalopholis sonnerati. The sequence continues at coordinate 23,394,427 of JAGQAX010000007.1, forward strand.
CACCTTTTCAGCCTTTATAAAGCTGTAATTGTGCTTTGAATTAGCATTTTGGTAAATGCTCAGTGCAAGTCAGCCAGCAGTAACAACTGTGGCATTTTCAATCAGGATAGTTCTTTTTCATTACTCCTCTGTCCTCTGTTTAACGCAGCAGTAAAGTAGGCTAAAGTGATATTAAGTGCTATGTTTGGCACCATGGAGGAAACCTCTGGGAAAGACTGGAGGTAAGAAAAAAAGAGGATGCATAGATATATACATATATAGACTTGGTTGGAAGATGCAGGTGCAGTTGGCATGAGCAGTCCCTCGCTCCGCGTGTCCCTCTTCCACTCTCTCCTCTTCACTCTCTCACACACACAGGAACCTATATGCATTTCACAGTGTGCTGTGCATCGAGCAGCATTTCTCCTTATAATAATAGACTCAGGCAATAACTGCAGGTGGTGTACATGGTTGTCACGGTGATGAATGGTCTCCAGGGCAACACAGGAAGTCCATCTGGGAAGAAATCTGAAAGAGGAAGTAGATAACAGAGATTGAGGAGACACAGTCACTATACCTGATTTATTCGTCCTCATCCATCATCTAAAACTCACAACTATTGGTTTCTACAATGAGTAAATGGCCAATAAACTATTTTGGGCTTTTATGGCCACAGAACAAGTAACAACAAAGTATATAGGCTCATATAACAGGAAAATCAGCCAAACGGTTTGGCTCTTGAAATGAGAAAACCAAAAATAGTAGTTTCAATTGGATCTGAGACCAGCGGCAGCAGCAAATAAAACTGGTTAAGCATAACTTTGTCTCTTTCATTCTTAGCCTCTTTGGTTATTGCTTCTTTCCTCTGCCTGAATCTTCTCCCCTTCAATCTCCACCACACCCACTCATTTTTCTCCCGCTCTTTCACAAACTGGGATCCAGAAGTTAAGCATTTAAGTCCTGTTAATGACTGTAGTCATCTGACGTTGCATGGGTTGTCTGAGCGGATTCAGTACGACAGAGAACAGTGTCACGGTGATTTTCATGTAGCCTACTAACATTTCTTTGTACCCATTTGCTAATCTGTATGTGTATTACTGAGATACTGCGCATGCATACATTTTTTCCCATTCTCACTCACTGATTAGTAAACAGCTCAGACTTCTGCTAACATGAAGATCAAAGGGAATTTTCAATGTCATGCTAAAAATTGCTCATCCTGTGTGTGTATGTCTGAGGGTGAGGCTTTTTGTGTGCACGTCTGCACATGTAGAATATATGACATGTGAGGCAAGTAAAATCAAAGGAAACAGGGATCCTGCATTACAAAATCTGTGACTTAAGCAGAACACAGATTGCTTACAAAATACATGAAAGAGCTGGTTAGAAGGAATATGTTTTGTGTAAAAGGAGTCAAATTAAACGTCAGTAATGCTTTGAAGAGTAACAGAGAGAGAGGGGCTGTATTTTAACATATGTCACCACCTCATTCATGTCATTTTGTCATCACTTCTGAATGTGTACAATTAAATATTTTTGTGGGATTCAACTTAAGCTCTGTCTGCATGTCTACAGATATTTCCCCCCTCCATAAAAAAAAAAAAAAAAAATCTGTGTCCACACTAGAACGCAAATCCAACTCCTAATGCTTGCCAGTTTAGCTGTCTTCTGCAGCCTCCCCTCCTTACACACAGGTAGTGATGTGTAGAGGCTGACGTTACCTTTCTGAAAACACCCTCTGGCAATCTCATCACCGGTGATTCACCTTTGATATAGGGATGAAGGAGCTCACTCAAAGATACTGTGATGCTGTGGACATATGAAAGTTTTCCTTCCATTCATCATCGACAACGATCCAACTCTCAAAATTGGCCCTCTATCTGCTGGTTTGACTGGATCTGACCCAGAACTGCAGACCAGGAAATCCAAAGAAAACATAAACAAAGTGGTAAGTTAGCCTGCCGTTGTTGTTATTGTTCCTAGCACATGCTTATTAAGCCCCGTTTCCCCCAAACAGCATGGTATGGTTCAGTTCAGTTCGGACTGTTCCGCTGTTGAAAGTTGTGCATGGTACCAATGATTCCTCTTCTGTTGGGGTACCTAGCACATAGATTCTATACTAAAAGGTGGAGCTGTGAACACTGCAGTCCACTGATTGGTAAATAGTGTATAAAAATATATATTAATTTCGACCAGATTATGTGAATGGCACATATCCCAATCGTCACTCGCCGAAAAGAAAAAAAAAAAGCCCTATGGAGCATTGTTCCTGTGGGCTCCGGCAACACTAAACCCCTGAGCTTGCCTGAGAAGGACTAAATGCACAAACCCGCTATGCTTAAATATTCCTTTCTGGTTCCAAAGGTACCATACCAAAAGTGTGTGGTGGAATTTACCAAATGCTTCATTCTACATGTCAACATGGATACAAAGTAAGCAAAGTTTCAAAAAATCTTCACCTTAGAAGGTGTTTAAAAAATCTTTGTTTCAGTGATCTGAAACTTCTTTTGCCTGTAGACGAGAGGCCAAAACATGCTTACAAAAATATCTGTATATGTGTAGACAAGGGCCTAAAACCTTTGGGGACACAAGTTACAGTTGAAAAAGGTAATACATCGCAGTATAGTTTGTCGCAATACTCAGCATATGGCAACATATTTAAAATTGCAGTTGTATCGTCACTTAAGTATCGTGATAATATCATATCGTGGATCCTCTGGTGATTCTCACCCCTAGTTCCCAGTGAGTTTTGGGTCATAAAATACTTAACTGTAATTTGTTTTTATACATTTCTGTTTGCCTACCTATCTACCTGGAAGTTTGCTTAATGTTCTGTTGCACATGTCATAAACTGAACCACGATTTTAACACACTCACATGCAAGATACCAAACACACAGTCAGGTGAGGGATCAAAGGAAAAACCTGAAATGAGTGAACTTAATAAATGCAGATTCTTTCATACAGGACCAAGCCAAGTGGTTTGAAGATAATGAAACCGATGTCAATCATATGCTATGACCTTTGCAGTCCCAAGATCTTTAGCACTTGCCATGATTAGACAGACACAGAAAGAAAATATCTTTTAATAGAGTAGTGTTCCCTTTCTGTAGAGTCTATGCCAAGGAGCACTGAAGCTGTTCTGATGTCTCATGGTGGCCCAGAATCCTTCACATTTTAGGTTTTGTTTTAATTTGTTTTCAATCTGTAAATATAAAGAACAGTATGGCATAGAATCCAAAATGTGCAATGTTGATTTTCTTTCACATCTGACAGAGAGTACTGTACTTTTGGTTTGCTGTTTTCAGGAGAGCTTTTTTTTTCTCTTGATGTCCTCTCAGTTGCACCTGCAAAACAGCACGTCTTGGCATTTTCAACATAATGGCGATGGGGGAAAAGTTTGCTTACTTAATCATTTCCAAATTCATTATACTGAGAAAGCCTGCCAGTGAGCATTTACTACACCAGAAATCAGATGTCAGTACATCCCCGAGCTGCTGCAAAACAACATTTTATATTAAGCTGCAGTATGAGGAAGCAATGCTTCTCAGAAACACTGCTGTGATGATAGCATCATTTATGTGTGGGTTTTAATTATTTATAGATTTAAAGGTCATCTAATACATTCACCCAACTTTCTAAAATGTTTATTCTCATCAGACATTTTAAAGAGTTTGTCTGCACATTGAAGTTAATGCTGTCATTGCCCTAAAAATCCCAAATTAGTTCTTATTTGCTAAAACCAACAGGAAAACACTGGCATAATTTAACACAGTTTGTGAAATTTGCAAAAAACTGTGAATCAACTGTAATGAAGCTTGTTATCATACAGTACCATATCGCCCATTAATTATGTTAATACTGTGCATTTGCAATTACCTTAAGGCAGAAATGTAATGCTGCCTGGTTTATGTGGATGCCCCTATATAATCTATTTTCGACAATTAAGGTACGGCTGAAGTATAATTCAGATGCAGATTAATTAGAAAGATAACTTGATATGGGATATAAACTAGGTATGCACGTGATGACATTCATACACATTTGCTGCACTACATGAAAACCACACAACTCCTTTTAGCAAATGGACAACAGTTGCATGTGTACATACTTCGTAGGAGACAGAGTTAAGAAATGACAAGACTACCTTTAAGGCCTAGTTAGACTTGTCTGTCTGGCTGTCAAAGGTCTGCCTCTGTAAATATCCACCTGTCTAAACATGTACATGTAGTTGTCTGTCTCTTAAAGAGTATTTTAGCCTGCCTGTCACCATTTGTGACCGCTCATCTATACAGCCACGCTGCGTTTGCATCTCTTCTGTGTCTGTCTAAGCACTTGACACTACTCCTCAGTCCATTTCCTTACATCCAATCAACACTGCAAACTTGAACTTCCCTTCTTTTTGATGCCCTGTTTTTGACACAGATAAAGCTTTTCATCCATCTCCTTATGTGGCCTTTTTATTACTTTGTAACCTTATGTCAAGCTAAATGGACTTGCATTTGTAAAGCACCCTTCAACCACTCAAAGTGCTATTACGCGACATGTCACATTTACCCATTCACACAGGGACTCTTATATTCATACACCAATGGCCTGTGCTACTATACAAGGTGCCACCTGCTCCTGGGTTCAGTATCTTGCCCAAGGATACTTTGGCATGCAGACTGGAGGAACCAGGGATCAAACAGCTAATCCTCTGATTAGTAGATGACCTGCTCTACCTCCTAAACCACAGCTGCCCCAAGTTAAGTAGGGCCTTAAAATCAGGTCCTGATATTTTGGTGGGAGAGGAGGTTTGGACTGTTTCCAACCAGAGATGGGCAATATATCGATATTAAATCAATGTTGCAATATGACACTAGATATCATCTTAGATTGTGGATCATAACATTGTAAGTTGTTCACCTGGTTTTAAAGGCTGTATTACAGTAAAGTGATGTAATTTCCTGAACTTACCAGCCTGTTCTAGCTGTTCTGTTCTCAGTCTGAAGTTGTGGAAATCCGATGCTTGGGCATTGACTTGTGGTGTCAGACACAGACAAAAAAGTCATCCTTTAACGTCAGCATGATATGCAGCCGGTTGCCATCATAGTTTAATGGTGCTTTGGCGTGTCAGGAGGAAAGGCGGCAGGACACGAATGAAAGTTAAGGCGATGAAAGTCCAAGTAGGGCAGGTAGAAGGGGTGGTGGATGGGTCCAACAAATGCTGACTTTCACCTGGGAGAGCGGTCTTCAAGTCCCGTAAGATTATAAAGTTGAACCTGTTGTTTTTTCCTAAAACCAACCATGTGCGTTAGTTGTAGGCAAAAAAAAAGTCGATTTGTGGTGTTTTACCAGTGTAGTGCTTTTATTTTGAAAGAGATTGTATGTAAAAATGGCACGGTGGTACAGTGGTTAGCATTGTCGCCTCACAGCAAGAGAGTTCCTGGTTCAAACCCAGGGTGGGAGAGCCCTTCCGTGCAGAGTTTGCATGTTCTCCCCGTGTCAGCATGGGTTTTCTCTGGGTACTCCAGCTTCCTCCCACAGTCCAAAGACATGCAGGTTAATTGGTGACTCAAACTTGCCTGTAGTTGTGAATGTGAGTGTGAATGGTTGTCTGTCTCTATCAGTACTCTTACATGCAGCTTTAGAAAATAAAAGTTAGAATCGAAAATGATTGGCTTAGTCCGACTGAAACTGGACTAGCCGTAGCTCGACTAACACACTTAGATAATTCGATTGAAAATGGAACTACTGCTGCATGTATCCACTTAGTCCGACTTGAGTCCGACTGGAGTCCAACTCAGCGTTCTGTGCATGCAGCAGCCTTTCACCCAGAAAAAGGAGATGATGCAGCAGCAGTTTAATCCCAGAAAAACAAGCAAACAAACACTGTGGCTGCAGAGAAGCAGAAGATACACTTCTGGATGGATGGAGAAACTATATTCATGTTCCGACAGCTAAAGTAGTTAAACGTTTTGAAGTTTATAGATGGTAGGAAAACGTGAAACGCAGATTATTTAATTTAATTTATTGTTTTGGGTACATCGGTACTGGTTCAATACGCACTATATTAAAAAGGACACAGCTCCGCCTATCAAGGTGGAGTCAGATGTACTTGGTCAGAAATATGATTTTCTCTTCTGCATGTATACTCAGACACGAGAAGTCCGACTTGACTGATTAGCCGAGCTATGAGCTTAGCTCGACTACTGCGTGCATATAAACATACTGTATGTGTCAGCCCTGTGATAGTCTGGCGACCTGTCCCGGGTGTACCCCGCCTCTTGCCCAATGTCAGCTAGGCTAGTCTCCAGCACCCTGGCAACCCCTAACTATATAATAAGCGGTTACAGAAAATGAATGGATGAATGAATGTATGTAAACAGTAATTCTCCTTTGAAAACAGAACACTATTTTAAAAGAGGTGAACACATATTACAGGCGTCTCAGGACGTCAACATCCAACGCACCCAATGTACCTTTCACGTTGTATCTGCACGTGGAAAGTCCATGACCAAACGCTGATATGTGACGAGGTCGGAGAGAGAATGTGTTGGCTTTTACCCACTCAGTCATTCTATTCACATTACTGATGATTATTTGTCTCATTGTGTAAATATTTTGTGAAAGCACCAATAGTCAACCCTGTAATATCATCACAATACTGATAATTCGGCGTTCCATGTGTGTGTGCTGAGCTCTTGTTTATGTTTACTTAAAGTATAGAGTACAGAAATGACAAAGAAAACAGCAAAATCAAATAGCATAGATACAAAAGGCTACAGAGGCTATAATACAGTTTTGAACAAAGCCTCGATGTGTCACTCAGCAGCTTCCTGAGATTAACACTAGAACTATAAAGATACATACTGCAGACTGACAGAGGGTCATATTGAACTCTATAGACTGAAATTGTTTTTCCTCTGGAAGAATGGTGTGGCATAACTAGACTTTAGACTGTATTGGTGAGACATTACAGGTCACTGGAAATCATCACTGCTTTTGTTCGTTACTGTGATTCATTTATTTTATTTGAATATAGAGTTTCAGGGACGTGCTGAGAGAAAACAGTGGTATGGAAACTGTACAGAAGATAGAAGCTAATATATAAACTTGTGAACTTATAAGATGAAGCCCTGACGATGGGGGAGGGCCTGCTGGAGAGGAAAGTGGGTCGTTTATGTCACTTTGTGATGACAGGCTGTGTGTCACCACTGGGCGCTCTGTCTCATCCCTCTGGAGAGACTGACACTGACACAGGGACAGGGACTGTCACCAGCCTCACCCCTCTTCTGGCCCTGCATGTGTGTGCGTAGCATGTGTGTATGCGCTTTGTGTATGCATGTGAGCACGCCAGTGTCTCAAACCTTCATCTGTGTGTCATGCTTGCTGCCGCTCTTGTTATAGTGTGTGCAAGCGTGTGTGTGTAAGAGACAAGTCATGTGTGTGCTCATGTCTTTTAGCGGTGACACAGTGTAACAGTGCAGGGCTAAGCTGGTCACACACTGACAGTTGTGAACTCTCCCCGTGGACATACATGCAGAGACCAGCATTCTTTTACTCACAGCCCACTCTCCCTTCTTGAGGCTATGTATGGAGTTTGGATACACTGTTCATTTGGATGGCAGTGTAGTTTACAATGCATTTTTAATGTTTCATACTTACACAGATCTAATAAAAAATATTCACCCCACTTGAACTGTGAATCTCAGCCAAATAATCAGGCTTTTGTGTTGCAAAAAAGGAAGAAGGAAAAACTCAGAATGACTTGCTGCGTATAAAACACTGCACAAATTATTATTTAAGTATTTATCTCATTACTTCGACACACTTGAACCATGACCAGCTGTTTCTAGAAATCAAAGAATAACTTGAATAGAGATCATGTGTGTCAAGGTGTAACAATATAACAATATATTTTTGTTGCACTTCCACATTTAAATGAATGGAGCACTGCTTTCAGTTTCATGTTGTGCTACATTCCTGCTAATGTACAAATAATTGTTTCAAAATCAGATGTAAAACAAGTTTCTTCCTTACCTGAATTTATGCATCTCTCGTGAACACATATCTGCTGCTGTACTGTTATTCTTTCTTTGTAAGATTTTTTACAATGGTCACAATACTGTGACGCGCTGTAGCACCAGTGTCATGGATGTCTACGTTGACATTGGACAAGGACAAGGACTCAGTGAGGTGATATTAGTGACGTTATTCTTCTTAGCCTTCATGCATTCATCGCCAAGTCTCATGCTCTCTTTGCATGTGATCTGTGGTCTCCAAAATGTGAAATACTTCCAAACAACGGATGATGACAGTTGATGAACGGCTGATTTGGGTTTTGCCCGTCTGCAGTCACAATATTCAGGACAGTTTGTCACGGGCTGCCGCTGCAGGATGTAAACATAGTGGACAGCTCTTTCAAAGTGGAGGCTGCTGTTAGTTTAGGAAGAACTTGATTTGATATGCAGCAGAGTTTTGTTGAAGCGGAAATGCATTTTAAGTGTCAATCGATCATGTTTCACAAAATTGTGAGCGTGATTAATATTTGATTAATTGTGCAGCCCTTATGGACACTTTGTATCCAGGTCAATTCACACACCTGTGAGTGAAGCATATAAACAGGAAACATTGCTCTTACTGTAGGCCCTAACTGATAATGTCAGCATGATCATGACAACAAGCACTGGTTAGATGTCAACATCTCACAAGCAATGCTGATCTTTAATCTTAGGATTATCATTCAACAAAGAGAAAACAGTCCTGCAGCTTCATGTGAGAACTGCGCAGATATGATCCAGCAAACATAATCATTTGATGGGGATATACGAGAAATCATGTCTGTAAATAAACAACATTTGTAAGCTCTATCTTGATGCAAAGATTGTAGGTATTCAACATGTACCAACTGTTTTCCTTTTCTTGGAGGCATGCCGTACTATATGTGAGGACCATCGGGACATGCTGTCAATCTTAAAGACAACTGAGAGACTGCCATACAAAGATCAGGACAGCACTAATCAGGAGTGCTTTACTTTATGATTACTCACGTTAAGGATTCAGCTCCCAATCTTAAAGGACTAACTGTGAAATAACACATTGTGACTTATTCTTAAGTGAGTTCTGCATCAAATGGACGCCATACCTATGGCATAAGGTATGCATTGACATAGAGCCTACACCGTCGCCTACATGACAACGATTTGCACACTTTGCACCTCACCAAAAATAAAGCCTGTTGTTTTGTCAGTGAACCTTGTGAGTTGTAATGGAGCTGAATTTTGAATTTCGTTAAGTTTTCTTTGTTAAATGTTGGCTTCATATGAGTAGAGGAAAAGTCCGCTAGCCGCTAGGCTAATGTATACAATGTAAAATGCCAAAGGCTTGTGCTAATAACATTAGCATGTTGTATTTGTGGGGAAATTGTGTCCAGCAAAAGACAAGTGCTTTGTCTTTGAATGCTGCGAGTTATAGTGAAGCTGATTTGTGTACTTGTGTTTGAAATCGTCACTATTAAGCCATGTTTAATGTGTGTTTTGGATGTGTTTTGAATCAACTCGATCTTACAGCACTTCACAGGAAACTGCACCGCCGACTAGTGTTTTGGAGGTGTAACTGCAGAGTGACACAGACACACCACTGCACAAGTATAAATACCCACAATGGAGGAGGCTACATGGGTTGGCTACTGCTCTGCTGACACACAAATATAAATCCTGCTTTAAATACTCAAGAGCCCAAAGCAGACACATAGAAACCCCCAGACAGGGGTTGCTTTAAGAGCAGACCAAAAAAAATGCATGCAGACATTTTTTTCATCCTGGGGAAAACACTGACACCTGTACCTGAAAGATCCAAATGCTGGTTGGTAATGGTTATTTCTTGACAAAGTCAGCCTGACTAAAATAAACATGACAAAGTTTACTGAGAAGGACCAATCAGGGGAGAATACAATAAAGCAGGTAATCAAGGCTTGTAATGTAATCTGATGCAACAGTAAAAGTCATGATATCAGTATTTTTTTGTTGACACTGTGCTAGAGAGGTGTTGATTTATTCTATGGATATTGTTAAGGCCACATTTCATATGTGTATTGAAATGCATTACATTGAATATATTGTCAATGTCGTCCTACTTCATGATTGGTGTCACATAAGAAATTATTAGTCTTGTTCTGCGAAGCAAACCTTAAGCAGATGAAGGACCTGAAGAACTGACAAAAACAATGCACAGCAACAGGTATAGGAAAATAATCAGCAAAACAGAGTCTGCCTTCAATTATGAATATTCCTTCCTCATTAAAATTTTAATTTCATTGAGAGCAATTAACAAACATTCAGTCTGCTTGCGTAATTCCCCTTCATAACTACTCCTTAAGTGCTGTATATTTAATTTCTGGGATTACATTAGCCACACAAAAAATAGCTTATGACTTGAGAACAACAAAAATAGCTTTACTGAATATTTTACTGTATAACAGCTGGATGCTAAGCAGCTTATTTATGGTAGACAATATTGTTAAACTAGAAGAAACAGCAATTGTTCTTTACTAAACATTATTTGAGATGATAGGTGTCTCTGTGAAAATATGCATGTGTTGTGTGTTTTTCGTACTGTATGTGTATCAGTGGTAGCTAGTGGAAAATGGAATAAAGGCCATTAAATTTCCAAAGTTGAGAGTGTCCTTTAATGGAAGGTCAGCTAATTATAAATGTGACCAAAGGGGAGGGCTTCAAGGCACAGAAAATGGTATCTGCATTTGTTTGTTTTTTTCTTATTCAACAAAGGTAGATGGGTTAATGTTTTTAAATGAGAACACTTTGTACACTCTGCACCTTTGCCATTATATATTTTTGCCTTAGTGGATGTTTGTCCACAGCATTGTAAGATTATTTTTTTTCTGGAAGCTGTTCACTGACATTGAATTCAACATATCCAGCAATATAATTTAATAACCATCATGGAGTGGTAAAAATAATAAAACCTAATGAAGTTGATGGCTTAAACCTCACTTCACATCTCTACACTGTCTGCCCTTATATTAAATATTGCATCAGAAAACTCAAACCCACCCTAGATCTAGGCTTCCAAAGAAGGCACAGACAAATGGTTGGTTTGCTGTTTATAGCAGCATGTGATCCCCTCATGGTTGGAGAAAGATATGACGGCAGCTCAGATGGAATCAAATCACTCTACTAAACCTGGTCTGTGTCACAAAGCATTAAAGTTAAGATTTTCTCCTATATGCAGCTTATGGTACTGTGCTGACTGCTAAAAAATCCACCAGTCATAAACTTAAATGGGAATTTAATAAAAATGAATCTCTCCATTTATCTCGCTGCCTCTACTTCTCTCTCAAGAGTGCAGCTTTTTTTCTGAAGCAGCCACCTGTTGAGCTGTCTGTCCTTTAGAGTTGTCTGGTAACTAAATGCACTCTTCTCCTGACAAATGCAGATATTAGCCAGAGGGTTTTGGTGTGTGTGTGTGTGTGTGTGTGTGTGTGTGTGTGTGTGTGTGTGTGTGTGTGTGTGTTACTTGTACATGTTACACAGTGGGGACCAAAAACTGTATTTTAGCAACAGAGTGAGGACATTTTTGTGAAGTGAGGACATTTTGGCTGGTCCTCACTTTTTCAAAGGCCTGTTTGAGGGCAAAGGCTTGGTTTTAAGGTTCAGGTTAGAATCAGATTTAGGGTACCATTTAGTTGTGATGGGTAAGGTTGAGGTAAGGGGCTAGGGAATTCATTATGTCCATGAGGGTCCTCACAAAAATAGAAGTACAAGAATGTGTGTGTATATGTGAGTGTGTGTGCCCACAGTTCTCCTGTTAAGCTCTGTGTCTGTGCCCATTCACTACTTGCTCATCCATGCATGTCCTCGCTTTTGCATACATGCAAATATTTGTGTGTGATTATCATTAATGGGAAGTAATGTGTTGCATCATTATGTGATCACTTTTGTCCGTAACAAGTAGAGTAAGGGATTACAGTAGGACAGGGGTATAGTAAATACAGTCGTTTCTATGCTTTGGAGGTGTTGGCAGGCACATTTGAAAGAATGAAGAAAGTAATGCATCAAGTAGTGTAACTAATTACTTGCAATATGGAAATTAAGTGCACATGACACTGTCACACTGCATCAGAAGAGCTTTTCTTCAAGACTAATCACCCTCTATATAATTAGTGTCATTCATCAACAGCATAATGAGATAGCAGATCGCAGGTTCACACAGCTCAGAATAGTTTTCACTGGAGCAACTTTCTATAAAAGAAAAAGTCCTAATGAAAAGTGTGAGGTCTGTCAATGACCAGCAAAGGACATTACCTTTATAATAACACGCTGCAGTTGAGTTTTTCAAATGACAGGTATACTATGAAAAGTAAAATGAAAAGTGTACTATGCAGGAATTGTGGGTTACTTTTTGTAAACACAACATTCAAACTTGGCTCCTCCTCCCTACACTATTTGTACATACACTTGTGGCCACTTTATTAGGTACACCTGTTCAACTGCTTGTTAATGCAAATAGCTAATCAGCAACTAATCAATGCGTTTAGGCATGTAGACATGGTCAAGACAACCTGCTGAAGTTCAAACTGAGCATCAGAATGAAGAAGAAAGGTGATTTAAGTGGCTTTGAATGTGGCATGGTTGTTGGTGCCAGACATGCTGGTCTAAGTATTTCAGAAACTGCTGATCTACTGGGATTTTCATGCGTAAACATCTCTAGGGTTTACAGAGGATGGTCCGAAAAGGGGAAAATATCCAGTGAGCGGCAGTTCTCTGGGTGAAATGCCTTGATGATGCCAGAGGTCAGAGGAGAATGGCCAGACTGGTTCAAGATGATAGAAAGGCAACAGGAACCCAAATAGCAGCAGAAGACCACACCAGGTACCACTCCTGTCAGCTAACAACAGGAAACTGAGGCTACAATTCACACAGGCTCACCAAAATTGGACAATAGAAGATTGAAAAACGTTGCCTGGTCTGATGAGTCTTGATGGTAGGGTCAGAATTTGGTGTAAACAACATGAAAGCATGGATCCATCATGCCTTGTATCAACAGTTCAGGCTGCTGGTGGTGGTGTAATGGTGTGGGGGATATTTTCTTGGCACACTTTGGACCCCTTAGTACCAACTGAGCATGGTTTAAACACCACAGCCTACCTGAGTATTGTTGCTGACCATGTCCATCCCTTTATGACCACAGTGTACCCATCTTCTGATGGCTACTTCCAGCAGGATAACGCACCATGTCACAAAGCTCAAATCATCTCAAACTGGTTTCTTGAACATGACAATGAGCTCACTGTACTCCTATGTCCTCCACAGTCACCAGATCTCAATCCAATAGAGCACCTTTGGGAGACTTGCATCATGGATGTGCGACCGACAAATCTGCAGCAACTGTGATGCTATCATGTCAATCTCTGAAGAGTGTTTCCAGCACCTTGTTGAATCTATGACACCAAGAATTAAGGCAGTTCTGAAGGCAAAATGGGGTCCAACCTGGTACTAGCAAGGTGTACCTAATAAAGTAGCCAGTGAGTGTACACTGCATGCTACTACAAGCTATCTAAGCAAACCACCAGCACCTACCTGTCCAACGGAAAACAGGCCAACTCCATGTTGCTCTTCATCCTCTCCTTCACCACTCGCTAGCAAATATGAAAGTGAAAGACAACCATCTGACTCATATTGTGGAACAAGCTCTGTATGCTTGGTGTTCCGCCTCGCTATATATATATTTTTTTTTTCAGTGCTGTGTCTGTGATTTCCTCTTGGATTCATGCTACCAGGTCACTACCTTTTTATAAAATGCTGACCTCACCAGGGTGATGTTCAGCTGGAACAGACACACCCATAAACGTCCCAACCACAGCGAAATAATAAGAAATAATATATATATGCAAAAAGCAGGGTCTCTGTGGAGAAGCAGACAACCACAGACTTCTAGTGGATCATTAGTGATGATTCACAGTAATGACTTTTGTTTTTTAGGAAAATCCTGCTGAGAATGCCTTTAAAGTATGCCACATATATCATACCTGCCATTAATAATGTGGTAAACGTAGGTATTTTGCTGCAGTTTCCCTTTTACTGGAAACCACAGATATGTTCTGAAAGCCCTCAAGAGCCGCTTAGATCATTTGTACCTTAGACCTGCTGCCAGTAAAGTTAATCTACAACTACATTACAACATTATAACCAAAACTGACACTGACAAGTGTATTTGTCACTTGCTTATAGATCTCTAAAAAATGTCAAGTGAACAGATAACATATCACAGTCTGTCTTTTCGTCTTGTCATTCTATTTCAAACACTTTGCTTTAACACTTTACTTGCACTTTTTTCCCTCAAACATTGTTGCACTTCATCCCAGCACCTTTTTTTTTCTTGTCACCCCCATGAGGTTTTCCTCTCTGTCTGTCCCCCACTTCATGACACCTTCTCACCTCTCCCACCATTCTTCTCTCTCATTCCCCTCCCCTCTGTGTTCAGCACCCTGAGGTGCTGAAAAGCAGAGACGAGAAATATGTTCTTATTTTTTGAGCTCTTTACGTTTCTTTCCTCTTACGAGAGAATGCTGATGAAGTGGCAGCAACACCTGCTTGTGTGTGTCAGGTTGTGTACCTGTGTTGGTGTGTTCACATCTGTGTGTGAAAGTTTTTGTGTGTTTGTGTTTGTGTGTGTGTGTGTGTGTGTGTGTGTGTGTGTGTGTGTGTGTGTGCTCTTCAGCTGAAGAGCAAGCTTGCTTACGCCGTATAAATTTAGTTAAGTGAACACTCCTGAGAATGAAACAGAGTCCTGCTTCTCTCCTTCACAAAAATCGTCGGCACAAAGGGTTATAGACGAACTCACACACACATACACACACACACAATCTCACGCACAAGCTCTTAACTGGCTGCTCTTTAAGAAGTGAGAAAAGAAACTTAAACCCCCTCTCTCCTGCCATCTGTTAGTGTGCAGGCAAAACCCACTCTCCCCCGCCCTCTGCAATCTGCTGCATCACACACACACACACGGACACACACAACTGAGACACAATACATACTCACCCATGCTCCTACTCTCTCTCCACATGCACAAACATATTTAGATGCAATACCAAACATTTCACCAAGACTTAATACACACACCCCTTCCCTGGCACTACACACACTTACAGACACACACACACACACACACACACACACACTACCGTCCCACACCTACACAGGCCCACTTCTTGCATCTTCATGTTACTCACTGTGTGTGTGTGTGCGTGGGTGTGTGGGTGTGTGTCTCCCTTCTGGAGCCCGCGGACAAACAGAAGAGAGAGGAGCACGATGGCGGTGCTTGTGATTGATCTCATTAATACTAAAGAGCAGACATGTCGGCGTATGATGTTTATCAAATCTTCCTGGCAAACACTACAATGCTGAGAATGGCTCCATGGGGAAGGAGGGTGAGACGGAAGAATGATAATAAAGGGATGGAGAAAGAAGGGCTGGTGGGAGATAGGAAGAGAGAAAATAAAAAATTCTGGATAGGCTATCCAAAGACCAACCAACAGACAGATAAGAAATAATCAATGAAAAATGGGAACAGAAAGAAACTGCAGTTTATTTTTTAGCCAGTGTCCTTGTCAGACTAAATGGTCTGACTTCAAACTTTATTCACCTGTATGCTTTATACAAACACTGTCAACTTCAATTATGGAACACACTTCTTCTCAGCCTGAGAGCTCATCTCAGAGGGTACAGTAGCAATTTAAATAGGTTTACACTGATCTTGTTGAGGTCTAAATATAATTGGCGGTGAATGTGAACAGCCTTCACTGTAGCACAGTAGCACATGCTCCTTAATGAGGTGGTTTTATTTGCCTGAACGTAACTGTACCATGAGCATGATTTAAATAAGCTGCATACAGGTCATTCAAGACCAAACTGTACTTCCCCCATCCACACAGCCATAAGGATATGACATGTCAGTGCGATATGTTTGGTCAGTTGCTAATTTGAACTGGAGTCTGGGCAAATGTTAAAAAATGTATAGCCACAGACACACCTAAGTGCATGACGTGTGAAACTCGCAACTTTTGTGCTAGGGAAGTATCTGAATCTAAATTCATTATTCAGGAAAGCACAAATAATGTGATAGAGACAGGTATGACATGTCTGTTCCTTTCAAATCTATTTATATCAGTGTCAATCACCACAAAATAAAGATGCCAATTCTGTTTGCAGCAAAGAACTTTGATTTCACTAACTAGCCATTATATTCGCTACACATTATGGAAAAGTGATCGCCAGTCTGTAGTCACCCCCACACTACAGGAAGCGGGCTGAGACATGATTGTTCCAGTATGAACAGGTCAGGGTTTTTAATACAGCACCCACTGACATGTTTAGAGTCAACTATATGCATTATACTGGCAAAATTGTCAGGACTGAGGACTGACACTGAGACAGAAACCAGACCGCACATTGCAGCACTCTCCATGGTTTGCTTCTATTTAAGAGAGAAAGAAGGAGAGAGAGGGGGGAGGGAAGAGAGGGTGGAAGGTGGACTATTGCATGCAATGTTTCTGTAAATTATTAATAACTTACCTAGAATGCTGCTTTGTCACTTTTTGACCACCCGCCTAAACATGTGATATTTTCTGGTGAGCTTTTCGGAACCTACCTGGCACCTCTAGTTCCCGAGTATCACTCGGAGAAACTTAGCAGCAAGTGAGAAAAAAGCCCACCTCTGGTTCTTCATGAGAATACAGATACAGATACAGATAACTTTGTTGGCTAAACAGATACAGGTACTGATAACTTTGTTGGTTAAACAGTTACAGATAAAGATACAGATGCCTTTGTTGGTTGAAGTGATACAGATAACTTTGTTGGTTAAACAGTGACAGATACCTTTGTTGGCTAAACAGATGCAGAAACCTTTGCTGGCTAAACAGATACAGCCAACTTTGTTGGTTAAACAGATACAGATACATTTCTTGGTTGAACATATACAGATACTGATAACTTTGTTGGTTAAAGATATACAGATACATTTCTTAGTTGAACAGATACAGATACAGATAATTTTGTTGGCTAAACAGATACAGATACGGATAACTTTGTTGGTTAACTAGATACGGATACAGATGACTGTGTTGGTTACACATTACTTTGTTGGTTGAACAGATACAGATACTGATAACTTTGTTGGCTAAACAGATACAGATAACTTTGTTGGTTAACCAGATACAGATACGGATAACTTTGTTGGTTAAACACATAAGGATACATTTCTTGGTTGAACAGATACAGATACTGATAACTTTGTTGGTTAAACAGTTACAGATATAGATGACTGTGTTGGTTAAGCAGATACAGATTACTTTGTTGGTTAAAAAGATACAGATAACTTTGTTGGTTAAACAGATACAGATACCTTTGTTGGTTAAACAGATACAGATACCTTTGTTTGCCAAACACATACATTTCTTGGTCAAACAGATACAGATAACTTTGTTGGCTAAACAGATAAAGATACAATTATAGAAAAATCTGTTGGTTAAACAGATACAGATACAGATAATGATGTCCTTATTACATGCTGCCAATGTTCAGTGTTGTTTGGGCACCAAAAAGCATCTACATCAACAGTAGGTTACTACATTTTGAAAGGGCAGTACAATACTATTAGAATCTGGCTGTACATTTACAGGAATTTATTACAGTGTATGCAAACACCTTCAGTGGTATGTACAGAAATGTGTCAGCTATTCATGCATTTTGGAGTATATCAGAACGTGCATCTGTTCCACTCACATAGTTAGACAGATTGTGTAAAATTAATATTTTCTCAGAGAAACTCTTTATTTGATGTATTAAGAAAAAAAAAATCACTGCAACAGTAACGAACAATGGGGAGTGTTACACAGGGCAACTTTCTGGGAAGCCTCCAAGGATGTATTTCCATTGAAACCTTGCCAGCTGGGTGTTGTGTATCCAGGGTCAGTATCATCCTTTTAAATCTAGGTTTTTCAACATTACAGTATATTTTTCCATGTCCTTGTTAATACAATAGTTTGTTCAATTCAGTTATAGCCTTAGACAGGTTTTTGGGTTGGACATTATCATGAAAGAGGAGACACATCTGAAGCTACATCAGAATACATATTTAAATGTAATGATTAGGGCTTAGTCTACCCTGGTGTGGATTCATGTTGGATTGGTATCAATATTGTGATACACAACAGTTTGTAGGGATGCATAAGGGGCAACATATCCTGATTATACAATTTACTGAAGTACAACATGCAATACAGGCAGCATATAGAAAGTAAATGTGGGTCAAGCTCCAAACCCTGAGGGATAAACCTGACCTTCCCTGAGAGTCCTAACAGAGGGGGAGGTGTTCCCAACCTTAACTATAAGAACAAGTCATAAATTATTTCAGTAATGTGATGGTCTTTGCTGTGTAACCTGTAAAACCTTCTTCAAAACAGCCAAAATTACACAAGCAACAATTTCCTGCTGATAATATTTAACAATAAGTCATGACTAAACCATCTCAAGTACATGAGAGTCTTATCCGAGATTGAACTATTTTAAAGTCAGCCTGAGAATAAACTGAAAGAGTAACATACTCCAGATTAAAAAATGACCGTAATGTGCTTTGTTAAATCCTACACTTAATAAAAAAATTTAATTAATTCATAGCAATTTCATTCCTACTAGTCATATGTTGGCAACTGGAGTCAACTCGTGACTGACGTAACAAAATAAACCAATGTCAACTTTTACTTTCACAGTGGTCACGAAAGTCTTGTCCTTGTTGGCCCTATCCACCTCAGTGGACCATCTCGCTCTTTATACTACGTCTGTCACAAAGCTTTAACTTGGTTCAGGGCTGAGTTCTTTCAACCCATTCTAATTCCCCCCTCAATGTCTCACATCAAAGCACAGAGCACCCTTTAGCGTCTCTTTTTGATGCACAGTTGAAACACATTGTAACAAGTGGTTAATTTTGTGAAATGTTTGCAGTTAGGTTGAGGCAACAAAACTACTTGGTTAGGTTAAGAAAAAAGATCACGTATTGGGTTAAAGTAAGTATGTTACATAACTTATCGTGATATAAATACGTCACATACATAATTTGTGTAACGTTTGGTTTCATATGGGACACGATACACGATTTGCAATCTTCTGAAAGTCTGGTTTTGTTTGACCCTTCTATCTTCCTTCCCTCCCACCCTACGACAACTTTCTCATTTTTTTATACAACTTCAGCTGCTCTCAGCGTGAAGTATTGCTGTTGATGGGTTTACAGTGGAGTTACATGAAAGCCTGCTGCATCTCATAAAGGAATCAATATTACACAATGAGGGGCATGACAAAGTGGCAGTATTTGACAACCTGGGGATGAGAACGGGGCTGATTCTTTAGTGTACGGCAAGCCCTTTCTTCATTTTTGAATCTTTGCATTGTCTGTGTTTGACCAGAACCTGAGCGTATAGGAACGTTGATTTTCTTATTAATAAAATGTTCCAATTTAAAATAGGTGAGCCAAGTGGTGCACAAATCAGCCAAGCACATTAGAAAGACATAATAATCTAATCAAATATCCAACAGAGAGCAAGAGAGAGAGATTGTGGGAGGTTTTAGTGACAATGAATGAGTGTGTTTCTACCTATATGTGCTGTTATTGTTTCCTATCTCATCCTTATCTCATAAAGGAATAGGCGGAGGGAAACAGTCATTAACTTTATCCTCATAACAAAGTGAGCCTGCTTTAGTCCACTGAGCCACACAGATGCTGTCTAAGCCGGCCGTCTGATTAAAAAGAAGAATATTCTTTCCATATGGTTTCTAGCAGAGCAATTGACAATGAAGGGAGGATGCTTCGAGGTGTTCCTGTGGGAGCAGTTGACAGCTATATTCATTCTTGGTTATTCTTCACATGCATTTCCAATGAGAGCTTTCTAGGGAAGTACACAGTTGACAGATATGCATCAGTGACTTCAGTTGTATGCAGATGACACATGCAAAGGGAGAATGGCTGGCAAGGCCAGAGGGCATCGGCCAACCCTGCCAAAATCAATCTCAGTGAATCTAACACTGAAAAATAAAAAAGTCAAGCTGTATAAAATAAAAATATAAGCTGCCAAAAGCAGTGACACTATGTCTCAGCCCTTAGTGAACCTCAGTTACACAGTGAATCTGGATTTGTAAAATTGCTGAAAAATTTCTACCATCAAACCCAGTAAATCTCTGTTTACATTCTGTTATCACTGTCAGTTCATACTGTACCACAGATGAAAAAATGAAAAAAGAAAGGGCACGGGTTTGGTGTTGATTCTCTATAGGTTAAATAGGGGCATCTGGTTATCGATGTCTACCATTTTGTTTTTTTCATGTGGAGAAATTGGCCATTATTGCTCCCTGTTGTAGTTGGTCACACATATTTATTCACACATCTTGAATCAGCGCTGCACTTAGAGAAAATTGGACAGACAAGTTGTCCTTTACAATTTGGCATTTTCAGAATCGACTTGCCATTTTTAGCTATTCATAGTTAACCACTTGCTTATGACAGTAGGCGCCAATGAGCAATGGGCAGCTAGGCTGCAATTTGAATATATGTAGGAGGTGGTGAGGGCATCAGTTTTGCATGCAGTGTGCAACAAATTCCCGACAGTAATTTAATGTGGCAACTGGATTGTGAATTTCTACCAAGCATAGCTACAACAAACCAACAAGGAAAGGGTTTCCAAACATGTCTCATCTGTAGTGGGCAGATCCAGGTCAGGGTCTCTCTCTTTTTATCTCTCGCTCTGTTTCAAATGGCATGAGCCACTGGTTGCACAAACAGGAGGGTTACATCATGTTTCTTGATTGACTGCTTGACAGCCTACATTGGTCAAGATTTTATAAGAGACTTGATTTAGACCCAAAAGTTGTCCCAGAGAAGGAAAAAACAAGCTACTGTCAGTGTGGTAGAGCAAAAGAAGATGTTTTGTATTCCTGGGAATGTGAAGAGATGGTACAGACTAGTTGGCTGGTGATCAAATAAATAAATGCCCCATAGGTAATTATGTAACTCATCCCCCTAAGACAGATTGATTCCATGCTTATGGGTGTCTTATCATCATATCAAAGACATCGCTCTCAAAATCAAATTACAGACCATATTATCCAAAGAAAAGATCCATTATAAAAAACTGAGTAAACTGTTTTATGTTTATGACAATGCTTTCACTAAAGACTTCAATGATCAACTCGTTGGGTCTCATCCATGAAATGTGAGCAGAATGAATTTGTGTGTAAACTGTCTGCAGAAGGAAATTTGCAAGTATTTTGGCATTCATCAATATGTTAGTAGCTCCGATCCTTTTGTAGGCACTAACAAAATCTACACCTGCTTCTGACTGCTTGTAGATCTTCCTTATATAAGGATTTTACATAAATATTGCTTGTCATTATTAGAAATGACAATTTTAATCCGTATTGTGCTCTGTTATGTTCATAATATGCAGGTGCCTTTGAAACAAGTAAGTTAAACATGACAAAAGATTAGAAATATAACACATTTAACTAAATCAGTTGGCATTTAGCAGATTTAAGCATAAGATGAGGTTTCTTAAAAATGTAGCTGCAACTGTGAAGAGCCTCCTCCTGTAGATGTTGTGGGGGGTTTTTTGTGTGTACTTTATGCGTTTTTTTGCGTAAAGTTTTACATCGAACCATTTTCATTTAACTTCTTGGATGGTTCTTACAACAGAGGACACAAAGTTAACGGCATCCTTTTGCTCCTTCCAAGGCTTTGATTCACCTGTCCCTGTCACACCACTACAAACAGAAGAAAATGAAATGTTTTTCTCAACTCCATTTCACCTAAAATAACTTCAGTTTCAATGTCAAAAAAGTTTTTCTTTTTCTCTCTCTCTCTCTCTCTCTCTCTCTCTCTCTCTCTCTCTTTGTTTGCTTCATGATGGCAGGTCGACAGGCTGCACCTTTCCATAGTAATTATCACCTCCTTATATGGTGGTCACTGGCTATTAATGGGCAGGAATGTGTGCTAATTACTGACTAATGGGAGTGCCCTGTCAAATTACGATTGATTGGCATTCATGGACATGCCTACGATCAAATCTGAGTTTCCTGCGGGGTTCATGAATCCAGTGTAGGTTTTTAGTACCAAGGGTTTTTAATGTGCAGATCTACTCACAGATTTACTAACAGTTCCATGAATGAGACCCCTTGTTTTCAACCTTTACTGAAAGTGTGTTGCTTGCTGCATCGCTGTCCTCTCATGCGCAGAGTGAGGACAGAAGACTGCAAATGGACAAATGAAAGAGGTAATATTATTAGAACTAATGAACTTATTAACAGGCCTCCACAAGGCATCATTTTTAAGTCATGGTCAGAGTGAGACCAACACATTCTCACTCCCAGCTTATCCAATATCAGCTCATAGTCAATGGCAGAGTTGTTGTTACTCACTGCTCCATCCGGCACTCACTGTATTTCCTCCTTAATCAGTGTGCATTTTGTTTATTGTCCAAAGAACGGGGTTTCACGCTGACATTTTCAGAACACAATAGAGCACGCTGCAGTAAGAGTCTCTCTCCATGCGATATTTAGAAAATAGCCAGTTTGTGCTTTTAGTCCTTCTAAGGCAAGCTCAGGGTTTTAGTGTTGCCAGGGCCCACAGGAACAACGTGCTGTGACACTTTTTTTCTTTCTGTAAGTGATAATTAAAATAAATGCAGTTCACATAACCCGCTTAAAATTAATATACATAAACTCTTGAAGATCCACAAATTACTCAGAAGCGTATTTCATCCAAGAGAGACATTATAAAGTAATAGAGTGGTCACATTGAAATTTAAGGTGTGTTGATGAAAGTTGATGAAAGTTGCCAGCAGTAGGCCCAGTGAATTCAGTTAATTTTCTCAGACTACAGCTGCTGTGAGTGGCAACAAAACATTCTTTTATTTTATAGTTACAGTTTGATAATATATGTAAGACTCTCCACAGTATGAACAGTGATTACATAAGCCTCAAAACCAGCCACACGTCAGCCCTGAGCAAGACTGACCGTCCGCTATTGACCGATCAATGGACTGCAGTATTCACGGCTCCACCTTTTAGTACCAGATCTGTGTGCTAGGTACCCCAACAGAGGGCTGCCCAAAAATGGGGATGGTAAGGAATGGTTTCAGTCGGTACCATCTAACTTCGCAAAAAAAATGCATACCGAACTTAACTGAACCATACCGTACTGCATGGTGGAAACAGGGCTTTAGTGTCTGACGCAGATGGGCCACTAACCAAGCATTGGTATTTGGCCAGTCGGTAGTGAGACAGGGTTGGAGACATGTAGCAGCTGCAGAAGTCAATTTATTGTCCTCACAAGGAGCAAAAACTGTGTGTTTTCATCAAGCTTATTTCTTGCACCCAGTAATTCCAAATGCACAACCACTGTTTCTTGAAGCGATACAAATTCATAATTATGACTTACTTGAATAAAACTTATCTGTAACTCAAAACAAATGTGTACAGCTGTGGATTGCAGCAAGAAAAAAAGAGAAGGCCAGAAGAACAGACACAAACAGATATGGAAAATAACAGATAGATAAAAGAGAAACATGGCAGACATTGATAGACAGGGGAAGAGACAGCTGATACAGAGATATACAAGCAGGTAGCAGGCAGACAAATAAGTAAAGGACAAACAGTGCTGCTGCATAATAACCAAGCATAAATATTGTAGAATGGGAAGCGCATCCACTGAGAGCGAAGAAGAACATCAAGTTCTTCACAGTCAAAATCCTCTGCAGTTAATGTCTGAAAACTATCTTTGAGAATCCCGGGGTCTCATCAACACACGCAAAATATTCAGCACAGGAGATCCCATCAGGAATAAAAAGATCATTTTCAAGTTTATTTTGCAACTTTTCTCCTTATTTACCAACCTGAATTACAGTTTGTTTGGGTCTGAGGTACTCTATCTTCTGCTCACTTTCCGTCTCCCTCTTTGTTTTCCTTCCTTCACTATCTAACCTCTTACCTCTCTTTCCTCTCTCTCTCAGTCTCTCTTCTTCTCTTTGCTTTGATGTCTGAGTGTTCAGGGCCCTCAGTGCTGAATTAGTATTCCCATCATGATTATTGTCTGATGGGGGTTCGGGGGTTTGGAGGGGTGCAATCAGTAAACTGTGTAAACTGGAAATGGAAAGTTGACACTGTCTCTGTGGCCCCGTTCACACTCCAACTAAAAGTGAACAAATTCAGTCTTTTGGATCAAACAAACAAAAAAAGATCAAGCACATGAGTATATACTTTATAATAAACATGGAGTCATTTGAAAAAAAAGATTCCCTTAGAAAGAAGTAGAAAGAGTAGAATCGACTGCTACAATGCCAGGGGAGATTTTTCTAAACCATTGCTGACAAAATACAACACAATTAACAATGATGGTATAGAGGGTACTGTAAACACTGAGGTTGAGTGGGTGATTGCGTTGTGTAGCAGCGCGATGGGTTAGAGGATCATTTAATTAGACCATCTGATGTGGCAGCAATTGTCTGTCAGCATGATATGGCAGAGTCAGCTGAGCATTCAGCTGGGAGATTCAGAGGTCTGATCAGCTGGACATCAGTTGATCAGTGTGCTGTCATGGACAACATGGCCTGTCAGTACATTGGCCAACTTCATATTTGCATATCTTCTTTGGTCTATCTCAATATCTTCCTGTCTTCCTGCCTCTTCTTCTTCTTCTTGTAGTCAATTGTCTTGTTTTTGGAAAACATTTGAATTGCGGAGTTGAAATTATTCTCTGTCAGTATGTGAGCACTGTATTGATTTCTGTGCCTTGCAGCCCTGGGGTGGCATGCGTCCTTGTAGAGGCAATGATTAACACTTCAGTCAGTCAGGGCTGTCAATATCTGGTTGTGACTCTGTGTCAGGACTTTTCACATTTGGTCTTGATGTCAAAAATGTTATTTGTCCATGCACAACTTCCTGTCTCGTTGCTGTTTTGCAGTAAATTTCACCTCTTTTACACCCACCAAGTCCAAATTCTTCCTCCTCTCTTCCCACTGTTTTTTTATGCCTTGTCCCCAGTGAGAGCTGTGGCTGGAGGCATTATGTTTTCAGGTTGTCTGTCCATTTGTCCGTTTATCCGTCCCATTCTTGTGAACACAATATGTCAAGAACACTTTAAGCGATTTTTTTCTTAAGTTTGGTACAAGCATTCACTTGGACTCAACAATAAACTGATTAGATGTTGGTGGTCAAAGGTCAAGGTCATTCTGACTGTGTCCATCTCAGTCTCGTAAACGCAATATCACCGGAACACCTCACAGGATTTATTTTTTTAAGTTTGGTACAAACGTTCACTTGGACTCAACGATGAACTGATTAAATTTTGGTGGTCAAAGGTCAAGGTCACTGTGACCTTACACCCTTGTGAACGCGATATAAAAGGCACCTGTGACTTTTTTTCTCATTCTTTTTTTCAAATTTGGCACAAACTTCACTTTGAATTGAGGATGAACTCATTAGACTTGGTGGTTGCAAGTCAGAGGTCAAGTTCAGTGTGAATGCAGCCATGAGGCGAAAATTCTAGTTTATTTTTACTTTTCCTCTGTTTTTTCAGGAAGCCCCCTTAAAGATCTCTTTAACAAGAGAGATCTGGCCAAGGTACCAACCGTACAAAATCACAATGTATCTAAATACAACATGTGAAACATGATATAATGCATTGGTGAGGAATGCCTCCTACAGACTGTGAGATTTCAGCACTCTTAAAAGACACGCTATACTGTGCGACATGGATCTAATAATCTTGGGTGCGACACAAGTTTGATGTATGCAGACTGTTCGATGACAGTGCCTGACTGAATTGCTATGACGTCAGATGCAATAGCTTCCTATACTAAGTCCACAAGGATGCTGCACGGGTCATTACTTCTCCAACTGTAAAGCACAACATAGAGGTCACATTACTAAATAACCTGCTGTATGTCTGTTTGTGTGTTTGCTAGCTGCTAGGTTGCTCACCTGGCAGCTGCAGCTCCGCTGCTATTTCCCTCCATGCTTCACTCTTCTTTAGGCGATCATGGTAAGAGCTGGAGGAAACATCATACAGGCAAAGCTTCTGCTGCAACAACTTGACAAGGTTTTCCTCTTGTCTGAAATCCCACACATTTCTTTTAGTGTGTTTTGCCTTCATGGCGAGCTGCTATCTGTCTGTTTGACTTGGTTTAGTGCTGGTGCATCATTTCATGCTGCATTTTTATTGGTTGGTTAGTAGACGTACTGTCGATCATAACATCAGTCAGTCAGTAACCGCTTATCCTCTTGAGGGTCACAGGTGGGGGGCTGGAGCCTATCCCAGCTAACATTGGGCGAGAGACAGGGTACACCCTGGACAGGTCGCCAGACTATCACAGGGCTGACACATAGAGACAGACAACCATTCACACTCACATTCACAACTATTATACAATTTAGAGTCACCAATTAACCTATCCCCAATCGGCATTGGACTGTGGGAGGAAGCCAGAGTACTCGGACAAAACCCACGCTGA
Organism: Cephalopholis sonnerati; assembly: GCA_019142605.1. Classification (NCBI taxonomy): domain Eukaryota; kingdom Metazoa; phylum Chordata; class Actinopteri; order Perciformes; family Serranidae; genus Cephalopholis; species Cephalopholis sonnerati. Next base: position 23,420,965 of record JAGQAX010000007.1, read on the forward strand.
CACGGGGAGAACACACAAACTCCGCACAGAAAGGAACCCAGGGTGGGGGATGCTAACCACCACACCACTGTGCTGTCCCACACAGTGAGATGGTCATCCCAAATTTTATCCCAGGCTGTCTTTGATCACAAGACTGTGACAATGGCCATTCTTGAAAGTCTGTCACTCTGCAACATAGGACCACCATTTTAGAGCCATGACCAAAGATATCGACACGTTTCTTTCATGTTGGTCATCTTTCGTCTGGGACAGCCCAAAATCGCACAGTGTATAACGGGCTTAAGGGACTTTGCATAAGCGAAAAGTATTTGCAATGAAACATAGACATGCATGGTATGTGCAAGGGGAGGCTTATATAATCAATCACTGACAGAGATATAACTTCTGTAATTTTTTTTTTCACCTTTTCCATTTTCTCCATGTATTTTGGTTTGTAAATTTATTTTTTGTGAATTGAATCACTGAATTCTGAGTAATCAGGCTGATTTAATGAAATCAGAGAAACCAGGCTCCCTTCACTGCTTCCTTCTCTCTCGTTTTTTTTTTTTTTCTTACCCTTCTTACGTCTTACCTTCGCTTCTTATCTATTCACATCCTCCTCCGCTACTTCATGCCTCTTTTGTCTAGTTTTCCTCCTCTTCATCTTCATTTGTCTCCTCTTCCTCCACCCCCTCTTGCTGAACTAAAAACCACAGATGGATGGCCAACCACAGCTGAGTGGTGAGAGAGCCAGGCCGTCTCCTGCTTTAGCCTCCACTGTATATGTGTCATGTCTCTCAGGCCTGGCTGACCTTCACACAGTTCAGAAGATGCCAGAAGGAAGAAGACCTGACTCTACCACATGCTCGCACAAACACGAGCGCGCACACACTATTATACACTCAATACAGTATAACTCAAAGACTCACAGGCAAATGTGTTCATCCGCTATCACACACACACACACACACACACACACATATAGTGCCTGTAAATAATGACAAATGATTTGCTGACAGATTGAGCGGAAAGCTCAGTATGTGTCCCTCTTTTTCCATGTTAAATATGCGTGCATGTGTGTGTGTCCATATGTGTGTGGGTAAACTCCGCATGTATAGTAGCCTGGATGTCTCTACTAACTCACCAACACATTCTGTGAAACCAAGCACATGCCAGATTTATGTTTATGTCTCCCAGTAAAGTTGCTACACAGTGTGTGCTTTTTTTCAAAGTGCTTATGAAAGCCATTAATATCACTGCATAGTGCAAACAGAAAAGTTTGAATCTCTATAAACAAATATCTGAACATGAATGCAATATATGTGGGTAACCAAAAAGATTTTGGTATCGGAAGTTCTGGTGTCTGTTTGTAGTCCGAGTAGTACTCATCAATCACATCTGAGCGAGCTTTGATTGCATGCATGTAAACAATCTGTATGGAGAGCAAAAGAGATGGAAAACATTGGACAAAATGCAATCTCAACACCCACTGACACTCATCTGATGATGATTTAGCATTTTATGATTAGCTTTTTCAAAACACAGATATCTGTTAATAGAGATTAGCTAAAATGAGCAGCACAGGAAAGAAGAGGTCTTAGCCTGAATACCCCTTTTCAGGTTACCCTGCTGGCTACACTGGAACCCCTGAAGTATTGAACACTTCCCCAGAGGCTAAATTGATGTCAGAACAATGGCTGATAAGTTGCTGGATTGAAAAAGCTTTTTACTTAATGAAATACTCTACAGATGTAGCCACCTAGAAGTTCACAGTCCTCCTTGATGGGACACAGGCAGATGCATGGCGGATCCCTCCTGGGTTCCTGCCAGGAACTTGGCCAGCCCATGGCTGGAGAGAGATCTCACGCTGTGACAAACCCACAAAGAATTGTCACCTGCTTCTACAGTTCCCCTCAGCTCTATGAAGCATTTTAGCATCTTTCAGTCTATTGTTTTGATTATATGGTCCTTAGTGTTTTCATTCAGTCTCACAGCTCTCATCAACCATTGTTTCCAGCTGCAGCAGCCAGCTGTTATGGTGAAGAACGGCAGTGTACTCACCTTTAGGTTACATTCCCTGTACCAAACAGCAGACAGCCAAAGTTAGCAGCAGGCAAGAAAACTTAGTTAAGTATACAGCCCATCAGATACTTACCCTAGGTGTTTGTGGAGACCAAAAAATGCTTGAAGAAGACCTAACATTGGACTTCCTAAAATGTTTTCATTATCTCTGCCAGGCATGCAGGAGATCATGCATTTGGTCATGTGTATGTGTATGTGCATGTGTGTTTTGTGAGCATCTGTGTGTATGTGTGTATCTGTGTGCTCACAGCTTATCCCACAAACTACTGGACCAATCAGCCTAATATTTTGTGTGCACATTAATGTTGTTGTTTTTGTGCTGTACCCTACAGACAAAGTTAAAAGTCCAGTTATGAGCGACGTGACTCAAAGATTTGTGGCTATGCCTCAGTTATTAAGAATACATTTATCCTCATAATTATAATTTCTCTATGTTTCAAATACAGCGCCTGTTAGCAGGAAAACTCAATCTGCTCTGTGCAATGTGTCGCAGGTCCGTCAAAAATAGATAAGCCGTGTATTTCTGGGACGCTTCTGAGTAGTACTGCGCCAACTCTGCTGGAATTCTAGGAATTGTCTTGAGCGGCAGCGATCAGCCTTGGCGACTGCTTGGTCGCCTGGTGGAGATCTGCACTCTACTGAAAGCGCTTTTCTAGTTTCACTTGAAGTCTCATTAAGCATTGCATGTCCTTTTATACTAGTGACTTACTGTGTAGCTCTTTTGCTTCCCTTTCCATTGCTTTCCTTGTCTTTCTAATTATTGTCTAGCACTCTGTGATGAAAGGTGCTGATGATGTGCAGTTGGCTTTGTTTCCTCACGTGAAAGAGTCAATAAAGACCAGCACTTCACTTCCTCAACAAGACTGTATCTCACTGAAGAGGGTTTTGTGATCATAGAGCTTTTCAGAATTTTATCAACATCTGATTGCTTCTTTAACAGCCTAGTTCACGCTGATTTTATTGCAGCTTCATCTTCAGGGTAATACAAGTTTCATGTATCATTAATGAGTCAACGAGAACAGACAGCTTCCAAGTTTTTGGTGTCTAATTAGGGGTATTTATTGGCCTCAGTGTGAGGGTATGTTAAAATATTGACAAGAGTTACAAAAGACCTACTTTTGCATGTACAGTATATGTCCAGGACGAAGCCGCTCAGTTGCATGGAAATTACATTGTCACTGTTGCCTGGATACAGAGACTGTTGGATTCTGTTAAGATATTGAGATTCAAGGTCCTTTTAAGTCTTTCCTGTAAAATCCTGCATGGGAAAAACTTGCGATGTGACCGCAGATATGACTGTATTGTGTGTAGTATGTATATTATGCTGAAATATATTAACATACCCACAAGTGCCCTGCAGCAATTCAAATGGCAAATGCACAGCCCTTTTACATTAATCTCCTGCAGTGCAGCAAAAACTAAGAAACAAGACGGAAAGCAGTGATATAAAAACCTCTGAAAGACATTAAAAAAGACAAGTTGCAATGGAATCTTCAGTTCTGAACATATGCTGTGGAAGCAGAGTCTGTGTTTTCATTGTGAATGATTTTTCAGTCCGATAGTTCTCATTTCAAAGGAACTGAAATTTCAATAACCCCGAGGCCTTATTTGGCAAAACACCAGCATCCTAATTTGTTTTAGTAAACGCACAGCGAAGAAGCACATGCCAAGGCTTTTGGTTTGTTTGTATATGATCATATGATTGGAGGATACAAGTTAAAAACACGCTTCTGTTGTTCTTACAGGAGTCAGGTAACTGCTCCTGGAGGTCCTGAAATGATCGTGACAATTGTTACATAAAAAAAGAGCTTTACTGCTCACAGAAGATGCAGAGGCACAGCTGCGAGGGTATTACAGTCAATCTAAATCATTTGAAGCGACATGACCTTGCTACTCTACTTAATGTTTCTGTGTGTATGTTTGGACCTGATGTCGTTCTGTTTGTACATGCAGGGTTTGCAATCTGTTGGTCTCTGGGAACCTTTAGAAAAGAGGTGCCTTTTTTGCCCAGTCTCTCAATTGTGAAGCGTGATTAGTTGGACCAGCCTTGACTTCAACTGAAAATGGTTGATACACACTTTCACACACATGACAAATGGATTAAAGGTGGTTTGGCTCAGCAGGTGCAGCTTTGCTTGTTCTATTATTCAGTTTTGAATTTGATATTTACCTCTCAGGGTAAAAGCAGGAACAACTGCTTACAATTGTCTTCAGCCTGTGAGATACTGCAAAGGTAGTCAGACAAAAGAATAAGGGTAATAATTTTTCTTATTTTCTAACACATTATTATGTATTCATGTAAAAACATGGCAAAGACATGCAAAAATGTTCTGTATATGTGACATAGTAAACATGTCATTTTACTTTCCTTCTTACTTTAGGGGCTGTACACATGTCGCATCTTCAACCGCCTGGAAAAAGCGAGGCCGACCGCTGGGTGCTACTTTTGTGCCTTTTTTGAGCCAGCTTTTAAGAGCGCAGCAGCAGGTTGCATCTGAGATTGCTAAGCAACCTTAACAAGCACCACATCAAAGCCTATTTACCTGAAAGCCTGAGTACGGAGCTGATCTTCTTCTATACGCTGTTTATAAGTGTGTGGGCACATCGTCCGTGGGACAGATATAAAACTCTGGCAGCCCTACACCAAAATGATCAACTTTTCCATATTTATCACAAACTAATACTGAGGAAAGAAGGGAAAGATATCTGTCGGCTGTGATTGGTTGATATTAGTCATATGACATGCGGTGTGCGCTGCTGTGTTGGGAACTGCCACGCGTCTATATTAAAAACAATGAATTTAAGGGGCACAAAAAATGCATGTGCACAGCCCCTTACACAGTCATGGATTGTTTTTGTGCCACAATTTTAGAACGCGCATGGTTTCTGAATACCCAACCCTCCAGCTGCTGTGTGACGTACAGCACAGATCTAACCACACATGAAGTGTAGCCCTTTTTTATTTTATAAAGGTAGGTGAAATATTAGAAACATCCCTCAATATAATGCAATAAAATGTTACAGCAATATAAACTATAGTTGAATTAAAGGGAGACTTTTCTATGTGTGCATCGTCAGCGTATGCTCACTAAAATTATTTGTTTTTGTCACTGACAGGCTCAGATTAGTATTATAGTGTCCGACAAAATAATGAAAAGGATAAACCTTTTTTGTTAAAGACTGAGATCCTTTTTGTTTAACCAGAAACAGCGTTGAAATTGCCAACGCCAAACCCACCAGACAACATTGAAATAAACAGTAATTTTATCATGGTAAAACACACTTCATTACAAGTCCACAAAAACAAAACAAAACTCACAAAAGTGATCTTTGTTTGTCTTTCCACTGTTCCAACAGTCACTAACTCTGGTTTGGTTAAAACAAAACCTTATCCATCCAATTAGATGTAAAAAATATGCTGGCTTTACACATGCTAAAATTACTGTTTATTTAAATGGAGTCTAGTGGGTTTAGTAGCATTTTGGGGGCTGATTAACACAAAGATCTATCCCTGTAAGGATCATTTCCATGATATTGTTAGACACTTATAATAATAATCTGACTCTGTCGCCGCTGCCGACTGCAGCCCTCTCACTCAATACAGGATCAGTTTCAAAAGTTGTTGTTCCCATCAGTCACTTAGACACAAACATGTGGGGAAACAGAGTCCAGAATTAAACATACTGCAGTTACCCTTTAATGCCTCTCTAACGCAGTTTCAAGACAAACTGGTCATTCTTACTTTCATGAAGGTTGTTTAGTTTTGCTAGGTGTACCTAATAAACTGACATCTTACTGTATGTGAAAGAGTTGGTGTATACTGACCACTGCCAAATTCACCAAGTTTAAATTTGTACTAGTTATAGCTTTAAGTAATCCCTGCACAGTGTGGTGGGGAATATCAATGCGAATCAAGCCCCGAAACAACACGTTAAAAAATCCATATATTAAAAAATTTCCTGACAGCGAGTTGATTCCCTGTGATCAAAGTTAAAAGGCTGATTAATTTTGCTCAGCACTGCCGTCCATCAGAGTGCTGACCTCAACATCCCTGTTTTCATCTTAGTTTCAGCTGGGAGAGAAAGTAGAAGGTACAAATTCGACAAGTGGTGTTTCACTGTAAAGTTAGATACCTTTGATTTATACGCATTCGGATCCCTATGAACACACTAAAACTTTCTGTTTCTTAAAAAGAGAAAAACTGAATTCTGAAAGTCACTTCTCTTGCTTTCAAAAAAACCTTTCTGGACTCGTCTTTCTCAGGGGGCGATCTGCTTTGATTAAACAGCATGAAATGCCTAAGCTCTGATCGCTACTCATTCCGTCGATGACACCGCAGCTTGGTGCATCACTAACCATGCTACTGCTGTGGCTGCACAGTATGAAGAAAATATGCACTATGCAAAAACGTTGTTGGATATTGCGATAATGACATTCCTTGCGATAAATACACAGATTTTAAAGTGCACTCAGTTCTTGACTCAGACTGGCACAGTACCTTTGCTTGTATATTTAAATTTACTCCACTTGGGCCTTAAGGGAGCTGCAGTGTTTATTCATAGACAAACTAAAATCTATACTGTACAGTTGCTGCAACTTGACAACTTTACTGTTAATTTCACCTCTGCTCAGATCATCAACACCTGTCTGCTCTGAGCGCATTCACCAACCCTCTCTGTCTCTCTCTCGACCACAGGCTCACTATTCTCTGAGCTACTCCCCAAAGGAGCTTCACTACTCTTATAAAACAAGTCATTATTCTCTACCCAGTCATATGTTTTTCTACAAGATGCAATGAGCATTCTTTTGTGTTTCTGTTGTCTCTTGTTAAAGGATTAACCATTGTTTCATCTATAAAGTATACATGCCTGCCTGTGTGTGTTTTTGTGCAGCGCACTCTGCTCCCGCAAGCACAGTCACAGGCAGGGGAAAGTCTCGTATAGAAACGTTGCTTGCTTATTTTTTGAGCACTGACCTGGGTGATTATATTTACTGACAACATTGTTTTTTTTACTGGCCCTGGGCCATCGCGCAATCTTTTGTTGGACTGTGCCCAGAGGCATGGCCTTTGTCTGTTTGGCCAGAGAGTTAACAGCAGGGACAAAATAGAAAAAATATCGCCTACAGACTCTATGTAGTTTAGTGTATTGTTACTATATGCAAAGTGCAATAGAGCAGCCGTACTTGCTACACTGGCTTTGAGGCTATCATCATGGGCTGACACCAAATGTCCAGACTTCACTGCACTTGCATACTCGTAGATTTTGCTGGCGCTTTCCCTGGACGTCTGGGTGTGCTAATTGCGGTCCAAATCTACAGTTCAACCAGTCCACAGGGTGCCTAAAGCGGACTTTCTGTACACTTCCAGATAGTCCGCTTTGGGTGCAGACTTCAGCCGACTTCACTGATTTATTTGCCCACAATTCATTGCAATACGGACGTGATGCTGTCGTTTTTTTCTCAACAGTCGACTAAAAATACAAAATGTATGTGTATGTAAAACAGTTACTGTTGCCTGATAACCTCTACTTGAACTGTGGGGGCCAGAAATAATATTCAACAACATCATGACAAGAAATATGTAGACATAAAGGCTATAGAGGGGATTCAAAACTGAATTGTATTATTGCAGCTATAGCTCGTGCGGTGTAATGTCAAATATGTAGGCTAGAAAATTAGCTGAAAAACAACAAAAGAAGATCCTCTAATATAACTAATAGGCCTATGCTATTTATTTAGTCATAGGTCAGTCCTTATAAACTATATACTACCTATAAACATCTCTGTATTTGGATGTCTGCAGTCTATATGTTATACAGAAATTAATTTCACTCACAAAACAACCGTATACATGAGATTTATATCTTGTTAAATGCAGGGACAGATGAGCAGACACAATATGACGGCATCGATCACCATGTAAATGATTGTTATTATTGCTCGAATGTTCCCATGGCAACAGGTTAAACACTCTCTAGAGCTTGTGGTTTCTTCCCTCGCACATTTTAAATGATGACAGTGAACGTGTCACAGTACCGTAAGAGCTCAGTCCGTATGTTCAGTGGGTGGACATTTGGATGCACCCAAGGATCACTATCTACAGGCTGGGGCCACCAGCATGACTTTTGCTACAGATCAACAGAGTACCATCTTGGCACACTGGCTCTGTGGTTACAGTCATGGGTCAGTAGCTTGCATCACTTCAGCAGTGACTGTGTGTCTAAGACTTGTGTTGTAGGACAGAGTAACTTTTGTTATTGTTATAACAATAAAAAAGCAAACCTTTTTTTGTTTACAACCAGGATCTTTTTTTCAGTAGTTTTGGCCATTTTACAACAAACTGCACAGACGACAGAGAGCTTTAGGTTTCACCTTTTGTTTATTATTTATGCAGTGAGGTTGAAGACATGATAACTAAACTTTTCTAATCCCCCCCAAAAAATGCGTTTTTGTGGATTCAAGGAGTCTCTCTTGCATAATAAGGGAGACACCCTCATACTATATTGTACGAACATGTGCTGGTAAAGGTATATTGATTATTTCTATTAAATGAAAAGTCATTTGGTCTCTCCTGAAGAAGTTCCGTGAAATTTGTTCATACCTTGTTGGCCAGTCAATATAAACCAAAACTATTCCTCATACAACCTATCTAAATACTGTAACTGTATCCTACTTTGGGGTCTACAAAGTTAGTGACTCACAGAGTTGTACAGTGACAAGGTTAGTGTCCTTTTCCTGCACTAACAGAGCTACAGTTGCAATGTAGCAACCGCTGCAGTTTGACAAAGGCTCTATGATTTATAGCGTTGTTTTTAATGCTGGTGAGACAGCGGCTAAAATATGGGCTTTCCAGTGCTAACCTTGGCCTATTCAGGTTTAATTCTGTATATCTATCAGCAATGTCCTTACACATAAGCTAATTTACTTTTACAGGTGGCCATAAGGTCACTGGTACACTACTGTCTGAGAGACACAATCCCAAAATTGGGCTGATTTCAAGAAGCAAGAAAGTGGAGTCTTGAAATGAAATGTCAAGGGTGATAATTCATATATGACATATAGAAATATTACATTAAACCCATTTTACCCGCTCTGAGCTACCCATAATGAACACACAAAACTTATAGCAACAACTGTGAAGTTACAGAAAGCCAGCATAATTCAAGGTGTTATTACAAAAGAAAAGTTTAGAGGCTACTTTCAAAAGCAATACTCTGAGCACATCTCCAGTCCTAAGGGGAGCTTTGGATATTCCAACAAAAAACAGTATAAATACTAAAGGCAGCTTCTTTAGACTTTGATTTACCCAGAGGACTGAGAGGAGGCCAGTGCCAGATGACCTGAGACTTCTGTTTGACTCATAGCTTCGGAGCATGCCAAACATATATTATAGAGTGAATCTGTTCAGTACTTTATATTCAAGCGAAATAATCCTAAAGTCAGTTCTATTGTGCTCCGGAGACCAATGAAGAGATTTGAGGGGAGCAGTTATAAGCTTCTTTCTCTGAGTTCATGTTGAAACAGTGGGAGTAAATGCCTAACTTCCTTCTGATCAAGACTTAGAGGGTTATGACAGAGGAGCACATGCTCTGTATCTCTCCTGCCACTTGAGGCCTCACTATCTGGTAAAACAGTGACCTCTTACTCATGTAAGGGAATATCTGGGAAAAGTGACATCCTGTAAAACCCAACTTTGAGGCCTTTTCAGATTGAAGCCCTGTCTAGTAGTGCTGCACTGGGTCAGTGATGGCGAAAAAGTACTATATTGAAAGCAGATGTTTTTCTACAGTCATCGATCTGAGGCACTCTAATGTAACTCTAAAGACAGTTTTTAAAATGTTGGAAATCGATCATAATCAGTGGTAAAAGATTCATTTGAGTGTAAACACATCGGTATCCTACTACTGTGGCTTATATTGATCGCTGTTTCAGTCATCAACCACTTTTAAGAATAAAAAGTGCAGGACAGAATCAGTCCTATACAAACACTGGTTTAAAAATTGTAGTAATAAAGTAGTCCATTTACAGTGTTTGGGTGTTGTCATAAATGACAACAACATATGGGAAAACTATATAAAACTACATTTATTCTTCTTCTCCATGATACTTACCCTCTGCAATAAGGTACCTATTTCCAGTTGAGGCTGCTGCTGTATGCACATTGAAATCATCATGGGGAAAAGAAAGTTATTTTTCTTAAATGAAAAATGACTCTGCACGGCTTATGGCAGCTGGTCATGGCCTGTAGTGATGGAGAGAGAAACAAATGTGCATGTAGAAAGCACCTGTGGTTGAAGCCTCCCTTGTCATGTGGATTGATAATGCCCAGTCATGTAATACTGATGTAATAAAGAAAAAGCTGTACTTTATTGTCAAAAAAATTCCCTGATGGCAAGCAGCAACCTCCAGGCTGAAAAATGAGGCTGACACAGAAGTGTCAAAAACCGCAGTTCCTCAGATGGCCACTTGAGGCTGGCCTCAGGAAAGAGTCAATCCTCATAGACCCATATGTTAAAATGCCCAACATTACAGAGAAAATAAACATGTTTGGCAACATGTGGGCTTCCTCCCACAGTCCAAAGACATGCAGGTTAAATGGTGACTCCAAACTGGCTGTAAGTGGAAATGTGAGTGTGAATGGTTGTCTGTCTCTATGTGTCAGCCCTGTGATAGTCTGGTGACCTGTCCAGGGTGTACCCTGCCTCTCGCCCAGTGTCAGCTGATATAGGCTCCAGCCCCCCCGCAACCCCTAACAGGATAAGCAGTAATGGAAAATGAATGAATGAATATGGTAAACAGGGAAGCTGTCTGTTTCGTTGCTTGATATTAATGTAATAAACATATGTATTGTTTATTACATGTTAATTAAATGTGTATGGTAATCTGCAGGAGAAATAAAGATCTTTTTTTTTTTTTTTGCGTCAGAGTACCAGGCCCATAAAACTCCTTGGTTGAGGTTGGACACGAATCATGGTTACTTGATTTACATGTCAATGCTGACTTCTACTTTAAGAGAACCTGGAATACTGGTGCTGATGACTAACTATATTTGTCCATCCACCTCTTGACCTCCACTTCCTTAAAGGCCATGACACCTATTTTCCCAATCAGCTTCTGACAATGAGTGGTGGACTCACTGCTTTCTGTCAGAGCTAGAATGGTTTAGTTTATTCCACATGAGAGATTTTTGAGCTTTTGATAAGTTTCTCTTTTAAAGTGGGCAGACTTTGATTGTTGCTTATTTAATGACAAATATTTAATGTCATGGAAAAATACTTGATTTCTCTGGTGCTGATTAGTGAGCAGAAGCATTCAGTCACATGCTGGTACAAACCTCCACTGTTTACTTACTTTTCTCCATTAGTACAAATACAATTTTTTTGTTGTTGGCATGGTTTGATAATGACCATTTTATTAACAACACAGCAAGGAGTAAAATTCACCAGGCACCAAAACAATTACTGCCAGGCACCATGCAAGGCTAAACCTTTTGCACAACACCCCTCTTCATTTGACTCATTTCTTTTTATGTGTGATTTTTTTTTTTAGCCCACAATTTACACTGATAATTGCACAGAGTAAACTTCAGAGCCAGGGCACAAAGTCACCAACATCAATCTAATAACATTCATCCATCCTTCCATTTTCATCCACTTATGGTGGGCTGGGTAGCCAAGGCAGCAGGCCAAGCAAAGCAATGCTTTCCAGCTCCTCTTGGGGGACCCCAAGGCGTTTCCAGGCCAGATGAGATATGTAATCCCTCCAGCATGTTCTGGGTCTGCCCCAGCGCCTCCTACCAGTGGGACCTGCCTGGAACACCTCCAGGCCACCAGGAGGCATCCTGATCAGAAAATCCAACCACCTCAGCTGACCCCTTTCAACGCAAAGGAGTAGCAGCTCTACTCCGAGCTCCCTCTTGATGTCCAAGCTCCTTACCCTATCTCTAAGGCTGAGCCCAGCCACCCTACGGAGGAAGCTCATTTCAGCCGCTTATATCCGCAACCTCATTCTTTCGGACATTACCAACAACTCATGACCATAGGTGAGGGTTGGGACATAGATGGACCAGTAAATCGAAAGCTTTGCCTTCTGGCCCAGCTCCCTCCTCGCCACGATGGTCCAGCTCAGTGCCTGCATCACTGCAGAAGCCGCACTAAACTGCTGTTCCATCTCACACTCCAGTCTACCCTCACTCGTGAACAAGACCCCGAGATCTGTGAACTCCCTCGCTTTGGGCAGTAACTCTCTCCCAACCAAGGGAGCGGGTGGGGGACAATCCACCATTTTCCAGCAGAGAACCATGGCCTCAGATTTGGAGGTGCTAACTCTCATCCCAACTGCTTCACACTCAGCTGCAAACTGCCCCAGTGCATGCTGGAGGTCACGGTGTGATGAAGCTAACAGAACCACATCATCTGCAAAAAGCAGAGATGCAACTCTGAGGTCCCCAAATCGAACCCCTTCCTCCTGCCAGCTGCGCCTTGAGATCCTGTCCATGAATATCACAAACAGGATTGGTGACAAGGGTTTATAGCTGGATAATAGGATTTCATTGACTGCATTACCCTTTCACTTTTGTTCAGCCTTGATATCACGCGTGCCATCTGGATTCTGCCAAAGCTACAACTAAAGGAAGCTATTGTTCACGCTTAAAAGAGGTGACTTCCATTAGTTTGTTTTGTTTAGTTAAATGACCGACCATGAATATGTGTCCGACCATTGGCCTCGTTCTAATTTTTCAGCATGACATGCTCAGTATCTGGGTGTGGTTGTGTGCCTCTGTGTGTCTGTGTTAGTTCAAACACTTGCAGTGTTTGGAAGTGTGACATTGCTTATGTATGCAAGCACACGCCCTTGTATCTGTGTGTAATGGAGTGGCACATTAGTGGCATCTGTAACAGGGCTAAAACAAAGAAACCTCAGCTGGCCTTTTTTTGTTTTAGAGGCGCATATGGTCATGTTTAATTCTTTTGCCTTGCGTTAGAGAGTGAAAGAGCTCTTTACATTGTGTGAAAGAGTTAGAGCGACTGTTGTATGTATGCGTGAATCAGTCTTGTTAAGCTCGTTTCATGGTCTTTTCATCATTACATTTCACTCGGGGTGTCGGCAGCAGTGTGGGTGGATGTGAGGGGAGTTTGCTTGAGTGCGTGTTTGTGTAGACTTTTCTAGTGTGTGTGGGTGTGTGTTTGGGGGCCTCGGAGTATGTGCAAGATAGTGTAATCAGTTGTGTGTGTTATTTGGGGGTTTTCCTGGGTCTGGTTTATATCTCCAGTGTTGATCAAAAACAGATTAAAGTGGAGGGACAGACCTGTGCTGACATTTGTGAACACGTCTGAACTCTCTCTCTCTCTCTCACACACACACACACACACACACACACACACACACACACACACACACACACACACACACACACACATTGATTAGGGCAGTATAAACAGAAAAAGTTATCAGTCTCAGGGGTGGCGCTGGTTTCACAGGAAGGAGACTGATATGGGGAGCTATATAGTTTCCACACACACTGGCTACATTCCTCTAAACTGATATTAGACGGTCTCACTGCATTTTTTATAATACAGCCTCCTAATTTCTTTTTATAAGACATTCTTCTTACAGACTTCATGGTGTGTGAACTAAAACATGAAGCAAAAATAAAATAATAAGAAGAAAGGCCTGCTCCCTCAGATATGGGCAAAGAAAAGCGCAGCTTGTCAGAAGAGATGCTACACTACCTCATGTGGCTTCAGAGCAACAAAAAGAGCAAGAAATATCAAAGCCAAGACTCTGCTATAGCTTTATTTTTTAATCTTTTGCTATGTAGAGAATTACTCAGAATAAAAGCAAATGTAATGGGATCAATTTTTAAAACAAAATACTTAAAAGTGACTAACCTTTTTTTCTCCTCACCTCTCCTTTGCTTTTTACAGTCATAGGGCAATGATTCTTCTACAGAGGAGGTCGGGAGGGAAATATTTTATTTTTGCGTTGTTTATTTTCCCCTTCCTGGTTTGCATATCTTTAGCCTCCAGCCAAGTGCTGTTAATTAGGTAAACAGGTAATTCCCAGCACGAGCCAAACGCTCCGTGTGCCGCGTGCATATGTGTTTGCGAGCTTCTGTGTGCAAGTGTGAGGAGCACATGTGTGTGGGTGACTGCAAAGGCCAAATTCAGCATAAAGCAAGTATAATAAACAGTAATGTAGGCGCGCATGGAGACATAGAGTTGAAATGCACATAGTGACAGGGAAATCAAGAGGTAAGTTATGCATAAAGTCATGCATTATTGAACAGCAGCATTTCAAAGGTGGAGAAACACTATTCAAAAGGATCCAAAAAGAATTCTTTGAGTGCCAGTTACTGTACTGTGCCTTCAGCTGAAAAAGAGAATAAAAAAGACGACTAAGAAAGAAAAGGAGAAATAGATATTTTGAAAAAAGGGGGAGAAATGTGATATTCCCTCTCTGTGTGTCAGGCTCACTGGTGTGTGACATGTTCGTCTCAGTGGGGACTTCCTGCCTCTCCATCCCTATCTGTTTTTTTTCCTACCCATCATGCTATCCACTTCCTCTCCATCCTCTGCCATTGCTTTATTTCTCCTTTCTTTGCTGCCTTGCAGTAGTTCAACCTTGTCATAACGTCTTTTTCCCCTCACACACTCTCTCCTATTCACACACACGCACAGACGCTCTCCACTTATTCTGTGTTTTTTAAATCTCTTCTAATGTATTCATCTGTTCGCGGAATTTATCCATCATTGTGGCCCAGATTGGCTTAAAGGAGAGATGTGTTTATCACAACAGGTGGTGGTCTGTCACCACTTATTGTGACACAGTTGCAGCATTCACACCCAGCAGTCAGGCAGGATTTAAGTGAAGCTTTCAAATGTCATAAAAGAGATGCATTTATGTAAGATGAATTCAAGCAGTTGTGCAGATTATTATTTAGCTGAATAATCTTTTTTTTGACAAACAACCTTTTTTCATGCTATGCTAGCATAAAGCTGCTTTTACACCGCCTGTTCAAGGTGGGGATTTCGCATTGATATTACCCCTCGCTGTTCTTTACAAAAGGTGCAATCGTGGAATGCGGGGACTGAGTGGTCTTGCATTCAAACCCACGGGGGGGGTTGTAACAGCACCGAAACAACATCTGTGTGTGATGGGACAATAGATGGGATGACTGTGATGTTTTGACCATGTGTTATTTGAGTGACCACCGGGAGATTAAAAAAAAGCAGCTAACTCAAAGAAGAACAGCAGCCAAGAATGTCTGCAAAGTGGGAAACAAATGAGGTCCAGGGACCCTTGCCCTCAGAGCAGAGGACGAGATTAGCTACTATATGACAGACATGGTACATGATGATCATTGCCTTATTTTGCCATTGCTAGTGTTTATCAAGCGCTGCCCGGCATATGTCATATGCCACAATAGAGGTCCATGCTTTCATGTTACTTGTCACACCCGTCATGCCTCTTCTGCTTCCATAGCACCGTTATCTTGTCTAAAACCTCACACTCAG
This sequence comes from Cephalopholis sonnerati, assembly GCA_019142605.1. Taxonomy (NCBI): domain Eukaryota; kingdom Metazoa; phylum Chordata; class Actinopteri; order Perciformes; family Serranidae; genus Cephalopholis; species Cephalopholis sonnerati. The sequence goes on from JAGQAX010000007.1 coordinate 23,436,543, forward strand.
GGAGCATGTTGCCGTCGTTCTTTGTTTCTGTGAATAAAATCAAAAGGTGTGTAATGAAGGGACTTTGTAGCAGCCCTATTGGACAATCTCTGTGTAAAAAGGCCGTTACGCTGCCATGACATTAGTTAGTTTAAGGCAGTGGTTTCCAGTTTGGGTTGCAGTCTAAAAGTGGGTCATTTCCTTTCTACGTGGATCTCAAGTGGCTCCCAAACCTGTCAAGTTTGTAAAAAAAACACACTTTATTTTGAAGTACAATGAATTTCCGCCACAGAGCCTTTATTTTCAAGTGCTGTTTCCTGCTGTAGAGTGAGCAACTAACAGACAGCAACTTCACAGAGACAGCAAACTAGCCTGACCACATGTTCACTGAATACTGTGTAAACCTTGAAGTAATGCCTAAGGATAAACCTGGACCCCATAGCTGGACCAGTTTGGAACCACTGGTTTAAAGGATACCACTAAACATTTGGGTTTGACAATAGCAGCTTCCTACCCAACAAAGCTACAACCTGCAATATAGAAAAGTACTTACTTAAACAGTGCTTTCACATTTCAAAAGTAGTGCTCACAAAGAAACCCACAGTGCCATCACATCCTGTCTTTGCTTTGAAAACAGTGAATTCCAGCTGTCTACACTAGTAGGAGCATTTCTCGACACAGTGGCTTTTTCTCATATAAAGAGCAGACAGAATTTGTGCATTACCTGTCACCCAGTAAACCAGATAAGTTCCACGAATCTAAGTCTTGTGGTACCTAAGAGACTCATACATCACAACACACTTGTGAAAACAGTACTCAGATGCACTAAGAAGAGTTTATATTTGTCTAATAAGTTATTAAAGCTAAAAGACAAGGAGGGAACTCAACTACAGAGCCAAATCCAGCCAAATCAGTTTATCGGTTTGGACGTCTTTAAAGACAAGAAAAAAAAAGTGAGAATCACATGACGCAACAGCAGTCTTTACGCTGTTTCAGAGGCCTTTTACATCACCTTTACTCATTTAACAGAAATACTGACATGTTACATACCATCTCCAAATACCACACAAAGGTTTTGCCAGAACAGAAAGTGAATATGCATCAATCTGTGTTATGATGTTAAAAACTAACAGGTAAGAAGACAAATCAGTGAACAAGAAACATAAAACAGACACAAAAACAAGTTCTCAATCATTGTTGAGTTTTTTTTTTTTTTTTTAAAAAAGAGATAAAAACAGACGTTTTTATCACGCACCATTGACCCAAATGCCCAGTGTTGCAATGCTATCATTGTGTGCCGTCAATCACCACTAACTGGCTGACTTGACAGTTACATCATAAATCTTGGAGGCGAGTCTTCTGAAGAGTCACTCATTATCTGCCCATACAAACTGCTCCCTTCTCTGTGGTGAAGGGAGACTGATTGTGGAGATGAGAAATGAGTTTCTCAAGGTTAAATACACATTGTGAGACAAGTGTTTACACTCCCATCAAAGAGTGGGAGGCTGAGAAGTTAGTGAGCACAAAGTAGGGAATGTGAACAAAGGGTTTAACTCCGAAATTTCTTGTGCTTTCATTATCAATATGGTTTTCTCAGCTTGTGTGGGGACACTTGAACGCACCTGAAACTTAGTTCTCAATAGTTTCAAAGTATTTCTATTAGTTTTACTGTATTACAGCAAATATTCATGATTAAATAAGCAACTTTCAAAGTTGAAGTTGGAAAAAAAACGTCTTGAGGTAGTACTTATTAAGAGTTCAGCCATCAGTGTGGGTGGAGGCTGATCAGAGGTGACTGACAGTAGAACCTGAGAAAAATATATAGGGCTCTGAAACATTCAGCAGCAGAGTGATGGTGCTGTAATGTGCAGTGTGAACAAATGTGAGGGACAAGAACCTCAAAATGGTCAGTGGACATCTTGCCTTGTGCTGTCAGTTTCCTCCATTTGACAGACAAGAAGGTACTCTTATTGTGTTTTTAAACTGTCAGTTCATCCAAATCACAAATAAACAGTTTACCCCACTCGTATAGTTTGCAGGGGTGGACATTTTTGCTCTAAACTGAGTCTCTTGTCCGGCTGGGAATAAATCTTGCATCCCTCAGAGGGAATGGCAACCCCAGAACTTAACCACAGCCTTAACCTTAACAAAGAAGACAGGCAATATTTACTTCTTTATTGTCAAGAAAACCAACAATGTGTTAGTCTGTCTCTGAATGCCTGTGGACTTCCCTACCCTGTCCTTGACTCACAGCTCCAGATTCATTTGTTCCTGTTAGAAAAACATAAATCCTTTAAAACAGATTAATGTAAAAATACTGTCAGCTGGGCACTGTTGTTTTCATTACCATAACAGGAGTATATTGCTTATGTTGGGAACTGCTTTCTCTTTTTAGATTTGGTGCTCTAGTGTGTATTTACAGCAGCAGGATGGTATATGTGGGATTGACGCAAGATAAACTACAGCGCCCATGTTCATGGTGAAGGCACAGTCACACATTAATGAAATTACAATGAATGCGAGCAAAGGGGTGAATATAATATAGTATTTGCTCCTGGTGGAGGAGCAAATTGGCATCTCCACATCATGTGGAGTTCAACTTTGGTGACCTTTGATTGGCAAAGTTGCAGCTTAAACTAGTAGCAAAGGAGTGTATGTGGAGGAGACATTGCTTGTTGCTGCATTTAACCAGCCTAAATTGTATGATATTGGCAATAAAAGATACAAAATGCCCCACATGACAGATGCTGCTGGCCAGCAGTGAGTCGGTAGACAGGAATTGAATGAAAGAAAATGTAGCAATAACATCATATTTTACAGTATTTATTAGCAAGCTAGCTAACATTAGTCAGCAAGCTAGCTTTCCACATCCGTGACATCCATCACTGCCCACATCCAGCACAAATATTGCCTCGACAGGTGTTCTACCACGCCCTTATTAGGGAACTTATCATTGAGTGCTCGAGTTTTCAGTAAAGAATCAACATATTCTCATTCCCAACTTGTCCAATACCAACACTTGATCAGTGCCCCAAAATTATGACACTGTACGTACCCCTTTAGCATCAGTTTTGGACGTTTGGGAACAGCATGTCATGACAGTGGGGATGTCCCAATCCAGTCTCAAAGATGGGAATCAGGCCTGATCAAGGCATTTTTTAAAACTAACTGGGAAATATCGAAGTAAGTAAGGGAAGAATAGAAGTATCAGTTTGGGACTCGGTATTGGCAGACACATATTAATGACTTAGATTGGCATTGTGGGCAAAAAAAACTTGATCAGGACATCCCTAATGCATAGTGTATTTTTAAAATAAACTTCTGTGTTCCCAGGAAATGTGCAGTTTCTGCTTGTTAAACACATACAGTCAAGTTCAAAATAAACTTCCAAGGTAGGTTTACTTAGTTTTTAGGGTTACCTCCTTCAGTTAAGGCAACATGGTTAAGTTTGAGTTAAAATAAGTATGTTTTTATGTATTCTTACTAATGTAACATACTGTACATCGCCTGACATACAACACTGTGTATGTCAGTAAAATAACTCATACTTTATTTAAGGTTTCACACAGGACACAAACGGTGGCCTCTTCGGTGAAAGTCTTGTGTTTGTTTGACCCACTGCCCCACCAACCCTCCTTCCCACCACATACTGACTTTCTTGTTTTTTAAACTTCGACTGATACTCAAGCATCAAGTAAAGACACGGCCCTTTGTGTGTCTTACAGACGCTAAAGGGTACCTTGTATGTTGGTATTTGACGCTGAAGGCCACTGACCAAATGTCGGTAGTCAGAACAGGTTGAAACAATGGACGACAAGCACACGCCAGAATAAGCTTGACTGTATCAGGCTTTTGTTATGATGCTCGTAAACTTTTTTTTTCTTTGGTTTTGGTCTTTTCATATTTTTTATCAATAAGAAAAATATAAAATATATAACCATATCTGCTTCCCTTAGCTCATCCAGCGTTATATTTCCATCGCAAATGACTGCCAATTTCAATCTTTCTCCACATAATCCTTTGAAGGGGAACTACCAATGATCAAAATCCATACACTTTATTCATATGCTCAAATACATTTCAAATATTTAATGAAGATAAACAACTCTCTAGTGCTAAAAACTGAGCATAGCATTAGTTTAGGTAGGACACAATGTCAAGCTCAGCTCAAATCCCAGCTACATCAGCTGATCTCAAACAGCTCAATCAACTGATGGAGCAGCTGATAGATCACATGATTCCTTTCTATGCAACCAATTGGCAAATCTCATTCAGGGCACCCTATTTAAACTGCTCTGTCCTGCCTACTGCTGCTGCTTTGTCATTGATGCTGCTCTGTTCTGTTTCCAGTAGGGCTTTGCTGCCGCATTCCCTGCCTTAGGCTTTCCATGTATGCACATGGAAGGGCAGAGAGGTGTGCTCTCTCCACCTCAAGGCTTTTCACTTAGGCACATGGAAGAGGCTTTCTATGTAGGCCTAGAAAAGACAGAGAGGCCCCAGAGCAGAGCCATACCGCCAAATATAATACTGCAAATGGAAATAAAGTTTTCTCTGACTAAATTGTTCCTGACTGAACACAAATTTGTGGTGTCATGGGGTATGAAGTCTGGAGCTGCTCAATAGAAAATAAAATTGGAAAGATGTTCTACATGACACTGAAGGCACCCAGGGGGATATTCTGAGTATATGGGTACATTTTCTGCTTCAGAACTGACAACACTACAGTAAAATAAAGCTTAGTTGGGTATAAAAAAGAAAACAAATATTCTGTGGGTCCACAAAATCAGTCTCCATTTCATTGTCTATGGAGCAGTTCTAGACTTTATACCCTATGACATCACAGGTTTGAGACTTGGTTTTTAGCCTTGAGAGAGAATAGCTCATGTTCATGAATACTGATTGAACTTTCCTAAACCATGGAAATAACATTTTGTAATTTTTAATTAAGGTGGTGTTCCCCTTTAATGTTCAGGAACTGTATTTTTCTTACTACTTGTAAATTGTGCATATATTTCAGACATTCAAGATGGAAACCATAGAAATAAAGGGATCACATGGTCTTTACCATTCACAGAAATGTTAATTATCAAATACAGTTAAGAAAGTCATCAAACTGTGACTTCTGCGACGCATTTATTAGATGTGGAATTATGTGGCATGTCATGCAGGTCCCATGTCTCCCTGTGAGTCACAAAACATACATGACGTTATTGAACTGGCTACGAGTAAGCTGATGCAAGGTGACATGATGCACATGGCATCAATGTAGCTTCCTTTTCATCTTCACCCTGTAATGAATGAAACAAAATGCCAGAGAGACATCATCTGCATCAAGTGGCAGTAACTTGAATATATAATTAACTGACATTATCGTGGTTATGGCTTTGAATAGTATCCATAGCAACAAGCATGATTAAGTCTTCCTGAAAAATAGGTGGCTGTGAACATCTCGTAAGTGTCAGAATTTTTTTCTTTTACTCCACAGCTTTGTAAGTGTTTGCAGGGAAAGAAAGAGCGAGCCTCTTTACATGATTGAGGGATCTTTGCCTTTCAAACGCAAACTCAGTAACTTAGTTTAACTGCATTCAGGAAATAACAAAGTCACATAGTCTGCTTCAAAAGAACAATATGCACTTTCCCATAGTAATCAAATCCTGTCTTCTGAAACAACTGCTCCATTCTCCTGGAGTCAAGAAAGTCACAAAACATCATTACCATCATACTGAACTGGGTGTAATATTTTATATACCTACACTATATTTACCCTTTGACAGCCGATAGGATGACAAAATAATGAAAAAAGCAATGAGAAGGAAGGGAAGGAAACACATTCGATAGTTTTTATGTATAATAGTAATCTAATTTCCCTGCCACTCTGACTGATTGCAATCAGCAAGGGTCCTTCGCCTCTGTATTGGGTCTGAGGCAAATGCTGCTGAAATCTAATTGAACAGCTTTGTGTTGTGTCTCCATGAGGCGGTCCACTTTACCGTTTATTGCCAAGCTGACTGACTGTGCGCATGTCTATGTGTCATCTCCCCCTTTTCTCTCCGTCCCTCTCGTCCTTTATTCTGTGACTCCGTCTTGCCCTGCTGCCAGACAGTTTTCTTTGTAAAACTACAAAGTCCCCAGTAAACGCTGTCCAAACGTTTTCCAGAGCCACTCTAATCAACAAAAAAGCCTGGCAAACATTTGTAAAATGGAAACAAAAAGTTAACTTGTTTTTCAGTTAGGAAAGTTCTGGGCTGCAATTATAAATTGGAGTGAGTGAATATTTGTTACTCAGGAAGATAAACAAAGTAAAAAAACTAAAAGATTGCTTTGCTTTATCACACTTTCTGCTCTCTCAGCTCAGTGAAAGCAAAGTTGTCTTTTTTCGGTAGAAGGCCAAACTGCTCGCTAGCAAACGTGCCCAGTTTTGCTGAATTAGGGACAGTCTCCTGTTCAGTAATGCACGATGAGGGTTTATACACTTTTTTCTCAAAACATCAAGTCTTTAATTATTTTTATTATATCAAAAGTTGTTTGTAATGTATGAGAAATGAATGACATCTATACTTAACTGTAGCAGCTAATAGCTGTCACAGTTACAACAAAGTCATTCTATATACCCATCACAATCAGAATGTCAATGATATCCTGAGGCTTTTTTCTCTCTCAAGGGAAATTAAGATGGACTCCTATAAATCCAGACATTGTAATTAGACAAAGATACTACTGACTCCCATAAATCCAGAGGTGATAAGTCTATTTCCTGTCAGGAGAGGGGCACACTTCCTGTCAGCGTGACAGACGAGGTCAGAAGTCACGTAGGGAGGTCAGCAGTCTGTTTCCCATCAACACCCATTGACTTTGTCTCTTTCCCTGCATTAACTCCGCACTCTGTTTCTGCTGCATTCTTTCGTTCTTATTTTACATCAGCTCCTCAAACCGTCCGTCTGATTTTAGGCATTTTGTCCTCCTCCCCCCTCTCTGCTGCTTCCCTCCTCACTCTCTATCTCATGTTGCTCCTCTCCCGCTGACATGCTCTCCCTTCAGTCCCCTTAGGCTAACACACACCAGAACAGACCTGACTATATCACCCATTCAGCCTCCCAAATCAAATTACCATGGACAAAACAGAGTAATAAAAAGTAATGGCTTGTTATACGAGGTACACACTCAAAAGCAGAACAAGTCCTTCAGCACTCTGATCTACAATATTCAGTTTGTTTCTTGCTTACTTCTTGCTATGATTAAGTGACTTAAGGTGCTGGCGGGAAATAAAAATAACATGTATACAAAAGCATTAAGCTAGCACTTTTTAATAGTACCTATAATGCATGTACATATGCCAATGAATGAATAGCACTTGGATGTACTAGGATGTTAAGTGTTAGTCAACTGGGGGTGCTTCAGGGAGTTCAAGGGGGTCCCCTTCGCTATAGAAGTGAGCCGGATATGAGTAAGCGAAAGAGTGTTTATTCTAAACATAGGCTTCACTTTCGTCATGGTTATCTCCTCAACTGCAGCTGACAACCGTAGAATTTTGGTCTTAATCATATCACACAATCAAACTCTTTTCAGATGGAGCTCCCTGAAGCTAAATCTAATCAAATGGGGGCCTGTGACCTAATGCATATTAATTTAGCAGTCCTTGACTCAAAAATTGTGGAGAACATAGAGATAAAATGAGAGTAGAAAGGCCATTTAACTGTTTGCCGTTGTCATTTGATTAGTACAGAAGAAAATGGCGATTGTTGTTAGCTGATATGGTGACAACACACACCAGTGGGGCTGAAAAGTGTGTGACACTAACCAGTTTGAGAACTCTTTCCTATTCTCACACCTATTTTACTTATTAAACAGAGTCTTTGAACAGAAAATCCCACACACTGCTCTTGCTCAGCTTCACAGTTTATTAGTAACACTAACGTTTCGCTCGTCCTGGACCTTCATCAAGGGGGGACGACACTAGGTGAGATTCACACCTACAACCAATTTAGTCACTAATTAACCTAATCTGCATGACTTTGGACTGTGGGAGGAAGTCGGAGTACTCTGAGAAAAGCCATGAGACGTAAGTAGAACATGCAAACTCTGCACAAAAGGGCTCCCTTACCCCAGGGTTCAAACCCCCCACGCTGGGTTCGAACCAGTGACCCTCTTGCTGTGAATACCACCATGCTGCCCATTATTATTATTATTTATAACATTGAGCTTAAATAGAGATTGCTCCACCCATTTCTGTGTATTATAAATTCGTCTTTTGAGATGCCACAGAAAAACAGAGAAATACAACTATACACCAATCCAAATTTCTCTCTTTCACCGAACTAAGACTGATGTTAGCTTAAGGTACCTTCACACTGTTTGGTTCAGTTCAATCGAACTCAAATTAATTTGTCCCCCAAATGTGGTACATTTGGGCAGGTGAGAACGCAATCACACTTGGGTGCGCACCAAAACAACCAGCCGAGACCTTCTTGAAGAGGTGGTCTCAGTCCGGTTACAAACGAACTCTGGTGCAGTTCGTTTGTGGTGAGAACATGTTCCGACCTCGATCTGAACCAACTGCAGTCACATGACACATTGTTTGTGTTAAACATGAGCATGTTACAGTCCTGGAGAATTATTAATGTGCGCCTCCTCCTGTACTGCCTTAATATGCACATTCAGCACATCCAATGCATCAAAACATTGTTTTCTAGTTGGAGCCGCGCCTCGTTTTCAAACTGTATGGTTTGCCTAAAATGAACAATGACAGCAATATAGTCCACGATGACCTGCGCTAAAATCAACCTGCGTAGTTGTCCCTCCATTGTGACATTAGAAAGTGTCGCATTTATCTTGCAAGTGTACTCTTCTTCAACGTTTTGTTTACTTCCTGGATTTTTCTCACATGGAAATTCTGACCAATCAAGAGCAGCTTTCTCACACAAGGCATTTCATCTGGTCCGCTTGTAAATGCTGCCGTGAGAACACGAACCAACTCTAGGCAATTATGCAACCGTGTAACAAAATAAGTCCCTGATTTGGACCAAAGTAAGCAAACTCTAGGTCCAAGAGCACCCCTAGTCGCCTTTTTAACTCATCGTAAAATACACTTCATTCAAACTCAAAGAAACAGAATAAAACTCACCCAAACTGTCTCAGTTAGTCTTGCTTGTCATCAACAATTACCAACTCTGTTTTGGTCAAAAAACACCCTCAATTCAGAGAGTTAGATGCTAAACTATGTTGATCTGCATGATGTTTATCCCTGTAGTCTCTGGCTCTTTGCTGTCCGCTGAGTGTCTGCTCTCACTTGGTCTTGGAGGGTACCTATTGTCCATCTTTGTTCAACAAAAATGTAAGTAATGGCTACATATAAACAGGGAAATAACAGTTATAGTAAAAGTAACTGATTGCTCTACACCACTGCTTGTTTGGTTGTTACTGCAAAACCTCACTTTAGTGAGTTCACAACATGCCATAATGGTTTGTTTATACGGAAGTTGGCCCACTACAGTGGTTGCACTGGTGCCATTCTGACCATCCTGCTATATTGATTTGAATGGGAATGTCCGTTCTATTATCATTGTTTCTATGGCTGAGAACCACTGATATGTTTAGTTTTCTGATGAAAGTCTAGACATTGGGGTGGCAGAGGCATTGCATTTATAAGCACATTACTGTACATTAATAATGCAAACCATTTGCAAACAAGACATAGCACAAACTCAGATCAGAAATGATCTAACTCAGTGTAGGATTTCACTCTGGACTTAAGAGGTCAAAACTCCAGCAACAGTTGTAGCGTTAAGAGCAACTTTATTGTAAGACTTGGGAAACAATGGATTTGTTCAGTACAGTTCTGACCTTGAGTCTTCAACTGTTCCTCCAGTGCTCCTTTGTATAGGCATGTACGGATATGTGTGTGTGTGTGTGTGTGTGTGTGTGTACATGTGCAAGAAGTTGTCTTTTAACAAGCATAGTTTATTAAATTAACAATGTACAAATGTATAAATTAAAAGTTTGAGTTTTGAATTTCTGTGGTATATTAATGTGTTTCTAGTTTTTTTTTAAACATCTGACATGGCTTCTTGTGTGTGTGTGTGTGTGTGTGTGTGTGTGTGTGTGTGTGTGTGTGTGTGTGTGTGTGTGTGTGTTTGAATGGAATGTGTCAATGAGAAATGGGTTTTCTAAGCAGGAACAGACCTGCCATTGTTTTCTGCTATCCACTATCTACCCTGTTCAGGTGTTTAATCATCTTATCTGCAGGTGGTCTTTAAACTTCTGCAATATGGGCTTTGCGCAAGAATTCATGGTTATCAATAACACCTTGGGTCTTGAGATGTTTTTCGGTGCTTTTGGGATGATTCACGTTCCTAACTGAATTGTTCATACAGCAATAATGTTTGAAATACTTTGTTAAGTCTTTAAAAGTAATGATTTTTAAAATAACAATAGAACATGCGTTACTACTGGCACCACTGTTGCCTTTACTCCCCTTGGTATTTTTGGAGCTTCTTGTGTTCCTTCTTCTTGATGTTGCTGTTGCTCAGGATTGCTACATCTATCACCACTGCCTTCTTCTGTTGTTAGCCATCACCAGTTTGCCCATCTGGATCTGAGAGTCCCACAGGATCTTAGCTCGGTCATTCTCAACCACCTTAGGAGGTGTCTTCAATTCTGACCTTGGTACTTCCAGTTCACACTCAGTGCAGATGTTCCTGTACACAATGCCAGCCACTCAGTTATGGCATCACATGTACGCTGTTCCTGTCTGCATCTTACACACTGCTATTATGTGCTGAACTGTCTCAGGAGCATCTTTGCACAGCCTGCACCTGGGGTCCTGTCTGGTGTGGTAGACCCCCGCTTCTGTTGATGTTGTGCTAAGTGCCTGTTCTTGTGTATGTGTATATATTCATTTTATTGACCAAAAAAAAAGCATTATTCAAATGTAATATTACAGTGGGTCCTCTTCAGAGAAGTGGTATTTTCTGAATGTTACTAAATTGTATATGTGTGTGTGTGTGTGTGTGTGTGTGTGTGTGTGTGTGTGTGTGTGTGTTGTCATCCTCCCACTCTTGACTCATCCTTGCTTGTTGGTTTGTTTATTTTTTCTCACTTTGTTCTGGCATCCCACAGTGTGCTGACACATGCACCCATTCTGTTGTACCACCCAAAAACACTGCTGAGCACCACAGGGTGATTATTATGAGGCCATCCTGAGTTCAGTGGCAAGTTGGTCACAATATAAAAACAATAGGATGTAAATGACTAAGACATAAAAAGTGCAGTTGCTTTTTTTTTTTCTTGTACTACTTCAAATGATTTTCGGGAAGGGTTGGCTTTCTGATGTAAATGCTATCTTTAGAGAGTTTGTGTATGTGGTCACTGGGGGGTAGTTCTCTCATATCTCTGCCCACTTACACATTCAGTATGTACGGCGACTTAAGATACACTATCTGTAAGGTGACTGTGCATAAAAGCATCGCAGCCATTTGCTAAGGAGACAGCCTGGTTTGTCATGATATACCTATGATAAGGATACTGTTTTCCAAATTCCAGTTTGGGAGGAGTAAGTCCTCAAAAAACTTTCAAATTCCTGGCCTACTCTTAACTCTTTCTGTCCTCCTGTGCCTCGACCAGGAGCGCAGACGGTCTTACCATTCACCCTCAGAGTGAAATCAGGAAATCTGGCTCTTGATGTACCCTTAGAGGACCAGTGCTGTGCTCATGTACTTATTTCTCCTATCTTTAGCACTTCAGACTTTGCCTTAACTGGATGAAGTTCCTGGGCCTAGTGTTGAACTCCCAGATAGCAGTAATGACACCCACGTAAGACAGGCAGCTGTAACCCAGGGAGTGGCTCTCACAGTTTAGATTTGGAAGCCAGGAAGTCTTCCACCTGACTTTCCAAACAAAGTCAATGGTACAACATGAATCAATGCATGCTCATGCTAAATGCTGCTAACTCAGGCAAAGATGTGTCAGTGCAAGTTGGAAATGTACCAATGTGAGAGAAACATTTCTGCTTATCCCAAGCTGTTGGACTCAAAGTAATGACTATGCAGAGACGAGGAGAGAAACAAGAAAGTCTGGAAGACAATAACAGAAACAACAGCAGTTCATGGTCATTTTTGTTAGTCTGAGTCAGAACAGCAAACACATTTATGAAGGCACACACTTCTCAAGCTGTGTACATCAGATCAATTGTATTGTGATCAATACTGAGATCACAATTATTTACCATGATTATTTATTGTTTTTAGGGACATTTTAAATCAACAGAGCACTGCTTTCATTTTGTGCTACATTCCTGCTATTGTACAAATAATAATCCTTACCTGAATTCAGTGCATCTTCTTTAAGCAATACAAATAAAATTGTGATGGGGATTGAGTGAGGTAACGCTGGTGTTGATATTCTTCTTGGCCTCTGTGCAATCATCATATTGCAGATTGTAGAGTTGCTCCAGGTGGTTTAACAAGTTATTTGTGTTGCTTTGTGCGTAGACAGAAGTCTTATGTACTCTGATTTGTTCTCTCCTAAATCCAAAATACTTCCAAACAACAGATGATGACAGTTGATGAGCAGATGATTTTTGTTTAGCCTGTCTGCAGTTGCAAAATTCAGGAATGTTTTTCACAGGCTGCTGCTGCTGCAGGGTACATGTGTAGCAGACAGCGCCCCCCAAGTGGAGGTTGCTGTTGGTTCAGGGAACGCTCAATGTGATGTACAGCAGAGTTTTCTACGAGCAGAGCACACATTTGAAATGTCAGTATCGCAGCCAGTCATGTTCATTTCATTTTGGGAGGCACAAAATTAGGATTGTGACGAGAATTCGTCTCTGCATCGAAGTAGTACTTACGCCATACCCTATGCACCACATTGCAGTGACGCAGACCTCCTGTCTATTTTTGTAAGCTGAAACCATTTCCCTCAGTGGAAACAAAGCTTTTATTTAATTTAATTTCACAGATAAGAAACAATAAATTATGAAGACATACAGTAAAGCATCCACAGAACAGCATTTTTAGTCTTGTGTGTGATTTATGTTGGCTTCATATGAGCAGAGGGAATCTCTGATCATCGCTAGGATAATTTATACAATGTAAAATGCCATAGACTTGTGCTAAAAACATTAGCATGTTGTATTTGTGTCGAAAATGTGTCCAGATAAAGACAAGTGCTTTGTCTGTGAATGCTGCGAGTTATAGTGAAACTGATTTGTGTACTTGTGTTTGAAACTGTCTCTGTTAAGTCATGTTTAATGTGTGTTTTGAATCAGTTAAACTTTACAGCACTTCACAGAAACCTCCACTGCCGACTAGTGTTTTGGAGGTGTAACTGCAGAGTGACACAAACACACCACAGCACAAGTATAAATGCTCACAACGGCGTAGGCCAGGTGTGTAGGCTACGGTGTGGGGTTTGCCACACAAGTATAAATCCCCCTTAGTGCACATGTTGTTAGCTTTAACTAAAGCTAAATGTGTACACAACCCCAAAGATACACTGTTGGTCCAGTGTGTGTATAAAATGCAGCAGAAATAGGCTTTGCATTCAGCCTGAGCACACCTCCAGATTAACCAGAGATCTTTTTAGATTGTTATCGAGAAAGACCAAAGCAAAGTTCCTAATTGTGGCAGATGTGTGCTGTGATTTCAGCGCACCAGCAGAAAAGTGAGAAATAGCCCGCTGAGTGTTGACCAGGTGTGTGAGTGTGTCCTTCCAGCTCCGAGAGCAGAGAGAGCTGGGGACATCTGACTGAAACGGCGAGTCTGTAGGCTGTTGAGACACTGTATACATGCACACACACACACACACACACACACACACACACACACACACGCACACACACAGGGAGAGAGTCAGACAGGCTGAGTCACTGGTCTGTTCCTGTGGAGTGCTGATAACAGCATTTGCTCTGGGGCCTCTGGAGCAGGGAGCAAGTGTGTGTGTGTACGTGTGTCCATGTGTGTATTTTCGTGTTGTCCTTCATGTGTGCAGAAGTGGTACAGATTGAGCAAAGGATAAACTGAAAGAGTCAAAACAAAAGAGAGAAAACAGACATACTTTTAAGTGTGTGTGTGTGTGTGTGTGTGGTTGTGTGAGAGAGAATTGCACACATTCATTAGTCTGAGTGTCTTTTTGTGTGTGTATGTGTGCTTTCCTGCATAAAACAGGAGCAGAAGAAATCTTTAAAGTGGCTTCTGTCACGCAGGATCAGAGATTGTGTGGTAAGGGAGACAGAGAGAAAGATGGAGGTAGAAAAAGAGGTGGAAGGCAGGAAGAAAGAACAAAGTGATGGAGACAGATGGAGAAGAATGGCGGGAACCAAAACTTGGTGAGTTGTGGCAAAAAAAAATATCAGGAGGAAATAATGGTGGGAGAGATAAATGTGACACAGAATCACTACCTACCTTTTCAACAGTCCTCCCAGATGAAGTCTCTTTGCTCACAGGCCACGTAAAAGTAAGAAAACAGCCACATACCCTATAAACTCTAACTTGGAAAGCTATGAAACTGGCACTTCTAGACCCTCAGTCCTCTACATACATATTTCTATCCCAGATCTGTTGAATCTCTGCCACATTACTCATGTATTGTATCTGTACTGTTCAAAAAAATTAAGGGAACACTTAAGTCTCACACATATGATCTTGATGAACGAATTATTCAAGTTGAAAATCTTTACTGATGTACATTGTATAATTTGTTGAGAACAAAATGACATAACAACAGTCTGTGGAAACCAAAATCATCAACTCACTGAGGGCTGGATTTAAAATCACACCGAAAAGCAAAGTAGAATTTGAAATAACAGGCATGCTCCTGATGAGTCGGCGGATAGTGTCCTGGAGGATCTCCTCCCAGACCTGGATCTGGGCATCAGTGGGCCCCTGGACAGCGGCTGTTGTACCAATACACCACATCCCATAGGTGCTCAATTGGATGCAGGTCAGGGGAATGAGAAGGCCAGTCAATAGCATCAGTGCCTTCATCATCACTTCACACTCTGGTCACATGAGGCCGGGCATTGTCCTGCACCAGGAGGAGCCCAGGGCCCACTGCACCAGTGTAAGGTCTGACAGTTGCTCCAATGCTTCATACTGGTACCTAGCAGCAGTCAGGGAACTGTTGGCTATGACATGGAAGTCTGTGCGATCTTCTAAGGACAGGCCTCCCCAGACCAAGCAGGTCACGTGGATGATGTTACAGGCAGCATAACGTTCACCATGGCACCTCTAGACTTTTTCACTCCTGTCACATGTGCTCAGTGTGACCCTGCTCTCATTCATGAGGAGAACGGGGCACCAATGACAGACCTGCCAATTCTGGTGTTGTATGGTGAATCATGCTGCACGGTGCTGGGCTGTGAGCACAGGTCCCATTAGAGGATGCTGGGCCCTCATTCCACCCTCATGGAGTCTGTTTCTGACAGTTTGGTCAGACACATGCACACCAGTAGCCTGCTAGAGGTCATTCTGTAGGGCTCTGGCAGTACTCCTCCTGTTCCTCCTCGCACAAAGGAGCAGATACTGGTCCTGCTGCTGGGTTGATGCCCTTCTACGGCCCTGTCCGCTCTCCCCGTGTAACGACAGGTCTCCTGGTATCTCCTCCATGCTCTTGAGAATGTGCTGCGAAACACAGCAAACCTTCTTGCGACCGTACATATGGCTGTGCCATCCTGGAGGAGCTGGACTACCTGTGTAACCTGATTGGGCTGCAGGTACAGTCTCATGCTACCAGTAGTGACAAGGACACTAGCAGAACACAAAACTAGAGAAGAATCAGTCAGGAAGGATAAGGAGAGAGCAACTGTCTGTGGCCAACACATGTAAAACCATTCTCTTTTTGGAGGTTGTCTTTTCTTTGCTTCTCCATTGTACCTGTTGTCACTTTCATTTGCACCAAAGCAGCTGAAACTGATTCACAATCACTTGTGCTTCATACACTGACAGATTGTTATCCCTGAAGTTTAACTGACTTGGAGTTATACACTGACCATTAACTGTTCCCTTCATTTTTTGAGCTATGACAATCATACCTTTGTCTATGTATTATAAGGTATGTAAACCTTGTACGATGTTGCCTTTGACTTGCCTTTGACACATCTGTTACAGTTGTACCACAACACCTGTCTCCTTACATCAACACAGACTGTGTCTGAGCATGCTGATGTCATCATTTTATAGAGTTTCTGGATATGTGAATGTTGCATTAGCACAGATAACAAACTAAGAGGGATACATTTTTAGATGTAGTTAATTTATAGTGTGGACAGTTTGCATGTTTACACTGAAAACATTCAGGGACTGAACCCTCAGTAATCCTAACAGTGATACAGCTTCTCTGTAAAGATCACCTGATGTAACATGAAAGATTTAACTCTGTTAATCTGGGTCTGCTCGCTCCAGTTATGATCTTAACGTTAGTCAAACTATTCAGTTACATGACAGGTATGATAATCATCGTGTTGGCACAGTCTAGACAACAAAGCAGAGCCAAAGCGAAGGATTTGAGACAAGTGGAGGTAAAAAGAAAGAAATAAAAGTGGAGAAACTGAGACACTGACAGACAGCTCTCCAGTAGAGGAGATGAGAGGAGTTCCCTTGGGAAAAGTCTCATCTCCCACTTCAGACAACCCAAGATGATCCCCTCCAAAGTACCCAGGTACATTACAAACCCATGGTCCTCTCTCTCCCACTTTACCAGTGGAGGTGAGCACAGTAATTCACATTCACACAAGAATTGTGGGAGGAGTGCCTCTCATCGCACCAAGCGCTCCCCTCTATGGCTGGTTCATGCTCCCTGTGTGGGAGCTGCTGACGTGGGTGTCTCAAGATGGTCATATGCCTGAAAACTGCTTTATTTCTGAGCATTGCATGAAAATAAAGTTTCCAAGACCCCAAAACCAAATAAATAAACCCGTAAGAACAGACCAGTAGTTCTAGTTTCTTTGCACTGTGTGCACTGTGTTATTGTATGTGTGTGAGGGAGAGCCACTGGGCAGGTCAGACTCATCCAACAATACATTGTGTTTGTCAAACAAATTTATGCAAGCCCCCCTACCACAGAGACTGCTTTGTAGAGCAGGGGTTCTCCGACTTATTACTCAAAGGTCTGCATCTGATTTTTATTCATGGTCCAACCCAGTCGCCAGAAAAAAGTTTTAACGTATTGAACATTTGAATGAGTTAACTTTATTTATATAGCACCTTTCATGCACAGAATGCAGCACAATTCAGCATCAGAAACAAACAGCAAAGAAATTCACTGAGCCAGCAAGTCTAATATTTAAAGGCAGTCTGTTCTATATTTCTGGGGTGTAAAAGCTAAAAGAAGAATTCCCAAAGGTTTTGTACTGACATTAGGTACAGTTAAAAGAGCAGCTGCGGAGGATCTCAGGGTTCCTGAAGGGGCATAAGGTGACAGGGAATCTATCATATAGGAGCGGACGATGCCATTAAGAGCCTTTAAAACCAATAGAAGGATAAAATCAGTCAATGTAGGTTATGTAAAACAGGAGTTATATGGTCTCTCTTTTTAGTTTTTGTAAAATCCATGGCAGAAGCATTCTGAATGGTCTGTAGTTTTGCAATGGCAGTTTTAGTTGGGCCAGTGTATACAGTGTTAGAATAGTCATGACTGGAAACAAAAATATGAACAAGCCTCTCAGCATTTTGCTGGCCCAGTAGAGGTCGTACCTTAGCTACATTGCGTAAATGGTAAAATGCAGTTTTTGTTAATGAGTTTAAATGAGCTTTAAAATTGAGATCAGAATCTAAAATGACACCAAGGTTTCTCACCTGAGGTCATGTCTGTGTGGCCAGAACAGTTCTGCAGACCATGGATATGTTGCATTTGCATGTTATTATGTAGTGGGTGCATTGAAAGTTAGTGCTTCAACACTGCTGTGGTTGATAGGTGGTTAGGTTTATGCACAAAAAAAAACACTTGGTTATGGCGAGAAAAAGATCATTTCTGTAAAAAAAAACAACTGCTTTTTTGTGTCTGAAAAGCCACTGGAAAAATAGCTAGAGGGTGGCGACAAAACACTCACAATTGGAGCTTAACATCTCCAGACTCCGGCCATCACTCACTGACACAGTAACAGAGACCCTCATCCACGCCTTCATCACCACCCGTCTGGACTACTGCAACGGAGTCCTGTTCGGGGCTACCAGTAAGACCCTGGACAGGCTCCAATACGTCCAAAACTCAGCTGCCAGGGTTCTCACCCATTCCAAGCCCTGGCAGCACATCACCCCCACTCTCATCCACCTCCACTGGCTCCCTGTGAAATTCCGGATCACCTACAAACTCCTCCTCCTCACCTACAAGTCCCTCCACTCCCTGGCCCCCCAGTACCTATCCAACCTCCTTCACCATCACACTCCATCAAGGAGTCTTAAGTCCACTGGCATGGGTCTGCTTGCTGTCCCTCGCACCAGCCGACGCACCTTTGGGGACAGAGCCTTCAGCGTGGCTGCCCCCACCCTTTGGAACTCTCTTCCCTTTGAGATACGCCACGCCCCAACCCTGGACTCATTCAAATCATCTCTCAAAAAACATCTGTTTACTCTGGCATTTGGCTGGGAACACAGCAATGACAGTGGCCTGCAGCTTTGCAGGTGTCTTACCTGGTGACACGCCATCAGCCATCCCCTCCATCTCCTCCATCTCCCAACGACGAAGTCAGTTTACATATTTTGTTACTTTACAAACATTAGAAATGTTGATATAATATGTATAAAATGTGCAAATCTAATTTGGGGTTTGCAGAAATTTACAATGCCGACATTTTCTTCTGGCCACGGCAAAGTCAGAGGTCCAGAGCGATTAGCTGGATTGGAGCGCATATTTGTCTGTCGACTTCTCTTTGAGTACTCAGTCTTCTTGGTCAGCTGTTCTTTTCTTTATAAATATTGACAACGATATCTTCAACTCTTTGGCGATGGAATGTTCTGGGAATCTTTTCAGATTTTACACATGGGGGATGGATCCAGCAACCACCGACAACCACCAACCAGTGACTGTCCCCTGGCCGGTGTTTGCTTCCCTATGAATATAAAGTTCTTTGTCCTAAACCCAACCACGTGTGTGTGTGTGCTGGCCAAACATAATCATGCGCATTTGTTGTTGAGGGGGAAAAAAGGCCATTTACGGTCTTGTGCTGACAAAGTGCGTTTATTTTGAAAGACGCTGCATGCAAACTTTACATTTCCTTTGAAAATCGAAGTGTATTTTGAAAACAGACAATGCATGTTACAGGCAGAACTTGACACAGCGTCCCAGCACTTCAACAACCAACACACCCAGGGTATCTTGCACATCATATCTCGACTTGGGAAGTCCATGACCAAATGTCGATATGTGACGCGGTCGGAATGAGAATGTGTCGGGCAATAACAACATCACTCAACCTCACTCCCAAGAGATAGATAGGATTGATAGGAGGATAGATAGGAGGATAGGATTGCTGTGAATGATCTCCATCTACATGGTGTATTCAACATCACAAAAAAAATTTGTTTTTGAT
The DNA here is from genome assembly GCA_019142605.1 of Cephalopholis sonnerati. Taxonomy (NCBI): domain Eukaryota; kingdom Metazoa; phylum Chordata; class Actinopteri; order Perciformes; family Serranidae; genus Cephalopholis; species Cephalopholis sonnerati. Next base: position 23,456,041 of record JAGQAX010000007.1, read on the forward strand.
CAGTAGAAAAGTAATTTCAAAATAGAAAACGTTCTGCTTCATAACATATTGTATTCACAACACCAGGTATAGGCTCGGTCCAGATGAACTTGTTCTTTTGTCCAGATGCAGACCTTGCTTCAAACTTTGAGAACCCTTAGAGGTGGGCGGCTCGATACAAAAATAAATACTATAGATACTACGTTTTTGTTTTGAAGATTGATCCTGGTATCAATAGGATAAATACGGGAAAAAAAGCATTGTACCTGCTTGTATTTCAAGAGTACAGCTATCTGTGCAAGCAATGTTTCGTTATCGTAAACGCATTTAGTACATGTGCCATTTACTTCTCTACTGCGTTTGTGTTTATCGCACATGCAAAGCACACCACGACTAGTTTAATGTTACACATAATAGAAGTGATGGCTTAATGAAAGAGGGAAAAAAAATCAAGAGACAGCAACCGAAAAAAAAGGGAGGAGCAGGCAAATGCTGAAACATCCAGACCCCTGACACAGAGACAGAGTTCACTGGCAGAGTCTGTTCAGAGAGGCTCAGGAAGGAGTATTCAGGTATAAAGTCATATATTAGTCAAATCAGCTCTTCAGCATTGGTTAATTTTACATTTTCAAACTGTGATTGATTGGTCATCATTAGCTGTTATGTTAGCAGACTGATTATTCATCTCATAAATCATGACACTTTACCCTACATGAAATTACATAAGCCTCTTTTGATCATGAAAAGTATCACATCAGTGTCAGCGTTGGGACTTCTGACCATATTTTACTTGGTATTGGATCAAAACCAAATTTCTGCAGTGTCTCCAACCCTTGGAAGCTTTGCTGTACAGTTTACTGTATTGAGCTAAATTCCCTTTTTAGGCAGAGATGGGGACAAATTATTGCTGCCCTGATGAATTCAGAGTCTTGACACCTCATAAACCTTCATGGTGGACTTTCCAGTTTATATTTTATCTCCTCATCTGAAATTGTAGCGCTGTGCCAGCACCAATGCATGCCTTTGTGTTTCTGAATACAGTGCTTTTTGGTGGTAACACATGGTCAAAGGACAAGCAGATAGATAGATCAGAACAATCAGTGCAGACAAAAGAGCGGTTGCTGGCTGATTAACGGCAGAACACTCAACTGTATCACAGCTGTTTCAGAGGTGTATGTGTATGTGCTGAATGCTTTTTAGCAAAGAAAGGAGATTTTGTTTACAGATTAGGTAAAAATATGCAAATATAACAGCTATTATCACCTCAATCTTTAAAGGATTAGTCTCGGCGAACTTTAGTTGAACTTACTTCATGTCTATATTTGGAGCTTCACCATCCTATCACCTTAACTCAAGGCAGCAGTGCCCATCTCTCTAACCTCAGAAACAAAAAGTTGTTAAAAAACATCTTGGGTAGCAATGTGGATCACCGTTGCCTGAGGAGCATTTGCATTGCATACATAAAAATTTATTGTCCTGAAAACTTTTTTTTTCTATTAATTTCAATCTGGTCCCATTTCAATTTCTTTTCCCAGGAAAGATATGCCGTCACATTGCCCGAAAAACTTGTCAGTTGCATCACAGCTTCAGTGCTCCAAGGCAGCACAGCCCGAGGGGTTATTGCCAATGTGTTGCATTAATTACAAAGCAAGTTCTTGGTGTCCATGCAAATTCTACTGTGTACTTTGTGCTGTTTCCCGTTTGCAGGCTTTGTTAGTAAGTATGTCAACCAGCAGTGTGTTATAAATACATGTGATTATGAATGTTGGAAATAAGAACTAAAGATTCAGTGTGTAAGATTTAGGGGAATATAATGGCAGAGACACATAACACATAGTATTGTTTCTTTAGTGTATAATCACCTGAAAATAAGGATCATTGTGTTTTCATTACCTTAGAACAAGCCATTTATATCTACACAGGGAGCGGGGTCTTATCTATGTGGATTGCCATGTTGCACCACTATTTTACAGTAGTCCACAATGTACAAACCAATCACTGGCTCTAGATTAATTTTTTACCCCTTTCAAACTTGGAGAGACATATTTTTTTTGTGTTGCTTTCAAATGCCTGTAGCAAGTATTTAAAGCTTTGAACCCTGAGCAAATTGGTGCGATTTCTTTCAAAAACACGGGGGGAAAAGGCAATGAGCAACATGCTAAGAAATGACGAATTGAAAAAAAAAAAATTTAGAAAATTACTTTAAAACAAAAACTAGGGAAAATAGCTAAGGAAAAGGTATTTTATAATTATTATTATTACATATTACATATTTAAAATTATGGTACAGAATCATTGTAATTTTTAGGCACTTGTTTTTTTTTAATTTATTTTAGTTCTTTTTTAAACTAATTTTCTTCTTTTTAATTTTCTCTTTTTGCTAATTTTCTGCAGATTTTGGGGTCATTCCTTCTTTCGTTGCTCATTGCCTTTTTCCCCATGTTTCCCGTGTTTAAAAGAAATCAAGCAAATTTGCTCAGGGTTCAAAGGGTTAATGTGAAACTGCTTTGCTCTGTGTTTTTACCGGTTTAAATCACCAGTCTCTTTGGTTTATGTTGCGTTCACACCAAACGAGATGCGAATTTTCATGTTGTGTTACTTGCACAAGTTTGAACGCTAGAATATTTGGTGTTGACTCGCTTCATACACACAAATAACTCGCGTCATACTCGCATGAAATTGCTGAATTGATGAATGAACTTCCATCCTTGTGTCCTTCGCATCATACGTCCCTGGAGGATCTCAATGCTGATTGGCTATCATGGCGCAAATTGGTCGCTGACGTTCATTGTGAATAAGTGCATGATGCAAAATTTCCCTACGTGCTTCATTCGTTCTGCTTAATCTACCCATTTCACGCCCTGCAGGAATTCATGCCTAATAGTGTCTTTACATTAACTTTACGTGCAATGTAACTCAGGCAAATTGTTTTATTCACACCTGGTGTGAACACAGCATTAAAGAGGAGGAGACCTCTGCGTATAGTTCCAACACATTCTGGACCTTCCTTGTCCAGATACAACGTGAAAGGTACCCTGAGTGTGTTGGTTGTTGTCATTTCACTAGGTCGAACTGTACAACAACTCGCATTGAGTTTTTTTTCCTTTAACAACTAACGCACATGGTTGGGTCTAGGCAACAAAAACACACGGTTAGGTTTAGGAAAAAAGATCAGGGTTTGGTTTTTCGAATCTTACGGGACGCGAACACAGCTGTTCCAAGTGAAAGGTGGTGTTTGTTGGACACATGCACCATGCCACCAGCCCTGCTCGGGCTTTTGTAGCTTGTTCCAGCACATTCTTGTCCTGCTGCATTTTTCCTTGACGAGCGTTGTTAGACCATAACAACGAGCAGCCCCGTATCATGCCGATGTGAAGGGACAGCTTTTATCATTGGTGTCTGACGCTGGAAGTCACTGCCCAAGTGCTGGATTTCAACAACTTTGCACCAAACAGCGTAGGAGAAACACAGATTTCTAACGTGAAACTGCTTTATTCACTTTCTTTTACCAATTTAAATCACCTTGCCCTGTTTTGGAGAGGAAGAGACCTCTGTGAATAATTTGGCTCCCAATAAAAATCTCCTTAACAATGAATATTAAAAGAATTTTAAATGTGAGAAGTTTCGGCTGGTTGCAACGTGCAATCCTCACCTCTAGATTACACTAAATCCCCCTAAATCTTACACACTCTTCCTTTAAAGGTTGAAAACTGGTGATGGTTTTCAGCCAGTTGTCATGTTATGTTTTGGTGCTGCAGTATATCTTTATTTTAGTTTAGTTCTTGGCCACCATTTTTTCTGTCTGCAAGAACATCACCTTAAAAAAGATATATATATTCTGTAGACAGGTTAATATAATGAACCTTGATTATTTTTACTTGTGGTACTTAATTTGCTTCCCTTCTTGTTGTGCAGGTCATCTCAAAATAATCTCCATTACTGTTGACTTTGGCAGCAGACCCCACCTTTCTACCACCTTGCTGACACAAGACTTAATTAACTTCACCTTCATCAGTCTCCTCTTAGTTTTTTTTCCCTTCCTTTCTTTCCAGTCCACTGGATTTCACCTTCCTCCACCTCTTCCACCTCCATTTCTCTCTTTCCGCCCCCCCCCCCCACACACAGTCTGTCTCTTTGCAGGCACGTTTTAAAAGTATTTGGTTTATGATAAATATATTAATCAGTGTAGAATAGAAGCTACAGCTGTGGCTTTAAGCGCTGCATGATTTATGAGGTACAAACTTCACAGCCACCTTCATGCTTCAAGATCTCATTATGTGCTATCTCTTTCAGCCTTTGCATCTACTTTTTACTTAAGTTTCTATAGAAAATGTGTCAATTAAGTAGATTTGCTGCAGCATGTAAACCACTCTTTTCTGTGTGAGTTACACTGCACATTGTGTCTAATTAATCACATTCTTTCAGTGTTAAGAACACTAAAAACACCAATATAAAATATGACACCTCCACACAGGGGCGTGATAACAAAGCCACAGTGGCTTTTACTGTAGGTTATGTACAGTAAAGCTGCTCTTTGCACAAATGTCTTCATGTTTGCTCAGTGTTTTTCTCATGATTGTGAATAATCCATAACCAATGTATTTTATCATAAAATGATACATGGCAAACATCAAACGCAGCCATACCAAGATGCTGTTTTCCAAATGTAAAATGGCATTTTTCATGTAAGATATAAGCGTAACGAATAGGCCGAGCTTATTCCTCTTTCGAGATAAGAGCCTGTATATGATAGTGGAAATTAACAGTATAAAGCTCCTCCTCCACATGATACACTGCAACAAGCTTATGTTAAAAGCTCGTCATAGATATTTCAGTATAGTTTCCCTCCAGTGTTACTAAATGGGATTAAAAACATATTTTTTTCATAAATACTTATTATGAAAATAATTTGTTATTCTCCTTTTGCTTCCTCTCTTCCACAGGGAGGCCGAATCAGAGGGTCAGTCAGAGAGCAGCGTCCCTGAAGCTGGTAGAGATTCAGGACACTTCAGCCCAGTGGATGAAATGTTCTCTGGATGAAGGTCAGGCTCTCTTTATTCGAAGCACAACACTGCTTTTCTAAAGATGCATCATGCAGCTCTGGTTCATTTACACAAGCTCTATAGTAAAGGACTGATTGTTGTGGTATATTCTGCATTGATCGGCCATGACTGGTGACCAGCGGGTCAGTCTCAAAAACAGCTGATTTTGCCTCAGTCAGATTTAAATGCACGCACTGCACGACGGTTCACGTCATGCTCAAACTAATCATTAGCAAATGTAATCATAATCATAAAATAATTTAATATGTTGCCATTATTATTACCATTGGTTTTAGTATTATGGTGAGGGGCCTCTTCATGCATTGTCTTCTTCCAAAATACTTTCAAAATAAATGCACTACATCGGTACAACACCGCAAACTGACTTTTTTATCCTTCAACAACAAACACACCTGGTTGGGTTTAGACAACAAAAGCACTTGGTTAGGTTTAGAAAAAAAGGAACAGGGATTGGCTTTAGAATCTCTCAGGTTCTTGATCACCGCTCCCTTGGTTGAAAGTCAGTGTTTGTTGGACTCATCCACCACCCCTCCTGCCTGCCCCACTCGTAATTTCGCCACCTTAACTTCGATTCTTGTCCCACCATGTTTCCCTCTGACGCTGCAGGGAGACGTTAAACTATAATGGCACCCTGCTGCGTATCATGCTGCTGTTAAAGGACGCCATTGTCGTTGGTTTCTGTCACTGCCCAAGCATCAGATTTCAATGACTTTGGAGTGAATCCGTGAGACTCACGCTGTACACAACATTTGATCAGTTTCTCTCCTACTACCGGCAACAAACCCTTTAAAAAAATTTTATTTAACCTTTATTCAACCAGAAAAACCTCTGGAGATAAAAGAATCTGTTTTTCAAGAGCGTCCTGGCCAAGACAGGCAGCAACATAAGTTACAGACAGACAACAAGGAACAAAAGTGCAAAACAAAAAAATATTCAGCTCTAAATCAAGCGATACAAAACAAAAAAAAATAAGATTACTTCAAAGATAAGACAAAAAGTATGTTAATATATACGAGAAGTAAACCATAAAAACAAAAAAACAGCAGCTACACATGATTACAAAGACCAGCTAAGACACACTGTCACATTGTCTTAAAGAAGATTGTGTATGAAAAACCTGCAACAGTGCTTTGAAACACCCGAGAGGAACCACCGAGTGCAACTTGAAGTCCCTCTGCAGAAGATTCCACATATAACAAGAGCACACACCTTTACAATCTAACTTCCTGGCTTTTCCCTTTCAGTATAAAAGCACACCTTTAAAATTTAACTAACACAATAAAAGCAAAATGTATGACTATAACAGAACATGGCAAAGGTCATTTACATTTACTCTCCATATTAGGCCAACATACACTCTATAAAGCAATATTTTCTATGATTCTTTTTCTCTGGTATGTAATTTATTTATTTATTTATTGGAGCATGTATAGATCTTTTCCACTTGTTCTCTTTTGGGAGAATACAAAATGTCATATGTAGTGGAATACTGCAGTTCATTTTTAGTTGAATTTTTCTTTGTGTAAAAAACTCAGAAAAAGTTATTTAATAGTCAGTGTGTTATTATCAAAATACAACTGAATTTTTATTTAAGAAAAATAACAAAAATGTTTGTGTATGCTGTCAATTATAGTTATTAGAAAACAAACAAATAAATTTGTCATCAAAAAAGTCTTCTTTTTTTCTTTAAAAATTGTAATTGGCAAAGAAAACTGCAATCGGAGCATCTTTAGTGTACTTCAAGGGGAAGCACATAACTAACCTAGTTTCCTGAGAAACAACCTTTAAGGTGAATTTGTGCTCCACCCTGATTTAGTGTGAATCAGCAGTGCAGCTACCCAGCCTTCATGATTCCCGAATTCCAAAGCAGCGCTTGCTTTTCCACCTTGTTAAAAGGGTTCTCCGATGCACAGCGTTTCTCTGATAACCAAGACTCTCCTCTCCCTTCAGGCGGAGAGAGAGAGAGGCAGGCAAACATCCAAATGTTTTCCTCCGTCAAAGGTAATGAAAGAAGCCCCAAATTCTTTGATCACACGGCAAGGGCATCAAGCCTGCGTTAGATTTCTGAAATATCTCAGATGCTCAAAGCCTTATCTGTTTGCGCACACACACAAACACACGTGCGCACATTCTTCTGGGGCTCACAAATGTGCATGTAAATAAATCTAGCACATAAACACACAGGCATTGAGAAGCAGAGACACTTTCAGTGCTGTCAAAAGCAGAAACAACATCTCAGACTGCAGAGATAAGTAGGCAAGGCAGGGTTGATTTCTATCACTTTTCCAAATGATGTTGACACCAACAAAAAGCCGCCTGTCTTGCCTTTTCCTTTTATCCCCCAACACCACCTTTATCCTTTTCTCTCACTTATCTTCTCGGCTAAGAATCTTCCAGTGGCGTATTTCATCTTCCTGTTTGGGCGCCCCATTTTCCTCTAATTTTGAAGTAAACTCTCCTGCAAAACTCTGACGCTCACTGACGTTTTGTGTGAATAACAAAAACACAATTTGGGAGATAACGTGGAGTATTTGCAATACGTTACGTTTTTGTTTTCATTTGGAGTTGCCTTTTGGTTTTTCAGGGGTTTTTGTTAAAAGGCTGTATAAACTATCAGCGAGACTTGCCCTGTCTTCTCCTCTGTTGATTCTTTTTGAATTGATCTGTTTTCCTTTCTCCAAATCCCCTCTCTACCAGCGGGGTGCCTTTCAAGCACACTGAGCAGCAGCAGCATGTTTGGGGTTAGAATGGTGTGGGGCCGTGGATGAACCCTCCAAGTATCGCACAATGGAGGGAAAGATGTGTGGAGAGAGATGAAATGTTGTGGGTATAATTTTGTTAAATTATTTATGCCTAATACTACTACAATATTACTGTAACCTTGAAGGATTAGTTTTACATTTGAGGAGAGTTGGATCAGAAAAATGACACCACTCTCACATGGGTTTAGAGTTCGAGGAGGATTCAGACAACACGTCCCATCAATATGTGCATTTGTCCCGCCAATAAAAATCATGAAAGTAGCAGATTTTTGACAAAATTAAAGACACATACACCATAAGTTCACGCAGAAAAGGCACCAGCTGTTGCACAAAAATTCACGAGGATGCAGGAAATTAAGTGTTTAATGCTTAAAACTTTCTGGTGGAGCATCTCCAAACCCCCATTTCACAAAGACTGTGTATAATAATGGACGTAGCTACCATGATGTCACCCACTAGTTTGTGGACTCTCGTTTTGAGGCCTCGAGTTCAGCATTTTGGCTGTTACCATCTTAGTTTTTTGGAGCCAGAACTGACCATATTTGGACAAGAGGGTGGAGCTGTCGAGTAGCGAGGGGTGGATCTGACATAGAGAGTGGCGATGCCTCACAAACAGCCTGGCTGTCACTTAAGCAGCGCTTCCCTTAAATGCGCATAACTTTAGGCCGCAACCTCCTGAGACCCTGTGTCCTCATAAGAGGACATCACATTTTGGGTTTACTGGACCTTATACTTCATTCTATTTAACTTAGACCTGTCGTCCTCGTTTGTGGACACTTTTTTGTGCCATCTAGTGGTAGTACGAGCACAATACACTAATCCATGTAAAAACAAGATGGCAGCCATCTCTGCCAAGTCAGTCTGCAGCTAATCCTGACACAAAAGTCGACAAGGTCCAAATCCTGATCACGTGTTATGGTTGAAACTTGTTTATTTATGATTAATAATGTTTGTAGTTTGATATGGAAACAAATTTGACCAATTTTAGCAACAGTTACAGGCAAAGACCTTGTTAATTAGGAAGTACTCATTTGACATTGGGACATTGTTGTCTAGTTTTGTATTTATACTTATCAGGTCCTACTGATCCCAGATAGCTAGAACGGATTAAAAATGTATACCAAACAAAAGTTCAGGTCTCAAGAGGTTAATAAAATGTGCAGGGTTAGCCCCTGTACAGTTGTCATGAATGGAGAAAATTAGCTATACAGACCAAAACTGTTTTTTGTATCAGGCTGTAAACATGTTTATTTCTGCTGTAAAGCTGGCCATTTTAACATGGGGGTCTATGTGGATTGACTTGCTTCTGGAACCAGCCTCAAGTGGCCATTAGAGGAACTGCAGTACACCCTTACACTGTCATGTATGAAGCTACAGGGAACAGGAAGCTACAGAAACAGGTGAAGACAGTTAGTCTGGCTGTGTTTGAAAGTAACAAAACTCACCTACCTGCACCCCTAAAACTCACTAATTAACACATTATATGTAATTAAGTTAATGTGAACTAAAAAAATGGCCGCATGGTGGTACAGTGGTTAGTATTGTCACCTCACAACAAGAGGGGTTCCTGGTTTGAACCCCAGGGTGGGAGAGCCCTTCTGTGCAGAGTTTGCATGTCCTCCCTGTGTCAGTGTGGGTGTCTCCGGGTACTCCGGCTTCCTCCCACAGTCCAAAGACATGCAGGTTAATTGGTGACTCTAAAACCCTGTGTCCATCGAGTAGTTCAGTACGGTTTGGTACGCCTTTTTTCTGTTTCCACTGTGAAACGTTGTGGATGGTACCAATAGAACCGTTCTGTACCGCTGTGCCACTTTTGGTCCCCCCTCTGTTGGGGTACCTAGCACACAGATCTGGTACTAAAAGGTGGAGCTGTGAACACTGCAGTCCGTTGACGGGTCAACAGTGCACAGTTACTCTGCTCAGGGCTGAGTTGTGGCTGGTTTTTAAGCTTGTGTGACCACTAAACACTGTAAACCTGTTTGGCAGACGATAAATGAAGTGCAGACTGATAAAGGAGGAAACACAGTGAGTGCTGGAAAGAGCAGTGAGTGACAACAACCCCGCCCACATTTAAGGGTACTGTTTGTGGTCTAGGGTCTAGGCACCATATCTGAAGGGGTACTTTTGGCTCCAAAGGTACCATACCAGCAGTGTTTGGTGGGAATGAGGCTTATATGTCAGCCCAGTGATAGCCTGGCAAACTGTCCACCGTCAGCTGGGACAGGCTCCAGCCCCCCCGCAACCCCTAACAGGATAAGTGTTTACGGAAAATAAATGAATTAATGAACTAAGAAATGAGAAACTCCCAATTTGTGGTTTTGCAGAGAGCTAGTGTGCCCTCTTCCTGGAGTCCCCTCTGGTTGCCTGGGCACACAACACGCATGATAACAAATAGTCTTTTTTACACTTCAATTTTTGTAAAACTTAAACAAGCAGATTTTGTCATCTTTGAACACTAAAGTAAGCTAACAAGCTGCTGTCTGTAACTTTATTCAGACATACTGTATATGCAAGTGATATTCATCTTCTTATCTAACTCATAGCTGAGTGTGCTAGAAAGTGAATGAGTACTTGACACAATGTTGAACTATTTCTTTAAGATGTAGCTGCTATGGCTAACTCGATGCTAGTTGAAGTACAAGAACCTTCAACAACCAAAAGAACTTCCCAGAAAAACATACTTTTTTCAAATGATTTAGAGGTGGATTATTCACTTTGAGGTAATGTCTGAAAGTCACAATCTGTAATCGTCATTGTAGCTCACCAAGAAGTCAAAGACTCCTCCTTTCTCTCCTCTCAGACATGAAAAAAGAAGGAGAAAGATGTTGAAAAATGAACCCATTAACTCAACAGCACATTACCCGCATCACACTGTCTGGAAGAGGGGGAGAGAAAGGGACAGTGGAGGGATGGTGGGAAATATTTACGGGGAAGAAGCCGAAAGGCAATACTGTAAATCTGGAATAAAAACTGTGCGGTGAAAGAGGGTGGGGGAGTTACAGAGAGAGATGGATGAGAGAGGGCAGAGGAAAGTGAAAGTAGAGGAGAGGGAGAGAGATGGATGGAAGAGAGTGTGTTATGAAAGGTGGTAGAGGACAAGAAGGAACGGTTGATGTGGACGTATAATGGCTGATGCTCAAATTTTAGTGGAAGGCTACAGATCAGTGGGCTGGTTGTAAGGGTTTGGGATTTGATCCCCTGTCGAGTCATTTCAGAGTCTTAAAATCTGAGACTCTCTGGTCGGCACACAGTGTTAAAGGAGGTGTTAAAGGAGAGCTAAGCCTCTGTGAGACACTGACGTCCTGTCCAGAGGGCTGCTTCACGCCACTGAAACAGGAAATAAGATTCTGGATCGTGACGCAACGTGGCTTGAATAAAGCATACATGTTCTGGAAAACATTGTGCAGGGACTCGTGATGAATGGTTTCCTTTAAATGGCCATGAAATCAGGATGACGGAGGAAGGAGGGAGTTGAGTGGGAGTTGGCGAGGGGGAAAAAGGGATGGAGATGTGTGGGCGGAAGTAAGGACAGATAGGAGGAGAAGAGCGTGGTGCAGGAGGGAGGGAGAGAGGGAGTTGGAGGTGGGAAGATAGAGAAAAGACAGGAGAGAAAACAGTGGAGAAAGTCGCGGAGGGGAGAGGAGGAAATAGAGACGACAGAGGGAGAGAGTGGAGGTGGTGGAGAGAAAAACTGCCTGTGTATCTGTGCATGAGAGAAAGGGAGAGGAGAATACAGAGCTGTAGCCTTGCTCCAGGCACCACATTTCTGTCAGCAATGGCATCTTTATCTGCCAAATGCACTTTTGATGCCTTGCCACATATGTTGCTGTAAATTACTTTTAAGACCCATATTAAAGGGACTGAGATGGGGGCCGGAGTGCCGTGATTTCGCCCTGGGTCTTTTTTAATGGAGGAGAGAAAGAGGAAGATTTCTGGCACCAGTTTGTCTTGGGTGTGTTACTTACTCTGATCACTGTTTTCTTCACCTTCTGTCCTGTTTCCTTACAATCTTTTCTTTCAACCTCCCATTTATCCTCCCCCCTTCCCTTTTGTGTTTGTTGTCTTCAGTTACATACATTTACTCATGTTCCCGTTTCCCACCCTCCTTTTCTCCTTCCATTTATACATCTTATGTATCCCTCCTCCCCTTGCTCTACATATTTTTTGACACTTGTTTTTTCAGTTTTTGGTGTTATGGCTGGTAAAAGGAGAAAGGGGCCCTTAACCCTGTCAAGAACAAGAGAGCAGAAGAAGTGTTTGTACTTTTATTCTGACTGTATATTCTTTATTTCGAACAGATCAACCACTGTACAAACACATGTTAATAATCAGAATAATAGCTTTGTTTGTATAGCACCTTTCAACTATAGCAACTTTCAAAACAAAGTTTTAAAGTGCTTCACAGTAAAAACATATACATTGTAAATTAAACTAAATCTAAGGCTGTCAAAACTAATTTTAATTTATTAATCACAGAAAACATAACGCATTAAAAAAATTAACGCTGATCAATCGCGTACATTTAAAAAACGCCTCGATGGAACTGTTGACAGGAGCACTTTTCTCTGCAGTTGCTGCAGTAAGGAATTTTCATGCCAGCACTGTACTTAAAGCCTGAAATATCACCTCATTGCAAACCATTAAGCAGCGAACCCAGAGGTGTGAGCTAGCAAAGCCTCGTCAAGCCACACTCGACCAGGCGTCCAGACGCAAACCGAGTGAGTCTACCTGTGACCGACTAACTAACTCCCTTGCAAAATGGATTGCAGTTGACTGCAGACCAGTTTCGGTGGACAACTGTGTCCAAAATCCAGCAGCTTTACTGCCACACATCTACAAAATTCATTTGAATTGAATTTTTTTAAACACTGTCACAGCAAAAGTTGTTGTATGCAATTAATAGACATTAATTAATTAATTAATTACAGAGCGTTTAATTCATTAATTTCTTTAATCCCTTGACGGCCCTAGCCAAAACATACATTAAAAACAAGATCAAATTATTTTACAACAAATCCCACCAGTTAAAAAACTGTAAGATAAAAGCAGGTTTTAAGAAGAGATTTAGCTCCACAGCTCAGGGGCCCAGATAACAAAAGTCCGGTCACCTTTATTGACATGTCAAGATTTTAGAAGCATTAGCAAGGCCGTGCCAGAGGATATCAAGCAGCAATCAGGCTTATAGAGGTAGTAGATCACAGATAGCAGGAGCCTGACCATTCAAGGCTTTAAAAAACAGAAATATATTAAAAATCAATTCTAAAAAATTGCCAGGTAACCAGTCAAGGGAAGCAACTATTGGTGTGAAGTGGTCGCTTTTCCTAGGATTTGTTAAGAGCCTGGCAGGCCTTTTGTATACGTTCCATTCTTTGGATGATTTGCCTGCTGATACCAGAGTGTGTGTTGTAATAAGCATGTCTGGAGGTCATGAAAGCAAGGATAACTTTTTCTAAATCTGCAGATCAATCGAATGCAACACTTCAGTCACCTGAGCATCAAGCGACAACTCTGAGTCGAAAATTACACCTAGGTTGTTGATTTAATTCAATTTAATTTTCAGTTTTATTTATAACACAAATCACAATTTCCCTCAGAGGGCCTTACAGTATAGCACAGCTTCTTCCCCATGGCTGTGAAGAGACTGCTGCAAGAACCATGCCCCCACCCCCCCAGTATATTTTATGACTTTTAAGGACATTATAGCTGCTACAAGAGAACGCAGAACGAAATTTCACTGTATTTATTGCAGTGACAATAAAGCTTCTTCTTCTTCTAATAAGACATCCCTCTGTCCTTGGACGCTCACAGCGGATAAGGAAAAACTCCCAGAACAAAAAAACCCTGTAACAGGGAAAAAATGGTAGAAACCTCAGGAAGAGCAACTGAGGAGGGATCCCTCCTCCAGGACAAACAGACATGCAATAGATGTTGTGCGTACAGAACAGGTCAACATCATAAATTTAAAGTAATCCATATGACAAAATGATACTTAAAAAAAGGAGGAGACAGACAGTAGTAGAAATATTCAAACAGGCCTCTGTTTAAATATTACTGCATAAAGCACCCAGACTAGATGAGATTCAGTGGGTGAGTGGGTTATTATAATTATTTCTGACATTGAGCAATTCCACTCCAAGAAGGAGTGCTGGACATACAATTCTTAATTTCAGTGAGGCAGGACATAATACAGGATACATTAGTAGTATGGGACTATATCTGGATATAAAGTTGCATGTCATCTGCATAGTAATAAAATCAATATTATTTATATGGATGATTTACCCCAGGGTAGCATGCACAGTAGGAGGGGACCTAGGATATATCCCTGGGGGACCCCACAAAAGAGAGGAGTGCAAAGGAGAACATCTCCAAACATAACAGTCATGTCCTGTTTGACATATAAAAGATAGATAATCCAGAGCCACATCACTGATGCCAAAACAGTTTTTTCTACGACTTTGTGGTCCACTGTTTCAAAGACTGAGCTGAAGAGTTAAGGCCTATGTTGGCGGCAAGCAGTAAGTCATTGGTAAATCATAGAAATATAGAAATAGTGGTTATAGATAGAAATAACCACCAACCACAACTACAAAAACAACACCTTAAATTAGACTGTTATACACAGACTGGTGACAAATTTAAAGATAAACTCAAATAATGAATGCATATTCTCTCACACAGGTGCGGTGGTACAATAGCATCCAGTCATGCTCTGTGACAGGTATAAGAATGCTGAGTTGTCACAGTTGATGCAGATTTTATATCAAGATGGTATGAGGAAAAGATTTAAGTGACGTTGAAAGAGGATTCATTGTTGAGGCCCGGATTGCAGGAGCTTCAGTCAGAAAGACTGCTCAAATGGCTAGTGTTTCCACAGGAACAGTGACCAAAGTGACATCTGCATTTAGATCTATGGGGAAGACAATTACATAGAGAGTGATATTTTGGTGGGGTTGAAATGCATGAACACCTCATTACAAAGATGATAGCAATTTACATTGTATAAATTAGCCTAGCAGCTAGCAGACTTTTCCTCTACTCATATGAAGCCTGGGACAACAGCAACATTTAACAACGGTAATGTAACAAAGTTCAGCTCCATTACAACTCACAAGGTTCACCGACAAAACAACTGTCTAATACTTAACATGTTTTCCAAACAAATACAACATGCCAATGTTATTAGCACAAGCATATGGCATTTTACATTGTGTAAATTAGCCTAGTGCATAGCAGAGATTTCCTCTACTCATATGAAGCCTTAACATGCTATTCTGTGGAGGCTTTATTGTCTTCACAATGTATTGTTTCTTATCTGTGAAATTAAAGTAAATAAAAGCTTCCTTTCCACTGAGGGAAATGGTTTCAGCTTACAAAAATAGACAGGAGGTCTGCGTCGCTAGGATGTGTAGTTTCATTTCTGGGGAGGTGCACATCAGGCTATGGCGTAGGCTATGGCATAGGCTGTATGTCGACACAGAGCCTGAGCCATAGGTATGGCATTGATTAGACAAAGAAGTATAAATCCCGCTTTAGACGATGCTCTCCACCATAATCAAAACACCAAATAAGGACACATCTTTTTGAAGAATGGTATTGATCCCTCCAGTAGAGTTACAGAGACTAGCAGAGTTAACATCAAGTTGCACTGAAGCTGTTATGGTGACACGTGGTGGCCCATCACCTTACTAAGACAGTTTATGTTGTTTTTTTTCCATAAATTTGTCAAGTTAGGGAATTACAGTAGGCTACAATAACATCTTTATTTATCTCCCAGCATAATTTTTTGCCTGTTCCTCATTCAGCATTAATGCAGTGTTCTACTTGACAATACAAGCCACCACAACTTGTTTTTAAACAACTTTCTGTCATTCTTTGGGTCCATAATTAGTGCAAGTTTAGTTGTGTCTGGAGCTCATTTTAATTATGTGTGATAGATTGTGTTGAACTAATTAATAGGACTGCTATACTGTTTTTCCATTTTATTTCACATTTTAAAAAGGTAAATCAATTGTGCTATAAAAATTAACAGCCCCTGTAATCACTTAGAAACACACCTGGCATGCTATTTGGCTAACAATCTAGTTATTTTAATCGCATTTTGCATTTGTGAGATACATGAGTGTTGATTGTGTGGTTTAAAGTTTGTGCGAACAAGCTAATGGAAGAAATGAAGCCCCTCTGGCAAGAGTGGATTTGTTTGTATGTTCTAGGGTACCATTGTAATTGCAACTAGCAGCTTCCCTCCTTCTGCAAACTGAACACTGCAGTCCGCAGACACAGCAACCGCACCGTGCTCCAGAGCTCCTTCAAAATGCAGCAGTTAAAGATAAAAAAAAAGAATCAGCACTACAGATAAGTGGGAATGCATTTAATGCTCCGCTGCTTTTATTGTGGATGTTAGGCCAATCTGAAACATTTCCTGTATTTATAGAAGCAAAGTCATTATACTATTCCTGTGCTGTGGCATCGCAATTTAACAGCAAGCTAAAGCTCATCTAACAAATGACGTAAAGTCACGACTCATAGTGGTCTTCCCTTTAATAAGATTCCGAACTGTGCAGTGTGAAACTGCAAAGAAACACAATAATGATCCCAATGTACTACTGAGTGATATTGCACTTAATTGCAACACACTACTGTTGATTTCCTGTAAATGTAACTTCACCCACAGGTCTGCGCCGAATGCCACCAAATGCATCATTTAAGAAAAGTGGACCATAGGCTGAGAGAGGGGTAAAGCAGGAGTTTATTAGGGGTGTATTTATTCTTTAATTTCATGACATATGAGTCCTAACTTGTTGACTTTATGTCAGCATTGGCATTGAAATCTTCATGCCTGATTTAAGACAGTTGATGGCATATTGAGCCATCTTCAATCCATTAGATGCAGAATTTTAAAAATGTTTTATTAACAAGACAGGTCAATATTGCATTAGCATTGATGTGTTTCACTAAAGTACAGTCATATTTTTTAGTTTAGAGCTAGAAAAACACTTTTAAGTGGGCAGTACCTCTTTAATTTAGTCAGTATTTACAAAAATAATCGCTTTAATTCTTAGTTAATATCAGGTCATTTAAGGTAATATTCTCATATTTCAACAGATTCTTTTTTTGGCCACACTTCCATGTAAATCTCCTGGCTGAAAAACATATACAGCATTACAATTTCCACTGTAACTTTCTCAGTAGTCTGGTAAATTGGGTATAGCAAAGATTTATGTACAGATAGAATTCAAAATGTAATGTCATCTAAACTTAGAAATATCATAAGCATACATGGAAAGAGAGGATGATGGCAGATGTAGCTCAGAGTCAGAGAGGAAATGGCTTCTTTCTTTTTACTGTTAATAGTAAGTGCTGCTTTCCAGTTCATCAAAACAGCTACAAAATTAGCAAGTGAGTGATACACTCTCTACCTGACATCAGTCGTGTGTCATGTCTGAATTGAATCCCTAATCTTTTCTAGACAGGAGGGGGAAGAACTTCTCTGGTGGACCTTATGTAACTGTTGCACAATCCTTTCATCACATTGACTTGCATTTTGCGGACCACCCCATCAGAAGTATTGAAGGCCTCTGCCACGAGTGCCCCAGGCCACTCATTTTCCTGCTGCATGTATGTTTCCACACAGAACAGAGTCTCCTTGGTGGATGTCGCATTGAGTTTTCTTCCACTTGAGAAAGGACTCCACTGCTGTAGGGAGGTAGTCGCATCTTAAGCAATACCGGAACTTTAGATTTCTGTTGAAAGACTTGTTGTGTGTTTCTAATGAGAGGGGCACACCGGCCTTTTGTGTGAATAGCACTGAGAGATGTGTCTGGGTCAGTGAAAACTGGGCAAGGAGTCTTGCAAAGACTCAGGCAAAAGACTTGATGAGAACCGGTCTGCTCTCCACAAGGGAAGATTGTCCTTATTTGGGCAGTTGACATCACTCAATCGGGAATCCCCCACGCAGTGTGTGGCTCTCTGCTCCTGGACTCCTGTAGCCAGAGGCATGTTTTAACACCGTTCAGGTCAGAGCCGCCCCTTGATGGAAAGGTCGCTCTGCAGACCACACGTTGTCAGGTTGGCCACCGCAGGCAGGGCTCCCTCCCATGCTGCCTCCAACTGAGACTGCAGCCGCAGAGTGAGAGAGACAAACACGAGAACGGCACTTCATTTCAATCACTACAATACAGCGTGATTTGCACTTGTCTTTTTGCCCCATTTTATGCTCCCTGTGTTGTGCTCCCTTTTCAAAGTATCCCTCATCCATCCAGTCTGGATGAAACAGAATAACAGGGACTCTTTCCACAGGTGGGCATCAGTGAGTAAAAAACACAATAGCATAGTGACATTTTGTCCATCACACTGTTGCTTTATTCTGGAGCTGTACAAACTTCTTAATGAAGACACACTGCTGCCATTCTGAGGGAGTTGATTAAACAGAAAGTTCTTCAGCGTAATGACTGCATAATTAGATCCACACTGTCAATATAAAATTACTACATCAGATTAATCCCTTTTTAAAAACAGAACAGCACCAACAGCAGCTGGTAGCATTCAACAGCTTGTTCAGGAAAAGCTCAGCTGTTTCCCACACAGAGGAAAAAAGAAGAGAATGTTCAGCCTCTGTTGCACAGGTTGTTATTGTTGTCCTTTGTGCAGCATCCAGTCTGACTCAACATGTGAACCTTTTCTTCTGGGATTCATATGCATTAACGCCATTACATTGGAATAAAGATTTTGTATTACCCATCGGGTCATGTGACCGAATGAACTTTGCTGTGCTTAGTGCTTTTCTTCCTAAATACTTTAAACATGCAGCCTGTGGGATTTATGAAAGCAATGTAAGAGAGGAAGAACAACTGCAGTCCGGCCTTTCTCTTCCTCTAACCATTCCTAGGAGGCACCTTTGATTATGTTATAATTCTTTCTTTCTCTCGATCTCCCCTGTCACGCGTTGTCTTTAGTTCTAAATCCCTAATCTATAAAACATGCTTAGCTATCCAGAGGGAAAATGCTCATATATGCATCAGAGAAGCAGAATCTTGTCATGTCGTCTCCTATTTATTCTTTTGTTGCTCTAAAAAATATCCCGTATATGTTCCTGTGTTCTTCTTAATTCTTTGCAGGACCTTTAAGGTTTTTTTGTTTTTTTTACCTCTGGCGGATTCAATCAAAACATGCACCTTTGCAGTTCCACTGGCACAGTAATGGATCATTCCTCTGGTATTTTTCAATTCCTCTGATTAAATTTCTGTCTCTGTGCGCCCAGTACAACAAAGCACAGTATAAACAGTCAGAGCACCTTGTGAAACTGCAAGGTTTATTCTTTATTCAGAGGCAATGTTCTTAATAAGGGCTTGAATGGCTCCTAAAAGGTTGAGAATGTATTATCACCTTTCCTCTTATCAGACAAAAGCACCGCAACAACAATATGGATTTTAATAGTTTTAATTGAATTTGTCCAAAAGCTCGACTAAAACACCCTTTATTCATTAGGATGAATAGTTAAGCTCTCAATGTCTTTGGATTGCTTTCAGCCTGTACCCATATTATTGCATTATTGTACATTAAAGGATCACTTCAACTACACAATGTGTCTCAGTTAGTCACGCTGTGCTACCTTGAATTTGTTAAGAAGAGTTTGTTTTTCTCAAATGCTTCCATGGAAAACGGTAAAAAACACTTAAACTTTATTGATTGATTGGGGCCAAGTTTTATTAACAGCAAAACTGTAGCCTATCAAAACATTCACTTACAAAGTCTCACACAACTTGTGCAGTATAATCCAAGTCTCAGTACATTTTCATGAAAAAAATCTTGGTACTGAAGTCTTTGGAGGCTTTGAAGAGAGCATAGATAAGTTTCACTTGCAGTTCAGTTTTAAATAATAAGTTTTTAGCTTAGTTTTCTTCATGAATTCAAGGCAACACGGCATGACTGATTGATATACAAATTTTGTGGGTGAAGTATTCCTTTAAGACTAAAGTTTAGGTTCCAGACTATCCTCAAAAACAATGTTCTCAAATGACATGAGAGTTTTCCACTCATATTATCTGTCCTGTGTTATTGTTGGTCTTAGTTCTTTGTATAGACCCTTTCAGGTCTGACATCACAATGATGTCAGTTTGTTAGCTGGAGGCAAAACATGGCTAGCCACCACAGGGCTGTGGGCTACACAGGAGTCTTAAATGTTGTCTTGTTGTGTTATTGGGAGCCAGAATAGAGGGAGTCATGGCTTAAAACTTAAATTGTATCACATATTATCACATACTGGGGGCAGCAGTAGCTCAGTCCATAGGGACTTGGCTTGGGAACCTGAGGGTCGCCGGTTCAAGTCCCCGACCGGACAAAAATATCGGGCGTTATTGAGCAAGGCACAGAACCCCCAACTGCTCGGGGCGTCCGTCCATGGGCAGCCCCCTCACTCTGACATCGCTCCATTTGATGCATGTAAAAGGCCCTGTTTGTGCATGTGTGTGTTTCAGGCCTGTGTGTATTTGTAAAAAACAGAGTGAAAACTTGGAATTTCCCCTTGCGGGACTGTTAAGGGTATATGAAATAAAAAACTAAATTAAAAAATACCAACTGCTGCCGTCAACAAAAACAAAACTGTGGTTAAATGTGATAAGATGAAAAGGTTAGGGGAAAAGTATTTACTGTTGTAGGGATGAATGATGTTTGTGGAGAATAGTTTTGCCTCCAGCTAAGCCCTAACTGTTAAATAAAAACATGCAACCATCCATAGGTAGTTCTCAAAGCACTCTTTCAGTCATATTTTAGCTATGTATACGCTGCTTCAGTCTCAACCTCCCCTGGCTCCAAAGCAAGCACGTACGTTGGCATGTTAGAGAGCTCCCGTCCTCACATCAGTGATAAAATCATAACCTCATAATAGTTTTCTAACTAACATCACAACAACAAATCTGCCAACATGCAACACATTTATCCAAAATATGGCACCGCAGAGCTCAGTCGACTGGACCTTGCTGTGTGAATTCTATTACTATATTTGCCTTGAAATTCGTCAAACATGTTTTTGACAAACATTTCCAAATGTGTAAGTCACAGATGAAAAGACATTTATTTTGACAAATGGTTACACGGCAGAGTGTCTGTGAAAACCTCCACAGCCTTGCAGTTTACAGGCTATGCCAGATTGATGATGTTCAAACAGCAGCTGAAAGAGCTGTGAGGGATTTTATAAAGAGCTCAGGGGGTGACAGCTGAGTCGAGCTGACATGAACCTTGACCTTACACCTCTTTAGAATGTCAGCAAGCGCGCACATGGTGCACACGCTAACACACACAAACTCACCGGAGCCACTAACTCTTAAATACACATGTATGTGTGTCTCTGCCTGCCTGCCTCACTTTGTCTCTTTCTCTCACACACACACACAAACATGCAGTCTTTGAAGGCCGTGGCAGTAGCCACTAATGTGTTGCAGGGTCCCAGTAAGTAGCTGCAAACTGTTCTCTTTCATCTTCAGGGGAATAGATGAGGAGATAGAAGGACGGGGATGGAAATCATCAGGCAACCAGACTGCCATCACATGAGCAACTCTTATCTCCAAAAAGCCAGGTTTTCAGGAGCTCCCTTGTTTTCAGATGAACAGCAGCAGATTGTTCATTTATTTATTTATTGTGTCTATTTCTCCCTGGGTTTTAAGAAGTTTTCATGAAGGTGAAGTTTTATTAAATACAGAATATTCAGAGCAATATCATCTTTGAAATCAAGGAAACCACGGGAATATTATTAAAAATGAATTTTGTTTTACAGAGTCTTGGGGCAAGGAGACAGGATAAGCCTGACATGCACAATATTTCAATATTTTTCTGTTTATTAGACCGCTGAATAAATAAATGGCCATGCACAACAAACCAAACAACTGTTGTGAGAAGATTTAAAACAAGCCTTTGCATTTACATTTTTTTCTGAGGGAACCTGAGCGTTAATGCCACAGTAGGTAAAATTGAAGGAAAACAGGAGGACTAAGACTTTGCAACTATCTCCCCTCTTCAGCCCAATCATCAATCTCTAACCCCTTCAGCTATCAGTCTGGTGATGATAAGCCTCTGGGGCCAATATTTCTGGGTTCCGGTGTGGCCAGGGGATATCCAGCCTCAAACTTCCTCCTCCTTGTGCCAGTCATTCTGGCTAATCCCTATACACAGATATCTGCAGCTATTTAAAGCTAATAAAAGGCTAAAGTGTGTTCTGCCTCTTTTGCTCTCCACACGGACTGTTAACCTGCAGATTGGTCAATACTACTCAAACATTTTGCCCCCCAGTCTGGCTCAGACTGATCACCATACTCTAAGTGGGTGATTATTATAACCATTTTTTTCTTATGTCTCATACAGACTACAAGCTATTTGACATACGTATATTTATTGCATGAATATAAAGTAATGAAACAGACAGCATTGCTATTTACTGACTTTTCAAAATACAGTTCAGCTGTTTCTTATGTGGGAATTTCAGGGGCATTACGTGACCAACCATCATCAATCCACTGAACGACAGCAGCTTCCATCACAGGTGCTTTCCCATTCATTTTCTGTCTCCATCACGAGCTGCCATGACTGTTCTTGTTATTTGAGTAGACTACACAAGATAAGTTTTCGCCATAAACCTCGAGGAGACTACATTTTTTCACTGAGAGAAAATGACTTTCTCTTTCCCATCGCAATTTCAGTGTGCACACAGTGCCCGCCTCAGGTAGCCAGCCAGGTTACTGCAAGGCAAAGTATCAAGGAGGGAGTAAAGTAAAATAAATAAATAAATGAAAATAGAGCTGTAAGAATTTTCCTATTTAGGGCCATTAGTCGACTAGTCGCCCACATGTTAATTTAATTATTAAATGATATATTTTGGGCGGGGCAACACAATGGTTTGAGTTGAAGGTGTGAGAAAGAACAGTATCAGTAACATTGTTAACACTGTGCTACATTACAGAGAAATACAAAACCGTACTAATGAACCTTCATTAATAGAGGCCTATATTTTATCTACAAGTGCACGTCACACACTGAGCGAGCCGCCTGTTAATGACGCTGTCGGTAAAGCAGTAATGATTGTGCTAAGTGGCTAATGGACATGTAGCTACTTACATGTTTCAGATAATACCTCATGTTTGTAGACGACGAATGAGTTTACATATCACCTTGTGTTCGTCCTTCACCTTCTCAAAATGATCCCACACTTTGGATTTCCTGCCCGACATCTTATTAACTAGCCTGTGTAATAACCACAGGTACCAGCCCTGGAAATTAGGGGCAGTACACATGCTGCATCTTTAACCATATAGAAAACACAAGGTCGGGCACGAGGTGCTACTCTTGTGCACTTTTTGTGCCAGCTTTCAAGAGCATGGCGGCAGGTTGCGTCTGAGGTTGCTAAGCGACCTTAACAAGCATCATATAGCCTGTTTACCTGAAACCCTGAGAGCTGATCTTCTTCCTCGTGCTGTTTATAAGTGTGTAGGCCTATCGTCCATGGGACAGATGTAAAGCTCTGGGTAGCCCTGCACTAACATGATCAACTTTTCCGTATTTATCAGACTGAATATTTACAGAAGGGTTTAGTTTATTTAGTTTATTTGTTTAGGACAATGCACAATAATGAACAGTTTGTGCCGTGGCATCCTGTAAGTGTGCCGGATTTAGCTCAAAGCTAATTTCCATCCGCAGTCCTATCTGCGGTAAGATATCTGTCGGCTGTGATTGGTTTGTAACGTGACTCCTGTCTGACTGCTGAGCGTGGCCTCTTCCTGTGTCTGTCCTTTCAAATTAAATTTCCCACATGGTCCAGTCATGTAGGTTTTGATTTATTTCGACAAGACGTAGCTCCTAAAAGAGTTTCACATTGTTTTTGGATTTTTTAAATGTTTTTTTTCTGCAACTAAGCGACCAATGAAATCTTGCCAGCTAATGACCTTTCTGGTCGACTAATGTTTGGTCAACTTTTAGGGGGCAGCCCTAGTTGTAATGTATGAAAAGACACAAAATGAGCACTGTAAGCAGACTACTTTATTAGGCTACTATAAGTGAATTATTTACACCCATGATCACTAAAATAATTTTCAATATATTAACTGAAGAACTCAGAGTTCACCTCAACTAGTGAGAGAAAATATAAATAAATTCACGTCTACCCAGTGCAGGAATTACTCATCTTGAAGGCAAAAATCATAACTTATACATAAATACTATTCACTAAACTTAGTGGCACCACTTGTAAGTAATTAAAGAACAGATAATCATATGTGGCAGTTTTCTTATCTCTGTTTAGTCCAAACCAGATGGCACCGGCAGACTGTCAACAGTTGTAATGTATTCTGTGGAGACATCACTAAGTGTTCTCAATCGATCATAAAAGAACATTATCTGACATTCTTCATTTAGACTAATCTCTATTAAAACATTCTCCTCACACATGGATGGACCGAGCACTTCTACACATATACACAAATACACTCGCCTCTTATCACCAGCTCGGTTTACTTTTTCCATTTACATTCCAAAAACATCATTTTCTCTCTGTCCCTTGCAGTCAGAAAGAGGATGCTGCAGCAGCAAACACCTAATTATTTAATTACATCAATATTGGTCACTGCTGGAATCACAGTTGTAATTAAGTGTGATTTGAGGTTCTGGGAGTGTGCATGAATTAATAATGAGCTAATCTAAAAGCACTTGGACTGATTGCCAGGACATTAACACCTAGAAAGAGGAAGAAAATTAATTGTTGTCTGTTTCTGGCTCATGGAGCTCATCTGCATATGTCAAGGCCTCCAGTGGTTTATTGTTTTCACTTGAAATCCTACAATTTTTAATAATTTCTGAAAGTTAAGATTCCATGTCTCTGTGCAGCTCTTGAAGTCTGTTTAAATCTATGTGTATTAGCAACAAGCAGCAAGAAGGGAATCGGGACACACAGACACATGCACACAAAGATAAATTGAAGTGTCATTTGTAAAGGTACAGGAGTATTTCTCTGGGGAAATATGGCAGGAGAGATCTAAAGAAAGTGATGGGGTGACATCTCACTCAAAATGCCATTTTGTCTCCACAAGCAACCTGTCAAATCACATGATCAGAAAACATGCTTATGTTCTGTTACAGGTAATGGTGGGAATGTGTGTGTCCACTTCCAAACAGATTAAGATAAATTAGTAGATGTAACACAGGTAGAAATGACTTAATAGTCTTGCTGTAAATAAGTTTTGTTCTTTAGATATAAGCATTTTAATAATTTGTCCTAAGTTTAAATTTATGTACAAATGTAACCTCAAATAACTTCATTCAAGCTTGGTCTCACTCTGAAGTCGTCGAAATCCAGTGCTTGGGCAGTGACTTGCGGCATCAGAAACCAACATAAAAAGGTGTCAACATCAGCATGATACGCAACCAGTTGCCGTTATAGTGTAACCGTGCCCAGCGGCATTGGGGGAAACATGTTGGACGAGGACGAAAGTTAAGGCAGTGAAAGTTCAAGTGGGGCGGGCGGGAGTGGTGGTGGATGGGTCCAACAAAGTACGACTCTCACCTGAGAGAGCGTTGTTCGCGTCCCGTAAGATTCTAAAGCCAAACCCTGTCCTTTCTCCTAAACCTAACCACGTGTGTTTGTTTTTGGAGGAGAAAAAAACGTCAATTTGCGGCATTGTGCGTTTATTTTGAAAGAGACTGTATGTAAATGGTAAATTTCTGGTGAAAACTAAAGTGTATTTTGAGAGAAGACAATGCATGTGACAGGCAGAACTTGACACGGGGTCTCAGAGCGTCAACAAGCAACGCACCCAGGGTACCTTTCATGTCGTATATGGATGTGGAAACCAAACATCAATATGTGACAAGGTTGGAGTGAGAATGTGTTGTTTATTCACAACTCACCAGTCTGTAAACTCATCCTCTGCCTACTATTAGCTAGCTAGCTGCTAGTCAGGTAGAAGTTTTCAAATTTTAGCATCTGCAAACATCAAGGAAAGATAGAGAAGAATGAGCACCAGGTAAGCTAGCATCCTGCTACCCATTGTACAGGTGTTGGAAAATAAACTGGACAACCTCTGTGCTGCAGCCAAGTCTCCTCAAGTCAGCTCACATACTACGTCAACTGTACGCTAACATACTGTAGGCTGCTTTCACACCTGCCCTGTTCGCTTTGGTTCAGTTGAGCTCAAGGTCGTTTGCCCCCTAAGTGTGGTTCATTTGGGCAGGTGTGAACACAGCAATCACATTCAGGTGCGCGCCAAAACAACTGGACTGAGACCTTCTTGAAGAGGTGGTCTCGGTCTGGTTACAACTGAACTCTGGTGTGGTTCATTTGTGGTGAGAAGGTGTTCCAACCTCCATCCGAACCAACTGCAGTCACATGACACATTGTTTGGGTTAAACATGAGCATGTTACAGTCCTGGAGGATTATTAATGTGCGCCTCCTCCTGTACTGCCTTAATATGCACATTCAGCACATCCAATGCATCAAAACATTGTTTTCTAGTTGGAGCCGCGCCTCGTTTTCAAACTGTATGGTTTGACTCAAATGAACAATGACAGCAATATAGTCCACGATGAGCAGCGCTAAAATCAACCTGCGTAGTTGTCCCTCCATTGTGACATTAGAAAGTGTCACATTTATCTTGCTGGTGTACTCTTCTTCAACGTTTTGTTTACTTTCTGGATTTTTCCCACATGGAAATTCTGACCAATCAAGAGCAGCTTTCTCGCACCTGACATTTTATCTGGTCCTCTTGTAAATGCTGCTGTGAGAACATGGACCAACTCTAGGCAATTATGCAACTTTGTAACAAAATAAGTCCCTGATTAGGACCAAAGCAAGACAACTCTAGGTCTAAAAGCACCCATAGAGGACGTGGGGCTTGTGATCTATACTGCAGTCAGCCACTAGGGGGCGATCAATATGTTTTGGCTTCACTTTTGCCAATTTGCCTCCCTCTGTAAAGAAGAAATCCTGTATGAATCCAGTCTCAGAGTTAGACTGTGATATAGCATGCAGAAATGTTCTGTCCATATAGTATATCCAACTGCACCATGTGGATTTGGTGGGGACGTTATGTTCTCTTCAAATAGTTAAAATGCAGCAATGACTTACCCACATTTAAAAGCCCAAGGCCTTTAGTCATTTTGTGCATGTGGGACATTACACAGCAATCTAAATTCACCTTTAATTGAACAGGCAATGTTAAATGCTCAAGTCACAACACCGTTACACTGTCAACATTAATACAATAATAACTGGTTGATAAAACACTGCAAGGAAGAAAACAATGGATTTGAATGCCGCCTTTTGATGAAGAGCAACCACATTATGAGCAATGAGGCAAAACAAAAGTTTGTGGACAGATTAACACTTCACACAAAGAAACGAATTGCAAAGCAGTTCCTTGGAAAATAAAACATTTTAGATAATAACATTTGCAGACACACTGGTTTGAGTAACTCCATGTATTTTTAATAACATTACACATGTCAGAACATCATAAACAAGGTTTTATTTGAGCTTTTCTGACTGACTGTGTCTGGGCTCTGTGGTTTAGGAATAAAATTCTTCATTGTGTGGATGCTGCAGTGGAGTGGGACCACCCACTGACCCATGGTAGGATGGCATACTCTGGTAGGCAGAGGAGGCAGATGGTGGGTGTCTATCCTCTTCTTGCATGACAGAGCTGGATCTGTCTAAGGGCTGTGGTGTGGCAGAGAATGCTGTTTGTGGCTGTGTCTTATGAAGTTTCAAAGACTCCCAGAACAAAGAGGATCCTCATTTTGGACTTTAATTTATTTATTCTTCTGGTCGAAGGAACCAAAGTTAACTGTTGAAAAGAACAGTTTGGGGCCTTCTGCTTCAGTTTTTCTGAGTAATTCCCCGAATTTTCCTGTGTGCTCCTCTGAATTTTGGATTAAAGACTCCAAACTGCTAACTGTGCTAAATCTGTACCAGAAAATGTGAAGTAATTTTTCAACAGTTTTTTTTTTCTCTGTATTTTTGGAACTTGTAATGAAGATAACAAATAACGGACTGTAAATAATAGCTTTCAACAAGAACAACCTTCTGTTCAGCATGTGTGGTAACAGGCGTGACATGAGGGGAGCTTATTCACAGACAGGCCAGCTTGTAGCCCCAGACCCGCTGGGAAATTGTTGCTTTCTGCACCACTTCTCTTGTGAGTCTCGCAGTGACTTTGTTCTTGACTTATAATCTGCCACTGTACATGAGTGAATTATTAAAAACATGTTCATGCATTTATACATGTATCTGCCCTTTTCTGAAAGATGAATCAGCACAGAAAAGTCAGTATCCACCCAAACTTTTAATTACTTAAAGAAACCCCGTGGCATAACCAGTAAGAGCATGATACATTCAACAGGATAGCTTCTCAAAGTTTCACTTCAATGTTTCTCTCTGATGGCGGAGTGTTTTCTGGATTAGTTCTGGGCTGAGGGCCGGAGATTTGGACCCTGACTGTGCTTGAAAATCCCCTTGAAGCGAACAATTAGATAAATCGCCCGTCACCAGTATTAGAGATGGTGTATTCCACATCAGACAATATCTGATGAAGCATATCCTGTACACAACAATTTCTGGCAGAGGCACATGTTTAGTAGCACACTATCCTGGACCCAAAATGTGGTGGAAAACATCTTTTAGTGCAGTAGCTGGCAGATTGTCCACAAAAGAAATCTGTTGTGGTCTTGTCCCTGTCCATGTTTTCTTCTGCTCCCCACAGAGCTGTGATCAATGAAGGGTGGCTGGTGGCTTTTTTGTAACTAAAAAAAAAGCTGTTAATTGGCAATCATGATGTTTACCTGCTTCTGCCCATTGTGTGCTGCTTTAGTAAGTGGTTAGGTGCAGTATCACTTAACCATGACAGCAATTACATCATAGTTTAGATGCAGCTTGTTGTCTTGTTAAACAAAGACAAGACATTTTAAAAATTATTTATAGCCATGCATTGTTTACACCCATTATTTTTAGCTTGCTGTTTTCTTCTTCCAACCCTTTGATGGCGCATTACGACTTTCTTTGCCACCACCTGTCAATCAGCTGATTACCGTGAAACCAGCTGCAGGAATGTGTATCGCCTTCCCCTCATGATCGTATGCATATGTCCCTACTCGTGTTCAGAAATCTCCAAAGAGTTCCCTTAAAGGAACCCTTGATCAACATGTAGACGTCAAATGAGAAATCGTGTGCCACACTGTCTCACAAGTTTTCATTCAAAGACTGCCAGTTAGTCTTTGAGCGTACGCAAAGACACTTGACATTACCAAAGAGAGTCACTTGATCTGTTCAGTATGAATTCCAACATCACCGACTTCATGTTCTTGACTAACAAGACTTGGATTCCTTTCATAAAGGCGGCTTTGTTTCTGTCCTGCCACCTGCTTGTGTCTGTCTCTTTCCATCAATATATGTCTTTATGTCCATTTAGTTTCTCATTTTGTTAGCCTGTCAGAGTCCTGTCCCTACGTCCTTTTTTTTGGTTATTGCCTTTATTTTATATATTTGCCAATAAAACCGTTTTTCTATACAGTATAACCTTTATTTTACATAAAAAGTCTGCCTTCAAAGTGCTTTGGCACTTTGACCTGCTCTCATTGAGCTGGAGGAGTTTTATTGGCCTTCATGTTTAATTATCACTAAAGAAATAAGATTCATGGGACGACGTCACGGCCTGATGAAGCTGAACAGAGCCGACTATTATAAACATTGCATTGATTTTCTTCATGCTTTTTTCTGCAATGTTTGTATCTTTAGACCATTACACAGATTGTAGTTATGTAAACAAATAAAACTACAAACATTATTTTCTTTATGATAAATGAGTAATACACTCTTTACTGCCTATGAGGTCACATGCTGACTGGGGTTTTCAATTAGATTATTGTAGCCACAGCATTTTGTGTTTCCTGCTAAATCCTCCACTGTGAATCGGTGTGTGTATGTGTGTGTGTGTGTGTGTGTGTGTGTACAAGGAAACAATTCAATTTGATGACTCCGATACATTCTCTCCTTGTCTGTCTGTCTGTCCATCTGTCTGTCTGGATAAATTTCTTGATTCACTTTTGTTCCCACGGTGATGTTGCACCCAGTGTGCGGGTCACACAGAGCCATCTAGGGAATGAGATTGTCAGTACTCATCACCAAACATCCCCGCCAAACGACTCAAATCAAAAGTGATCTGAAAGGATTGATATGCCGGACAGTGTGTTTTGCAATAGGCGGCTCGACGGACGCGCACACATAAACGTGCGCGCACGCACACACATGCAAATTCCAGACAGAAAGACAATTCACATGATGAAGTCTCATTTTCTCCATCTCGAAATAACACACAAATAAATCCTCCTACAGACACTCACTCACAGCTATGTGTACCACCTGTGCCCCTCCTCTTCCTTGCCGCTCCTCTCTAATCCACTTGAATGTAGCTGGATATTAGATTAGAAAGTTATAGATGTGATTATTCGTCCCTGGGCACAGCCACCTATTCGCTGATTAAAACGTGAACTGGGGGCCATTATGTAACTGCTTAAAGAGATTAAACCTAGTCACCCCCGTGGGGGCCCGCTCTCTGTCATAACACACAATAGAGATAGCACAGGAGATGGCACACATGACGGCATGTTAGTTACACCTGCAGCTAGGCAGAGAGAAGAGTAGAAACGTGACAAAGGACTTATGTTGGCAGAAGGGAGACGAGTAATGTGAGCGAGTCTAGCTTTCTAAAGAACTGTCTCTTTATTATCTTCAGTTAGTGAGTGGACTAATAACTAACAAACACCCTCACCACACACATGAAGTTAAAACTTCTGGTGTGCTTTATAGAACAGGTTTTAAACATTAGCATAATTACAAACTCAGCATGTTCGACAAAATTGATTAGCAATCCGAGGCTTGCCTTAATTGTGTTTGGATGCCAGGGAGTGCAACGTTGATTTTGTTTTTAGTCTTTCGCTCGAGGCTGTAACGACATTTATGTTGCTCTTATGACAGAAAAAAAAGAGAACACCATGCTCCACCAGTGCAAAATTGAACTGGCTGAGTGATGAAAGTCCACAGTCAATGTTATCACTCAAACTGAAATATTCATAAGCAACATGCTGGTTGCTGGCTGCTCATTGTGAACACTCTGCCAGCTGCTTCTAGACGCAGAGCATTGAACTTCTCAAAAAGCATAATCAAATGACAAAGGCTATCAAAAGACAAATGATAATGCTGATTTATTCATGGCATTGTAACTGTTTGCCATCTAACCAAGTTAGAGGGGGTGATCTGTCTGTGTCATCTTGTTAGCTAACTGGTCACTAAAACATCCCACACTTACTTTACTGTGTAAAGTTGTCAACTTCACTGTAAGGACAGGACTTGTGAGATGTGTCATGCACTTGACAGTGAGGAAAAAAGCCTGCCGCCATAGAGACGAGATGCAATAATCATTCAAACAGGGATAACGGCACACACTTTCATACACTCATTCCTCAGATGCATTCATGGTGGTGCACACTCAAAAAGGGAGCTGAGTAAGAAATACGACTCTTGCTTCAACTCAATTGCCACAGTAATACATTTGTGTGTTTCATATAGCGCATATGTTGAAACTTCAATTTTGAATTTTCACTTTTATGTTGTGGCAGTGCTGTGGTTAATATGTGTTTGGGTTTAAGCACAAAAATGACTTGGTTAGGGTTAGGGGGAAAAAGTCGTGTTTTGGCTTTAAGTACCCACTTTGGTCACCAAAAACATGGCTGGGAATGTATCGCTAAAATTACCTGTTTGTCACAAAAGCCGAGGCTTATGATGTCATGCCGTGTCATGACACATCACCGCTTCTGTTGTTTGTTGGTGTAAAACAGTGGTCTGCTGCTGTCTGTTGCTTGGCAGCCGTCTCACCCAGGTATCACACCATCCACCATCCCCTCCCACTGCTGAGAAGAAACCTAACTAATATACATGTCATCTGAACTACATCACTTTAGAAACCGCAGGGGCAGCAGACCGGGCAAAGCATTCCATACATCCCTCTCCTCAGCAACTCTTTCCTGCTCCTACTAAGGGACCCCGAGGCGCTCCCAGGCCAGACGAGATAAATAATCCCTCCAGCGTGTTCTGGGTCTGCCCCGGGGCCTCCTACCAGTGGGACGCGCCCTGAACACCTCCAACCGGAGGCACCCAGGAGGCATCCTGATCAGATGCCCAAACCACCTCAACTGACCCCTTTCGACGTGAAGGAGCAGCAGCTCTACTCCGAGCTCCCTCCGGATGTCAGAGCCCCTTACCCTGTCTCTAAGGCTGAGCCCAGCCACCCCACTGAGGAAACTCATTTCGGCTGCTTGTATCTTCGACCTCATTCTTTCAGTCATTATCCATCGCTCATGAGCATAGGCGAGGGTTGGGACATAGATGGACCAGTAAATCGAAAGCTTTAGAAATGTTGACATGATACATATGAAATGTACAAGATGCCATTCAACGACACAGCAGGCACACTGACACCTTTAAGTGTACCAGTCCAGACCATTACTTAGGTCGCATTCACACTGGCGCCATTTGGTCCGCTTAAAATGAACCCTGGTCCGCTTCCATGGATAGTTCGGTTCGTTTGGAGTGGTGTGAATGCTCATTTGAACTCTGGTGCACACCAAACGAGTGAACCCTGGTCCGCTTGAAAACTGGGGGTCGCGGTTCACTTCCAAGTGAATCCTGGTGCGGTTCGCTCACAGTGGGAAATGCAAATGAACTATCCAGTGAACCAAAGAGAAGAAGTGAACCAAAGAGAGGAAGTGACGTAGAGCGCAGTGCATTTTGGGTAGAAAAAAAAACAAAGCCAACAACGCGAACCAGGAGACGCAGTTTTCAAATTGTTTAGCAAGAGGATGGCGGCTCGAGGATTTAATCAGTCGGCGGATCAGTGTTGCGTGAAGGTAAAAATAACTGCAACAGCAATATATTAAGGTCCGTAACTGAAGGGGATGGATTTCCATTTTTGGTCCTGGCCAAACGATGATGAGCCGCGTTTTCTTCTTCCTCATGCTTTTTCTCTTCCTGCTCAGCGATCCTTTCGGGCAAACGAGCAGCTGTTGTAACTGCGTGACGTTGTCCAGGCGGTTTGGTCTGCTCTAAAAAGTGCAGTGTGAAAGTGAACCGAACCATTCCCCACCCAATCGAACCGAGTCCCCCGGACCATCCTGGTGTGAATGCGCCCTTCCTGTATGTGGCCACATCTATCAGAAATTATACTTTTTATTTTTCTGCAGGTATTTTGAAGCCATAACTGCTTCTATCTATATACCTGGAAATGGTCTGACATTTTGGGAAATGAGCTTATTCACTTTCCTGATAAGAGTTAGATGAGAAGATCGATACAACACTCATTGCCGTATCAGTCTTCTCGACGAAGCGTATGCAACGTGTGCAACTATTTCTTTAAACACTGAAAAACCAAATCTCTGTATTGACAGTAATTGTATGGCATTAATAATGAGGTCGCACACTGATGTGCATCAAGATAACACACTGCAAACACTAAACTATTGATATGAAAACAGAACAAGAACCTTTTTGACAAGCTGTATATCATTAAATCTTTCACCCTCTTCTCTGCATTATCAAGGTGCTGATATCCTCTGAAGCCTTCTTCTGTCTCCCCCTCTCATTACCGCTGCCGCTTTGATGCTATGGGTTAGAGGCACAGGAAACCAACGGGAAAATATGTTCAACTTTCTAGATACTGTATATCTGTCTCTGTAATGATGATAAACATGAATAAAGTGATGTTGGATTGTCTTTGATGATCCTCACATTCAAAGAAAAAGGAGTATAGAGACAGTGTGACAAAGTCCTTAGAGAGTTTAGTTAAAAGTAGAGCTAGTGGGCTCTGGGGCAGACAGGGTAACACACACACACACACACATACACACACACACCCTGCAATCTTTATTCTTTCAGCTTAAGTGGAGGAGTTATTCGGCATGCACATCTCCCATTCACAGTTTTTGGAAATAACAATCCAAACTGTGAAAAGTGAGGAGGAGGAACCAGATTCACATTCGACATTTAAAATAACAGCCATAGTCGGCTGTCTGCTTTTCCAAGAATATGAAGCTGCTGGATGCAGAATGTGCCGTGGGCTCGACTTACAAAAAGCTCTGACCTGTTAAAATCACATTTGACTATGATCTAGCTGAATACAGATCCAATAAAAACTCTTTCGAAAGGAGATGAAAATGTCTTTATATGTATTAATGTTTTTTGCATTTGGTTTGAACTTGTTGGGGCCTTAAGCAGTGTAAGAAAAAAACACTTTTTCTTAACTTAAAGACAATTTTAAAACCATTCTCCTTAACTGTTATGTAAAACAGAACTTAAATAACACATTTAAGTCATTGGCAGTATATATAAAGTATGCGTGTGTTGTGCCACCACATGGAACTGTGAAAACCCCACTGCCGTTGACTGTTGCTAGTGTAAGTGCTGATCCATATCCAAGTGCGCCATATGTTTCTTGTGTAACTTATTGCTTTCCCATTCCCAATAAAGTGGCAGAATAAAAAGGCTTTTACAGGTCCCTGCGGGTAGCAGCTACTTCCAGTGGTAGTCACTGAGCTGTGGGGCTGCTGTGGTGACAAATGGCACCAAGCACATATTTTACTATTGCCATTTACAATGCATGATCCAGGCTGTGCTGCTCAAATGACTGCAGCAACACTGTCGAGAGTTATGTTAGCAGAGAGTGTGTGTGTGTGTGTGTGCTGCAAGCACCTATACAAATATGTATTGAGATTGTTTTGAGTTTATTCATCAGTCATTTAATTGTTTATGTTTTCCTTGAGTAGTCAGATATTTCAAGGTGACGCCATGGTTATATAAGCAGTGCTAGTAGATCATTAAAACAATGTTTATCACATTGGATTCTTATTCTTCTTTGCAATGCTGACATCTGCACAAACAAATTTAGATGTATTGCCACATGAATGTACTGTTTTAATATGTGGAAATGTGGGGGAACAGCATGAACAAACCTGAGGTCACCATTATAAAAACGGACAGCACCTACTGCTGGAAACATCATTATGTTGTAATGTAGTCACTGTTACTTGGTTGTGGGCAGTGAAGGACATCTCCTTGTAAAATGAACACTCTTTCATATTTCCCTTTTTAAAAATCATATTTTCAGCCATTCACCTTTGATAAATTTGAACAAATGGCTGTGTTCATGTCCTTCTTGTGTTGCTACCATTTCCATTTTCCATTTCCTAGTACTGTGACGAAGAAATGTAGCAACCAAGGGGGGTAAGTTTCGTTTCAACATGGGGGTCAAATGCTGTACTGTCTCTCTGTTTTGTTACTTTCAAATGTATTAAAAAGTGGAAAACTAGAATGCAAGTGTTACGTACACCAGTGGTTCCCAACTGGTCCAGTCACAGGGTCCAGATTGCTCCTTAGTCATTGGTTCAAGGTCCACAAAGTTGAATATATTCAGCATCATACGTGTTGGGCCATGTCGTCGAGCTAGTTTGCTGTCTCTGTTAAGTAGCTGTCTGTTATTCACTCACTCTACAGCAGGAAAATGTACTTCAAAATAAAAGCTTGTGCCAGAAATTTACTGCACTTCAACAATAGAGTGTGTTTTGTTGCCTTTAATGATGTGTTTTTTAGCATTTTATTCCCTTTGTACAGCACTTTGGTCAATGTGAGTTGTTTTTAAATGTGCTTTATACATAAATTAGAGTTGAGCTGAGTTTTTACAAACTTGAAACATTCTCACGTCACTTGCGCTCCTTTTTTTGTGTGGAGAGTGACGGGTACATTCTGTAGACATTCATCATTTTACAAAACAGATGAACAGCCTGAGATGTCTTAAGAAAAATTTCAACAATATGTGTTAGTTTTTCCAGATTCAGTCAGTCTACTTCTCGCTGTCATTACATGTGCATTTATTCACATATTTCCCGATACAGATTTCTTTATACTGAGGCAGCTGATTGACAATATTTTGCAAATTGTTCAATATATTTAAACATAGTCACAGTAAGTATTTATTGTTATATCAGAGAACTGTATTCTGCTCATGGTGGAAAAGCCTCTGAAGCAGAATTTTACATTAAGTAGGAAACACATTGTTTAACTTGCTCGGTCTAGTCATCTAGTGGGCCGGATTGGACCCTTTGGCGGCCATTTCTGGCCCACGGACCGTATGTTTGACACCACTGATTCAGATTGAAAATGGTACGGTAAATGGCCTATGGTTTAAATAATCATTTACCACGCTTACTTCATTTATTTTTACAGAGGTGTTTCTTATTGAAGCTGCTTGTGGAGATTTTACCTTTCACAGCACATCCTTTTGCAGGTCCAACGCACGTGGCCGTCAGGGGGCAGCCATCAGTCGGTGAGCTCCCGGAGAAACGTGGCTCTTTGGTTTGCTCCACACCGGCTGCAATTATAGGCGCGCGCACGTGCGTACACGCGCAAACAATAGAAAGAAACAATGGGTTTGAAAAGATATACAAAAACGAGGCAGATATAATCACAAACATAAAACCAGTAGATAAAAACAATAATCAAAGAAAGTAAAAATGAAACATCTGTTTCTGGAAAAGTTTAATAAAGAAAATATGATGAGGTTATTTTAAGACTTGAGCATGGGATAAGGAGTGAGGGTGGGAAGAAATAAACTTCACCATAAACCTATCATAAATATCCCCATCAGACATGTCAGTAAGAGTCAGATGAGTTATGTTTTATTTTTCTTATTAAAGTATGAAAGAGGAGGAAGAGGAGAGCAGAGTGAGTGCGAGAGGGAGAAGTAGAGAGTCTATGGTAGCCAGAGGGCGGTGGCATTTCTGTCTCTCTGCGTAAACGGAGAGAGTGGAGAAGGAGAGAGCGCACGGTGAGAAAAGCAGAGCTTAGTGGCAAGGCAGCGGTGCCGCTGACACGAGTAAAGGGACCCCGTGGCTGTTTCCACCACCTCTCTCTTCTCACAGCTTAACCTGCGCCTTCTCACACGGACTCCGACATCGGGACTAGAGGCTGTATACACCTTCCGACCCCTTTTGGTTTTTGGACTCGTTTGATTAATCAGCAGAGACCCTGAGGTGGAAGTGTGGGGGGGATTCTCTTTTCCCCCAACGCGGACCGAGGAGTTGTGTGTGTGTTTATGTGTTTTACGCGTTGCTTGTAATGGGGAAAAGTGGACAGAGAAGTGGAATAGGACACGGGGGTTGCAGCTTGGTGAGGATGTGCGCCACGCCGGGGATCCTGCTTCTCCTGGTGCTCGCACACAGAGGAGTCGCCCAAGGTAAGACTGGAGAGCGCGTCTTCTTTCAGGTCTTTCTAAATAAAGTGTGGAAGCGGGGAAAGCTTTCCTGCATTGCCGAGATGCGGCTGTGTGGCGGTGGCGGCGGCTGCGTGCCTGTTATACCAGGCAGGGAGACACAAGTCGCTCCTGCCAGGGAGGTTTACTTTTTTATTCCCATATAAATTGAGCAGATGCTGATGAGTGGATGCTTTACGGCCAGCTTCTTTAAGGTGTAAACCGTGTATGTCTGCGCATTTCCCTGCGCGGTGCCAAAACTCGCAGCCCACGTTTCCTTGCGAGAACGAGTAATGAGCTAATTAATAAAGGAAGACTGAAAATATATGGTTAATTAGAAAAAGACTGAGGAATATGTGAGGGAAAATGTGAGGGAAATGGGGTCTCGACTCGCTATCAGGAGCCAGATGAATACGAATGTGGCTGCACAAACTCCCGAAGTCCCTGTCGGAATTGAATATTGCGGTGATTTCTCGTCAGGACTGTAAAATGAGGGGGAATCAAGTCTCCAGATCGCAGTGAAATTAAGGTGAAAACTGTGAAGGGCAGGACTGGAGTCCACGATTAGCCGACTAATGTCTCATTGCGGAGCACTTCGCCCCACAGACGCGACGCTTCACCGCGCCGATTGGAAAATTGATCAGAAGTCACAAACAGTCGCAGCCGCCAGGAGCGCACAGGCAATTATACACATCTTACAAGAAATGTGCTGCAAACATTATGCAGTTTAAAGATGAATGCCACAATATCAGCAGCTCGCCATCATCAGCTTATAAAGAGAGCTCCCAGCCCATTTGAGTAGCCAATATCAAAAATGAGGCTGTTAAAATGATAAGGTGTTGTGTATCCGTACTGTGTTCGCGCTGTAATCCTCCGGTGAAGCATACCAGGAATATTAAAGTGATATATCTCAGGAGTGGCGTGCAGCCACACAGTGATCGTGGAGGATATGCAGGTCACAGGCTGAATGAAGCCCCGAATAAGCTGCCTAACTTTATACCGTCGAGGCATTTTATTTTCATTTAAGAGCTCTGTGAGATTCACTGTGTAATAGGCTGCTCCCACGAAATGCTGACAGCCAACACCTTTCTTTCTCTGCCTCACACTCTCAGTGACCTTCTCGGGGAGAAACTTGTGCCTTGTTAATGTTCATGCAGAAGCATTAATGTCCAACCCTTCTGTTGTTTTAACAAGTTGCTTAATTCACCACATTCCCCCTGCATGGTCTCAGTCAGCTAAGAAGTGTGACCTTATAACAGGCACTTATGGTGGCTTTCATTCCCTATTATAGTCCATAAGTATAATATTCTAATATCCTATCAGGACCCAGTGTTGCTTTAATCCTTACACTCTATTATATAAGTAATATTCCATGTGAAAGCCTCTGAGAGGAGACACTAAGTTGCCCAGTCCGCACCAGAATGCAGTCAGTAAATTGGTATCGACATTACTGATTGGCCTCAGGTTTTTGTGCTGAATTTGGGCAGTAATTGGACATGATGTTGCTGCCACCTTTCTCCCGTTGCCCAGGGGAACAGCATTTCAGCAACACCCACCAATATTCATTATGACCGTTCTCTATTGGTTTACTGTTAAATCAATACATTGCAATTTAGGGACACGATTTGAGTAGGCTTTCGCCCACCTCTGATAAATTGCACCTTGCCACCAGCGTGCGACTCAATTTGACTTTGGTGGAGAAATCTGATAATTGGAAACTAAAACTGTTGATGCTTTTCAGGCAGATTAGACTCTACAATCTTTGCACACACTCCCGAAAACTGCAGTTTAGTTGCTCACCCTGCTCCCTCCTTTTAAAGCTTTACATTTCTCCTCTCCCTCTCAGTTTGGGCTTGTCTGTTATGTTCCTGTCTGTTATTTCTCTGCTCCCAACAACTTGACTCGTGTCTCTGAAGTTGGTTCTTTGTGTGCGAGGAGTCACTCCATTAGTTGTTCTATTGAATGGGGCAAAACACACAAACTGCATTGACCTAACTGTGGGGGGAGTGGGTGGCTTTGTGTACATAGCTGATCCTCTCTGTGCATCAGCGCTGGATTCAATTCCCCAGTCCATTCAGGTAGACATTTTCCTTTCAAATTACAAACTGTGTTTCAGTGTGCATTTTGTCTTTGAGTGGGAAACACAAATAGTTGTTTTAACCAAATGATTGTGCTGTTTAGCTCTGCTCATGCATCATTGAGTGTCTTATGGCCAGTTGTTGCCTCCAGTTTAACTCCGCTGTGGAATATGTGGTTTGGTATGTTTTAATAGCCGAGTTTGTTTTTGAGGTCGTGACTAATGATGTTCAGGATGGTGTTTGGAAATGATGCTGGCACTGCTGTGGATTCAAACTGAATAATGATGAATGATAAGAACCTTCAAATATGTTTTTTAAAATCCATTTTTTGGGGCACACTTATCCCACACATAATGGATTCAATCCAAGGCATTCTACTTCACACCCAGGTCTCTTCTAAGCTTTTAATTATGAACCTTTTTTTTTAAAGATTTAATCTGGCATGTTGACATCTTTCTCTTAGCTCTGCAGAGCTATAGAAACTGTGTTACATTATGGATAAGCCTCCTGCACACAGGCGTGCCCTTACAATGAGAGGAGAGTGTTAGTTGAGATCCTCTCATGCCAGTTTGAGTGCGTGTGTCCGACTTCCAACTAAGCCCCACCCTCAAGCCTCTTGGCCTATTAAAAAAGCCATTAGCTAAGCCTCCTTACATTTGATCTGGAATGAATGGGTGTCAAGATCACTCTACAAAAAGCCCCCTTGTTTATTATGATGACTAAGCTGCGGTGAAGAAGTCAGGTTCGACAAGTGAACTGCTGTATCGTGTTAGTCTGAAACACTCGGCGTGTTCCTGCTGTATACCCTGCAGTCCCAGTCCGTTTAGATTCCACAGTTCGTAGTCGGGGTTCTGGTTACAGACGCTCATATTTCCGTGGCGTGTTTCAGCTCGGAAGAGCAAAAGTTAACACAACCATTTATTCTAGGAGACTTTTTCACTTTGTTTGAATATATATTCTTGAGCTGGATATTTGATTGACAGCAGCACCGTTGGAACTAAAAAATTTGGGCGTTTGTGTTCACGTTTGTGTGTCTGTGCGGGTGGGTGTTAGTGTGTAGGTGTGTATGTGCGAACCCGGTTGTGCAGAGGTGTATAGATGTACTGAAAGTGCTCACAGGAGGGGTGTGTGAGTGTGTGTTTATGAACTTGGCAGCTTAGGGATGTTCTCAGGGAACTCCTGTGGTGTGTGTGTGTGTGTGTGTGTGAGTGCTTCTGTGTACACATGTGCCAGAATGTCTATACGTGGGAGATTGTGTGATTTTGTACATGTGTGTGTCAACTTGGCATCGTAACAGTGCTCCAGCAGAGCTCGCATGGTATTTCGTTGCGTGTGTGTGTGTGTGCGCGCGCCTGGCATTATGATATTGCCAGAGCTCCCATGCTGTCTCCCATTATGCTCTGATCCTGTCCCATGGTGCACTGCAGCCATCCAGGGTTCAGTGCTTGTAGGGGGACAGCTGGGAATTATTGGAACTAAATAGGCCAATTTGATTGGCTGTGCCAGTCCAGCCAGTGCCGTGCGATTGGGCGAGCAGGTTTAATGTGGTAAATTTGATGCTGTTTCTGTATCAGAGCAAGAGACGGGAAGGATGAATGGATGAGGAAGGGAGAGATCTCTCTGGGTGGTTTGTACCAGCTTTGATCACTCCACTAGGACTTGACAAGCTGACTGACTGCCACACACACACACACACACACACACACATGCGTGCACGCAGCAAGATATTTCTGTGGTCAAACAATGCTGCATTCTGTCTGGATACTCTGCATGTGTGTATGTGAGCGTACTAATGTGTGTGTGTGTGTGTGTGTGTGTGTGTGTGTGCTCGGACAGGCGTTCAAGGGAGTGTGTGAAAGGAAGTCTTTGACTGTGTCTGGGGTTGTTTTGTATAGAAGACCCTCCTGCTGCTAGCAGCAGCCTAGTGATGGCAGATTTCCCTCACCCTCTCTGCCTTCTTTTAAAAAAATTTTATCATTGCTTACTCATCCGTACATTTCATAGACTCTTACTTTAAGTGTGACCAGTTATGAGACATTTTTTCCACCCACCTTTTCTCTATCTCTATCCTTTCAGTCTCTGTCCTCTGTTAGCTGCTGAATGGGTTTTACTGACCTTTTTCTCTTCCCTTGCCTGTGGCCTTGCATGTTCATCCATTCACTCAGTAGACTCTATGCTGGACTGTGAAAAAGGTGGACCTTATGTGTCGACCTACAGTTGCGTGCAACTTATATGCGGTTGACATGGAACGTACAGCAGTTACAGCTCGGCCTGTGTCAAGAATCAAAAGGCTGAACGTGGGTTGGTTGTATAGCGGCTTGTATAGCGGAGAATTGTTTTGCAGGCACATTTTTCTTTGAGGAAAGCAGAGATGAAATCCGGTATAAAACGGCGCAAGTGTGGTTTTCAAAAGGCTGTGTCGACAAAGTGCGTCACACCGCTTGCACCATTTACTATCTCTTGCTCTCCGTAGGGGGAAAACCCAGGACGGAACATAAGAATGTATCCCTGTGCGTGTGTTTGCGTGCTCATTTGTGTGCGTGTTTACTAGAGAGACAGGCTGAGCTGGAGAACAGAGGAAAAAGAGAAAGGAGAAGCTAAATGTTCTGAAACCGATTCCCAGCGTCTCCTGCTGTTAGGCCTAATTCCTTCTAGAGTTTCATGTAAAGATCTGGAATTATGAATTTTTCATGGCCTGCGAAACCTAAGGCCTCATTTGGGGCTCTCATTTCCAGGCTTTTTGTTTTAGTTAGTTGTGTGTGTGGGGCGGGTGTTCTGAGAGAACATCGTTTGTTCCCAATCAATGGCCTACTATATAGTTCCCACTGGTCCCATGCAGTCCTGCGCTGCAAAAAATATAAGCCTATTTTAGTGCTTTTAATCACAGATTTAGATGTACACTATCTTCATTAGCTCTAAAGTTATTATTATACCCACTGCGAGATAAAAAACACTCAGAGACATGGTGGAAATTGCGATGAATGAGCTATTAGATCATAATCATTGGAAGGAATTTACATTTTTAAAGTTATTTGTAGGGGAGGATACAGACACCCATTGGCACTGGCTCTTAATCATAATGCTGATTTCAGTGCCTCATTACAGTGCCAGGTTGTGTGAGCTTGCGAGGGTGAGCTGGTGACGATGACAGTGAGGCTGCAGTGACCGGAGCAGAGAGTATGAAGTTAAACAGTTTAGGCCGATTGTCCATGAATAAATGCTGTAACATGTCAAGACCCAAGCCAAGTTCCAGTGTCTCTCTT
The DNA here is from genome assembly GCA_019142605.1 of Cephalopholis sonnerati. Classification (NCBI taxonomy): domain Eukaryota; kingdom Metazoa; phylum Chordata; class Actinopteri; order Perciformes; family Serranidae; genus Cephalopholis; species Cephalopholis sonnerati. The sequence goes on from JAGQAX010000007.1 coordinate 23,498,511, forward strand.
ACCACCTGCTGATTAAAGTGACAGTGTGTTAGCCTCGAAGTTAGCGAGCGTAGTTAGCCTCCCATTGGAACCTGACCAGGCTCGAATGAGGTGGACTTTTAAGGTGGACCAGCTATTCTTATTGAGTATGTTTACATGCACACTAATATTTGCATATTATTCCAAATATAATAATATACTTTGAATTTGATATGAGTCATGTAAACAGCTTATTCTGTTTGGATTTTCCGAAATTTTCAGAATATAGCATTTTCCAATTATGACATGTGGGATTTGCCAGTATTATTTGGGTTTTTGGGAGTGGTCTTTTGGTATAATATTCGTCTTGACTGTTTTTTTTTTTTTGTTTTTTTTTTACAGCAGTTTGTGACACAGCCTCTTGTCTGTTCACGGTCAGCTCTGTGCGTTGTCATAGTTTCGTTGTGCACAACTTGCCAACAGTTTGCAAGGCTGAGTAATGATTCCTGGCAAATAGAAAAGCCCATATTTCTGGTCGTACGGAGAAACACCAACCTTTTCAAGAAGGTGGATAAAGGCGAGGCTGCTCTTGCACAGTGGAGTCAAGTCTGTAATTGTGATAGGGCTGGGCGATACGTCCTGAAAATTATATCACAATGTTTTTAGGCTATATCGCGATACACGATATATATCTCAATATTTTGAAATCTCCTCAAAGCATGAGACAAACTTGAACATAATATTTCTGACCAAATACCTTCAACAAAGTTGTAGAATTCACTGTTTTATTTTTATTTTTTTTAATATATACACAATGACATTTTTGATCGATAATCACCAATACTGTGGATATATAACGACTGAATGTGTTAAGACAAGTGTTAAAAAAAATAGAAAAGTCTGGTAAGTTGATAAATTTACATCACTTTACTGTAATGCAGCCTTTAAGATGAGGGAAAAAACACTGTGTATGCCATATCACGATACGATATCCAAAATCTGAGACAATATATAGTCTCATATGTCAATAACGATATAATATCTTGCCCAACCTTAAATTGTGATGCAAAAGGGGCAAAATGACAAGTGCTGTCAACTGTTCCACTTTTCTATATTTTGACGCATTAAAGAGCATGTTATTCAGTGTGCACGGCTGCATGTCAGTGAGAGTAGAATATTTATTTTCAGTAGACATGTAAACAGCTTAGTAGGAATATTGTCCCTTTCAGCGTAAACCGGGCTAGTTTGTGCAAACACACATAGCCAGTGTAAAGAGAACTTCAGCCACTCCTAAACAGATAATGGAGAATGTCTTGTTGCTGAGTCTCTCCTGAGTTAGGGAGGCAATTATTGATCCAACTAAAAATTGATTTTGTAGTAATTAGCACTGTAACTTATCTGGTGTGAGGTTATTGTAGTTGAGTTAGGTTTTCTTTATTAGGTTAATTTGTTAATAGTGTTTTGTATTTATTCATATTGATATATTAAAGTATACTTTAAACCAGGGGTGTCAAACTCATTTTAGTTCATGGGCCACATACAGCCCAACATGATCTCAAGTGTGCCGGACCAATATAACCATCGCAAAATAACATATAAATAACAACAGCTCCATTTTTTCCCTTTCTTTTCATGTGAAGAAGAACAAGCACACGCTGTAAACGTTCATCGTTTATAGAACATAAACAACTTGAGATGTCTTAAGAAAAATACGTGCAGTTTCAATAACACGTCTCAGTTTCTCCACATTCAGTCACTCTATTTTTCATTCATTCTGATAGAAATTCTTTTGTACTGAAGCTGTTCAGTATCTATAAGTATATAATGTTTTTTTCAGAGAACTATATTCTGGTCAGGTTGGTTTACATGAAGCAGCTACACACTGTTTAACTTGCTCCTGAAACCTTGCACCTCTTAGTCTTGTCATCTGATGGGCTGGATTTAGACCCTTCGGTGGGCTGGATCTGGCCCACGGACCATATGTTTGACACCACTGCTTTAAACTGTCAAGAGTTAGATCAAACATATTGTTCAATTTCAAGCTTAAATTTGCCTTGAAATAAGAAAAGCAGTTCTTTAATATCATTGACGTAAAGCACAGATATCTTTGATTTAACAGTGGAATCAGAAAGAGCCCAAGCGTTCCCCAACCCTAGTTATTTTTTTGATTAGTGATCACAGAAAAATCCCCAAAAATAATTTTGGTAAAGCCAAATCTGAGATGTTGGCATTTTTTACAGCCCACTACAAGGAGAAACTGGGCGTCTTTGATTCTCATAATAAACAGTTGGGCTCAGTGAACTGACGCCACCGAGTGCCAGGCCACAGATTTCTGTTCTGTTGTCCATCGTCTCAGTTCCTCTTTCCCGTCATTTGTCCCCATTTCTCTCACTCTCTCTGTCCTGCTTTCTCTCCTTCCCATCTGCTACCTCTGACATTCTGTTTGCCGCTCTCACTTTTAGCTCCCTTTTATTATTCTCTTCTTCTGCTACTGTCTCTCACCACTCTGTCCCTTTTCTCTAGTTAGATTTACACTGTTTAATTAGAGTGTGGCCCAAACAGTGGACATATTGTTGTGCATCTGAACGGGGCCCGCAACCAGCGGGACATTGTGTGTTTGTGTGTATATGTGTGTGTGTGCACGTGTTTGGTCACAGAAACATGGTGGAAACTCATCAGTCAGCCAGGGGGAGGGAGGGGGTTTGCCTACACACATACACACACACACACACAGGTCCAGTACAGATAGATGGAAAGAAAAAGGGAAGGAAAGAAGGAAGGAGACAGGTAGAGAAATGGAGCTCCACACCATGCCAGCTGCTCTCCATTGAAATCTCACCCTGTGTCTTTTTTTTAAGGCCTTGCCTCTATCCACAGCCGGCAGCTTAGGCTTTTCATGGTCTATATATTCTTTTTATTTGATACCGTAAAACCTCCAGTAAATAGCCTGGGCTGGTTTACTTGCTTCAAAACACAATGTGCAGCACACTGCGCTTACTGAAGACAAGCGATTACCGGAGACACTTTTTTTTTTTTCTTTCTGTGTGAAGAAACCAACTTCTGCTTCTTCAGCTTAATCCCCCTGCCCCTTCCCATGTCTGTCTCTGACACTTTGTTTGGAATCATGCCAAAGTACCAATCTGCTGCGTCTCCAGATTTTTTCGCTCATGGCGCTCGTATTAAAGACAAGCTGCAGATTTAGGGATGTATGTATGTATCGTTTTTAAAGTATTATCACAGATTTCTGCAGTGCTAAACCTTGATGAGCCGCAGCGCTGCGCAGGTGTCGTTCCTTTAACACGCACAAATGCGAAAGATGATACATTTCCGAGTGCGTGTGCGTCCGTTTGAAAGAACAATTCCTCCGAGTGCAGACACACGACCAGCAGATGGGTGCTGGGTGCTTTGGCTGAGTGGTGTGTTTGTGTGTCGGAGCAAGAGAGTCTTATTTGTGTCACCATGAATATGTAATTAAGCTGCCATTGAGAAAAGACGACGTGCCGCAACAGGGGGTCCATGAGGCTGGGACCCCGCGTCCTTTTTGTTTCCACTGAAAGCTTGTTATAAGCATTGTCCTGTATTGAGAGAGTGAAAGACAAGGCGAGAAAAGAAAGGAGGGACAAGGTTAAGAGCAGGAGCATGAGGGAAACTGAGAAATGGAGAGAGTGAAAGAAAATGAAGTGAGAGAAGGAAAAAAAACTAAAGAGAGAAGGTGTTTTTTTTTCTTTTCTTTTTTTTTTGGTGGAGAATTTGACATTCACGCTCCCTTTTGATAGGAAACAAAGCTGCACTGTAAAAGCCCATTCAACTCCTGGTTGAGTGTGGAGAGAGGATTGGAGAGAGGAGGAAGAGGAGGAAGAAGAGGAGGAGGGGGAGAGCAAGTGGGCTGAGCAGCGTTGGGAAGCCGCCTGAAGGATTAGTCTTTCTCTTCTTCGTATCTTTCGCCACTACATTCTCTATTCCTTTGTAACTCTTTCTTCCTCTCGCACTCTCCTTTCCACATCCCCCCCTTTTTAGCCGTTCCCCTCCCTCCCTCACCCCCCCCCCAACAGTAACTCTTTTCTTTTCCCCTGTTCCCTCTCTCCGTGCCAAAACTGTCTGGTAATCTAGTGGTCCATCTGAAGGAATATGCAAAAACCTGAAACCATAATTACTATAATCACCACTGTAACTTTTTACCTCCTAGGCTTACGTCTGCACTTTGCACACGTGCGCGCACACACACGCACACACAAACACACAAGAGTTAGGCCTGTTTTGAAAGAGTACATTGTAATTCTGTAGGATGCCATGAAAAGGGGGATTTAGCATGTGCTGTAAAAAGGTTTTTGGTTGCCTGTTCTCCTGCTGTAGACATGATGTAATTTACTGTACTGTACCCATGTAGGCTTAGGAAAAACAAGGAAACACGCACACACACACACGCACACACAGAGGCAGGCAAGAATGCACAAAATCGACAGAAACGCCTTAACGTTCAGTTCAGCTTTATTGTGTATGATCTGTACAAAGGCGAACACACACACACTGTACACTTTAGACTTACATATGGTAGGTACAACAAGTCCATTCACTTATTTTGGCTCCACAGCGGCTGTAATAAGGAACCGGGTATATTTTACTCCGCGGGTGACAAGATTACGTGTAAGCAGTTTGCTTTGATTCATTTGAGCACAGCATTTTAAGTGGCTAATGAATATGGGCAGTACTTTGCTGAGAAGGCGCGTTTGTGTGTCCGTTGTGTGTCTGTGTGTGCGCGTGGATGAAATATCACATTGTTATTTTCCAGAATTATCCATGCACACAGCGCTTTTTCTCTCCCCCTCCTCCCCCAGAGGAGCACAGGTAGGAAGCCACTGTAGGTGGAGAAAGGAGAGAGAATAATGACTCTCCGCTGTAAGAATCTTGCCTCCTGAAATCTTTTGTTCTGCGGGAAAAAAAGTGATCGTGTAGGGGTGAAAGAGGCAGGGAATCAGGAGAGCCAGGCAGAGGCAATGCTCAGTGAGTGGGAGGGAGAAAGATATGGTGACTTGGATTTAGGGGCATCAAGAGCAGGAGCAAGATAGGGAAAGACTGCAGGGTTAGTAATTAATCATGTGGAGGGAAGAGATTTTGATGGAACACAATAATGAAAAAGGGATGACTGAATAATTCCTCTCCACATTTGGCTGTGGTGTTTGCATCGTCCTCACTTTGAGACCTTATAATAGGAGGAATAATCAGGTTAAGGTTTCATTTGGGCCTCTCAGAGGTTGTGGGTGAAAATACCAAAGACAAAAGACAACAATGACAATGCTGAAAATCACAGAGGAACAAAACTGAGCTGTTTTTCAAATTCAGATAGATAAAGCAGCTGTGAGGTGAGTTGGTGGTTTGCGGCACTGATTTCTAGTATTCATTCCGTATATGTCTGCGAATGAGAGACATTCAGATGCCCTTTTTTTTCCCCAGTCCTACACAAAGGGACAATCTAGCTGCCTGTCACAGTGCCCAAGGCTAAGTGCTATAACTGAACTGTTAACACTGTAAAGCCTAGATTTACTTTGCTCCATGAGTAGAGCTTCCTCTGGACTAAAAGCTTCAGTTGGCAACTTTTTGAAAATAACTGTCATATTTGCTAAAATGAAACTATATTCTGAATCATGTCCCTTCAACTCTTCGTACTGCTTCAAATGGCATTCGCTAGAATCTACCGTAGCGCACCACAAACAACCAATCAGAGCAGAGGAGTCTCTAACGCAGCTGTCAATCATGTCAATCACTGCTCGTAAACTGCAGTCAAACTGTCAAACTAGGCAGCGCTGATCAAATATGAATCAAGATTATGTTACTGCATTGCCTATTTCTCACCTCAAATGTTTTCAGAAACATATTTTAGTGTACTGTTTAGCTGTAAAATGAGAAAGATTGTATGGTCTGTGGCGGTGCTTGTTACTTAGGTCAATTATTTTCCAACATGGTAGCCAAGTCACAAGCGTTCTAATTTTTACAGCTAAACAGTACACTTAAATATGTTTCTGAAAACATTTGAGGTGGGACATGGGCAATGCAGTAACAGAATCTTGATTCATATTTGATCAGCGCTGCCTAGTTTGACAGTTTGACTGCAGTTTACAAGCAGTGATTGACAGCTGCATTAGAGGTTGTACACGTGCCACGTGTTTTGTGCCCTCAGATTCATTGTTTTCATTGTAGAAATGTGGTAGACGTGCTCAAACACCAGATCGGCACTCATGCGTTCCCAAGCACCTATTTTTCAGGGTGCGTCGGCTGCACCCCGAGATAAACCGAGTTCCACTTTTGGAACGCAGCAGTGTGCACTGCATGTCATGTGATAAGAAACAAGCAATCACAGCTGACAGATCTCTTTCCCTTCTTCCGTAAATATCGGTCTGTGATGAATACGGAAAAGTTGATCATTTTGGTGCAGGGCTGCCAGAGCTTTACATCTGTCCCATGGACGATATGCTCACACACTAATAAACAGTACCTGGAAGAAGATCAGCACAGCACTCAGGATATCAAGTAAAATGGCTATGATATGGTGCTTGTTAAGGTTGCTTAGCAACCTCAGATGCAACTGGCTGCCACGCTCTTGAAAGCTGGCTCAAAAAGGGCACAAAAGTAGAGCCCGGTGCTCGACCTTGCGTTGTCCAGGCTGTTACAGATATGGCATGTGTACGGCTCCTTAGAGACTCCTCTGCTCTGATTGGTTGTTTTTGTTCAGATGTTGTACAAAGCAATAAAGTAAGCAGAGGAATATGATTTTTTTTCCCCACAGATTACCTGTCTAACAGACAATCTATCTCATTTAGTGCTGTGTGAATATCATGACTGTTTCAGTAAATATTAAAAAAAAAATAATTATAAAAGCTACAAACTAGAGCTTTAAAAGCAAGAGTTAGCTGGCTTGACATTAAAACAGTTTGCTCCCCTTGGCTCTGTGTTACACAGAGCGAAGGCTACCTCGCTTTTTTTTATTATTATTTTTTTGCTTGTTAAAAAAGGTCTGTTCAGTGTGCTCAGTCTGTTGCCTGTGGGTTTGGTTGCCTTTATCTCTGCAAGTTTCTGTATGAAAGGAGAGTGCATCACTTGTTGCCCATGTCAGACTGCACAGAACACATTGTTTTCCCACAGGTTCAGCTTCTACATTATGATGGTGTGCACTTCATACCTTGTGTTTTATTGCGTGCTTTTGAATGTCTGTTCAGTGTGCAGAGCTTGTTATGCAGGATTTACTATAGGGAAATCACTTTAATATGGAGTGAAATATGAAAGGTGCAATATGAATATAAACATGACAGGTCACTCTGGTATTGGTATCATATTGAAGAAAGATGCACACAGACTTTGTGCACTTCACTTTTGAGGAAAAACACCTTTTTTTAGAAAATTAAAAATATATAAAAACTGACCCTCTGAAGAGGCAAACATGTAACATATAAGTGGTCATAGCAAATTAGATAATTAATCTGTATTTTGTATTTGACAGAGTTGGATTAAGATCAATTCAGATTAAGACTGGATTAAAAATGCTTATTTTATTTCTGATTGTGGCAAATTTCCTTTTGTTGATATATCAGTTAAGACACTAAAAGCTTTTTATTCAGTGGCTTAAATCATCCAGAGAGTCAACTGCTTGCCACCAACTTTAATAAGCACTGAGTCAGCTGCTGCTGCAGATAATCAGATATTACTTTTTAGGAAAGACTGTTTCCAAAGAGGCTTAAGTTAAATGGGGTGATGATGAGGTCAATGGATTAAGGCTTTTAAGTTGTTTTGAATGATTGAGAGATTTAAGATCTTCTCTCCTACAGCGTCTCACCAACCACAGAGTGAAAGTCAGGTTTTATTACGGACTGCTCGACATTGTGACTCAGCAGTGCAGCTATAAAAGTGCAGACCTACTGACTTGTTTTGTGGAGTTCTTTGTAACATGTTTCAAATATGCTTTGTTTTCATTGATTCTCTCCCACACAGACTTTGTGTGTGTGTGTGCGTTCAAGTACACATGACTTGCGTGTGCACATGTGTGTGTGCTAACTTGTTCCTGGCCCTCTGGCTCTCCGGGCTGTGTTGTCTTACAACATTTATTGATGTTTATTGAAAATAAACCTTTGGATTGAGCCTAAAAAATCCCTCTCTTTCACTCTCTTTCTTTCTCTCTCTGTTTGTGGTATTTTGTATTTCCATCCCCAAGGATTTCTGTAAGGCTTTAGGCTCATAGCAGGTACAGTAGTAGGCTTACATTTCACTGCTTGTTGTTTTCTACGCACTTAAAGTTAATTGTGGCTCATTTTGCAGTTTCTTACAGGAGGGTATTTTAATTCAGAAGTGTTTTTCATACGACAGCCCTTTATTATGAAGTGAGACTCTGGAGCTAATATTTGGTGACCAAGGATGGCAGCCTTGGATTTAATCTTATTTGTATATGCAGTGTTATGTAAAATAAGGTAATCCTTTATGCTGTTATTTATTGTCTTGGAATGATCAGTTCTGAGATACTTAATTAGTGGATGAACATGAGAAGATGAAGGGTTGACATAATGACACTAGTGTGCTCCTCACTATTAAATACTTTACTATTTTCCTTCGAAATGGCTGTTTAAACTCAGTGTATTCTTGCCAAATGGTTGGATAATATCTAAGGAATCAGTGCCCCATGAATTAGTGCCTCTACCGGTTAGGTCGGTTTAGGAAAAGAATTATGGTTGGTCTTCTATTTAATGTAAAGTTATGTACTTATTTCAAGGTTAGGCAGGTTAGGTTCAGGAAAATAATGTTGCGCAGATTCATTTAAGACCCATTTCCAACAAGCTGTATGGTACAGTACAGTTCAGTTCACTTTCCAATGAGTGGATCTTCAAGCGTTTAAAAATATATATTAATTTCGACCGGATTATGTGAACTGCATATATCCCAATCCTCACTCGGAGAAAAAAAAAGCATCGTGGAGCGTTGTTCCTGTGGGCTAACCCCCTGAGCTTGCCTTAGAAGGACGAAATGCACAAACTTGCTATTTCTAAATATCCCATGAAGAGAGAGACTCACTGCAGCCTGTTTTATTTTATTCTGAAAACGTCGGTGTGCAACCTTGTTCTGTGGACGATAAACAAGGTGCAGACTGACAAAGGAGGAAATACAGTGAGTGACAACAACCCCGCCCACATGAAAGAGTACTGTTTGCAGTGGAAATGCTAATTGTACTTAGGGTCTAGGTACCATGACTGAAGGGTTACTTTTAGTTCCAAAGGTACCATACCGAAAGTGTCCGGTGGAAATGGGGCTTTAATAAAAGAATCATAGTTGGTGTCATAATGTTGCGTACTAACCATCAAGTTATGTACCTGTGCAAGGTTGTAGGTTAGGTTCAGGAAAGTTAAGTTATTTAGGTTAAATTACGTAAAAGAATCATGGTTGTGTATTGTCACATGATGTACTTCACGTAAAGTTATGTAGGTAAGGTTTAGGAAAAGAAACACTGTAGGGAGCTGTTATGTTACATGTTACTTAACATAAAGTAATGTATTTAACCCCACCTGATGACGTACCCTAAAATAACAAAGTTTACTCCTTTACACACGGTGTGTGTTTGTTTGACCCATCAATCACCCCTTTATACTACGTCTTTCTTTAATCCTGTCAGCATATTGGTCATGTAATTGCAGCCTTAATGATTTCGAGGGTTATATATGAATTCCAGTGCATTACTTTTCGTGGGTATACATTTGACTGATGCATGAGAAAAGCTTGTTAAGCTACAATTCTCTATTGCAGATCTGTCAAGTCAAGCAGCATTTAAAGCTCATTTAGTGTCTCATTGACACGGTCAGGGATTTAAAATGCCCCTCTCCAAACTTACATCTATCATTACACATCCTTAAAAAGAATCAACGCTTGTTTAAATCAAAGATGGACCATATCTGACACATTGTTCATGAAATGAGGTGTCACATCATTATCTGTGTTTTGGGAAGATAGAGATTGGTGCTCCCTGCTGTGATCTGACATCTGATGAAATCTCGATGTAATTTTACATGGAAGTCACACGCACACACACACACACACACACACACACACACACACACACACACACACACACACACACACACACACACACACACACACACACACACATGTTTGATCTGAGAAAAGTTCATAATGGCACAGCATGAAACAGTGAAACAAAGAAAGAGCTAAATTGGACCCCAGATATGTAAGAAACAGACAATGCCCTCCTTCAAATGATATTTGTGTGTTTACAATTCTTCATTTTTCAGTAAGGAGCAAAACAAGGGAAAGACAAGACTAAAGAAATGCAACAACTGGAACGCTGTCTTGGTCTTAGCCAGTCTGTTCCCAAAGAATTTACAGTGCTACTTTGATGTTGTAAACAACTTAGTCAGTAATGAGGAACACTGTTTTATTCTGTCTGCAGCAGCACTGCTTTTAATCAGGAGGGTCTGGGCATATTGTTGTTCCACCGTCATTTAGCTCTAATGAATGCATTTTATTTAATCTTATTTTGGGCCTGTTACTACTTACGATGGGTCTTTTCTTGCCCTTGTTAAACCAACTTGTATATATTTAGAAAAAAGTTGGTAACGACAAGTGGGAAGAGCCTTTTATTAAACAAATGAGTGCTGGTTTGGCTGATGCAGTCTTATAGTCAGATTCCTTAATGAAAGAAATAAAGCCATCCTCACTGTACTCATCTCTGGTGGGGATGAGTCTGCCAGCAGTTGGGAGACTAACCATCAGGTGACCTGGTGTTGACGGAACAACTTAGAGCTAAATGCTCTGAAAACAGTGGAAACGGATTTCCAGAAGAACTCAGCCCAACCATCCCCCATCACCCTGTGTGAGTCCCCAGTTGACACTGTAGAGTACTTCTACTTCCTGGGCTCCATCATCACCCAGGACCTCAAGTGGGAGCTGACTACCAGCCACTCCATCAAAAAAGCACAACAAAGGATATACTTCCCACATCTGCTGAAGAACTTTAACCTGCCAAAGTCAACAATAGTGCACCTCTACATTGCCATCATAGAGTCCACCCCCATCTCCTCCATCACCATCAGGTATGCTGCTGCCACTGCCAAGGACAAGGTATGACAGCAGCATATCATTCATTTCACTGAGAAGGTGACTGGCTGCAACCTGCATCCTTCCAGCTCCTGTACACTGAGCCTGGTCTCATTACGAAGTCGTCAAAATCTGACACTTGGGCATCCTAAAGGCGTCCTTTAACGTCAGCATAAGTTGCGATGGCGTCAGGGGAAAATGCGGTGAGACAAGGACAAAAGTTAAGGTGGCGAAAGTGCGACTGGGGCGGGCAGGAGGGGTGGTGGATGGGTCCAACAAACACCAACTCTTACCCGGGAGAATGGTGTTTGCATCCTGTAAGATTCTAAAGCCAAACCCTGTTCCACGTAACTATGTGCTTTTGTTGCCTAAACCCAACCATGTGCGTTTGTTGTTGAAAGAAAGAAACATCAATTTGCAGTGTTGTACCGACGTAGTGCATTTATTATGAAAGAGACTGTATGCAAACGTTAAATTTCCTGTGAAAACAGAGGCGTATCTTGAAAGAAGACAATGCATGTAACAGAACTTGACACGGTGTCCCAGAACGTCAACAACCAATGCACCCAGGGTACCTTTCACGTCGTATGTAGCTGTGGAATGTCCATGAGCAAATGTCAGTAAGTGATGAGGTCGGAGTGAGAATGTGTTGGTACACCTCAAGGACCCTGAAGTGGGCAGAAACAATTGTGGTTGACTCCTTCCATTTAGGACAAAGTCTTGAAATGGATTCTAATGGCCCCCCTCCCCCAGCTCATCTCTTGGACTAGTATGTCAGTACATTAAACACTTTATTTTTACATTTAATACTGTGAAATTATGACTCTCCTTGGAAAATATTTTCCACATCTCTACACATAACATCCCTTCTAAAAGTGCATGTTATTCGGATATATTGTAAATATTTTATTGTACTTTTTTATGTTTTTGTTGTAATTGTCTTCTAATTTATATTAAGATCTCTTGTTTTTTTTATGATATTAATTTTTCGTGATATATATTTATGTGATGCAACAGTTCTCCAAAGCTAATTCTTGGATGTAAAAGCACTACTGGGCAATAAACAGGATTCTGATTTTGAATTCCCAGTGCAAATGATTACATTGAAATTAAAAGTACTGCAGTCAAGAAGTAGTCAAGTGAGCACTTTTTAAATAATATAGGATTTACTTAATTTCATTGCTGTGCTGGTTTCATAAAGAAAACTCCTTCTACCACTTACCACTTCAAGTCTTTACTTCTCAAACTGAGAATGGTCTGTTTTGTATTTGGACATTTCGGCTTGAGGAATTCTTGTTTGTGGGTGCAAGCACTTACTGTGGCTTATGAGTCTTTTTTGGGTCACACACACACACACACACACACATACAAACACACACACAAATACACACACAGACGCTTTGTTTCATTCTCAGCTCGCAACAAAAGCACAGCTTAGTTGTCTTTTAACAGTAATAATAGAAAATATCTCTTCCTGATTGCCCCAGCAGTGAAGAAAGTTCATTTTGCGCAACTAGCAGAGGCCACGATTTAATGAAGTACATCAAAAGATCACAATAAACCACCGGTGTTTCATATCTAAGGCTGTAATCCAGCACATTTCAGAGAGCTCTGGACTCAACTGTTCACCTCAGACAGATATTCTTGCTGTTTTAGTTTTTGCTTTTTATTTTTTTCATCTGTTGCCATCATCATCATCTCCCTGAGGCACAGCTGGTGTAGTGGTGCAGTAACGGTTTTCACACAAACTGGCTCACTGTCTAATGACATGTGGCTCAATCGGCCCGCCAATACTGGGAAAACACACTTGTACACACCCACACACACACACACAGTATACTAAGGGACAAGTGTCTCTGCCCTGTTGAACACTAGCATGCAAGGGGGTTTCCAGACAGGGCAGCCAACACTGACACTGACACACACACACGCGCGCGCGCGCGCACACACACACACACACACACACACACACACACACACACACACACACACACACACACACACACAATGGCACTGAATGATTAGTTTGGCAGTTAAAGTAGCAGTGTGGATAGACACTGTGTCTCCATATGCAATAGCTGTTGTGTTCTTGGCAGGTTTGGTATATCCTGTCACTCTCTTGGACCATGTCTGATATTTTGGCAGTTGGGGGTTTCAGGAGGGCGGGAAAAGCCACCTGTACAGTTGTAGCGATCCATTATATTCAAAGTTTAATGCCGGATTACATTTGTACCAAATTTGCTCAAACTTTTCTTCAATATTTTAGGTATCAGGATTGTCTGGAGATAGAATAGATATCAATTTAGTATTGATATCGTGATAATTAACTAGATTCACTATTCAAACTCCTGTCCTGTTTTTGATCATAGTGGTGATGCTTACATGGGATTGAAGAAGGATTTACACTTGTGTGTCAACTCTATGCAGAGCCTACACCATGGCCTACACACATGGCCTACGCTGTTGTGAGCATCTATACTTGTGCAGTGGTGTGTCTGTGTCACTCTGCAGTTACACCTCCAAAACAGTAGTTTGCAGCGGGGTTTCTGTGAAGTGCTGTAAAATTTAGTTGATTCAAAACACACATTAAACATGGCTTCATAGCAACAATTTCAAACACATGTACACAAATTGGCTTCACTATAACTCGCAGCATTCACAGACAAAGCATTTGTCTTTTGCTTGACACATTTTCCCCACAAATATGACTTGCTAATGTTTTTAGCACGAGCCTATGGCATTTTACATTGTATAAATTAGCTTAGCAGCTAGCAGATTTTTCCTTTACTCATATGAAGCAAGGGACAACAGCAACATTTAACAAAGGTAACGTCACAAAATTCGGCTCCAGGGTTCACTGACAAAACAACTGTCTTATACTAAACATGTTTTCAAAACAAATATAGCATGCTAACGTTATTAGCACAAGCTTATGGCATTTTACATTGTAGACATTGACGCAGAGCCTACACCATAGGTACAGCGTCAATTCAATGCAATCTCAATCCTGCATTAGAGTGACCAAGCCATTTATTTCCATGCTAACAGTAGTTGGTAAAAAGCGCTGACAGTGTTGCCTCAGCCTGTGCATCCTTTGTAAAATTATCTCCATCCTTTCTAGGGTTTCATAACCAGTCTCGCCCTTACACCAGCATCAGGCCTGGACATCTACCTCAAATAAATTGGTTGCAACTGTAGCAGCTGCACACAATTTCAGCATTGTTGCCTACTTGTTGAAATGTGTTTCATGGTATGTCCTGTGTGGCAAGTAGTCATCTGTAAGCTATATATTAAGCGTTTTGTGCCAATGACATCATGTGTATGGGGTTACTTTTCTGTGAGCAGATGAATGAGTGAGAGACTTATGTCATAATGTCACAGCAGGGTTATTTCACCACATCAAAAGAACATGGAATAAGTGTCTGTGAGCCTCCCTCCGTTTGCTCCTCACTCTTTGTTCATCTCTGTTTCTCTTTTACACTGTCTGGTGTCCGTCTCCTCTTCACTCCCTCTCATCTTTCTCCACTTTGGTCCGAGTCTCGTTTCTTTTCTCCTTTCTTCCTTTCTTCCTTCCTTCCTGGGGGAAAGGGAGATTTAAAGTTTAAACAAAAGGCACAAGGAGGAAAACTTTGCAGAAACATTTGAAGTGTTTTTCCCCCTACTCTGATCTGAGAAATGTCATCCACACCCAAGGAACACTTTCAAAAGAAGCAGAAAGTAGCTGACTAAAGCCAGACAATGCCCACGGCTCCCTCTAGCTCCTCCAAATCCTTGTATTGTTGCCGTGGTTATTTGTGTTGCTTCTTCCTCTGGGCCCCTCTAGGGTTTTTGTTTATCTCCGCTCAGTGCTGAGGTCTTGTCAGAAAATGAGGGCAGGGCTCCCGTTTTGGCCCCAGGTCAACTCGCAACTTACAAAAGTTTATTTTTAGTTTGAAAATGAACTGAAACTCGTAGCTAATGACAAACTTGTCAGTTAGTTCTGAGCTCAGATTTTGTTTCTCTTTTTCTGATTCTGTGGAAGCATCTGCTGAGTTTCATTCAGTAGTGGGGAGCTGCAGGAGGAAGTACATTGCCAACCATGAAACAGAAACAGTACCTGCTGAACAGGCAGCAAGTCACTCAAGCAAGACTTTCATCCTTGCTGATCCTTGCTTGGCACCAGCTTTTGATATATTAACCATGACATAATGAAAATACTCGGCACAGTCTTACCTTTTATGGAGTTGATCATGAATACAAATTCACTTATTAAAATGTATTTTCTGTAAATGAGCAAAAAAGAGTGATTTGGAGCACAGCATTAAGTTTAAGTGTCAGAGAGCAAATGTGTCACTCCTCATTTAATCTCCAGCTGACAGGCACCCATGTTGCAGGATTCAAGGGAAAAGAGCTGCTCTCACCTTCCCAGAATAGTTTCCTCCACACCGTGCTGCTGTGGAGTTTAGGTTTAAGTCCTTTAAGCTTTTAGTTCCATCACTTTTGGTCTTTAGAGCAGCGGAGGGGAGGTGTGTCCGATGAATTATTTACAGAGCACAGAGTTAAGATAACAAAATGCTCAGAGTTTCAGACAGACTGGTGCCATCGGGGTTATACAGAGTTTGTAATGACCCGTGTGTTAGAGATCTAAGGTGAGAGAAATGCCAAATCCTGATGTCATGGCTTATATCCTAAAGGGTCTGTCCAATCAAATTAGAAAAATGTTGTTTTCTCAAGTGGTGCAGAGCTATGCAGATATTTTTGTACTCAGAGTTTTAAAGTATGTGTCTCTGATTTCTGCTTGCAATTCAACACAGTTGTGGTGTGCAGAATTTCGACAGCAGCACCAGGGCCATAGTCACCCATTTTACTTTAGGGAGGACCAATTTCAGTGTACACCTTCTGCGACCCAACCCTTTAGGGGGGTGTAGGAGACAGGATTCTTTTTTATTTATAACTCAACAGCAAAATTGACCATTTTAGAGCATTTTGAAATAAAAATCTTAGATGAGGGGTTCTCAAAGTTTTGATGACTGATTGCTAGTTTAGCAAGCCAGCATATGAATAAAGACTTAAACATATTTGAATTCTGACAGGCATGGGGGGTGTTTGTCCTCTTTTTTGCCTGGAAACATTCCTCAGAGATTTTGGTCCATATTGACATGATAGCATCACACAGTTGCTGGAGATTTCTTGGCTGCACATCCATGATGCAAATCTCCCGTTCCACCACATCCCAAAGGTGCTCTGTTGGATTGAGATCTGGTGACTGTGGAGGCCATTGGAGTACAGTGAACTTATTGTCATGTTCAAGAAACCAGTTTGAGATGATCTGAGCTTTGTGACATGGTGCATCATCCTGCTGGAAGTAGCCATCAGAAGATGGGTACACTGTGGTCATAAAGGGATGGACACGGTCAGCAACAATACTCAGGTAGGCTGTGGTGTTTAAACCATGCTCAGTTGGTACTAAGGGGCCCAAAGTGTGCCAAGAAAATATCCCCCACACCATTACACCACCACCACCAGCCTGAACCGTTGATACAAGGCAGGATGGATCCATGCTTTCATGTTGATTATACCAAATTCTGACCCTACCATCTGAATGTCGCAGCAGAAATCCAGACTCATCAGACCAGGCAACATTTTTCCAATCTTCTATTGTCCAGTTTTGGTGAGCCTGTGTGAACTGTAGCCTCAGTTTCCTGTTGTTAGCTGACAGGAGTGGCACCTGGTGTGGTCTTCTTCTGCTGTAGCCCATCTGCTTCAAGGTTTGACGTGTTGTTGGTTCAGAGACGGTCGTCTGCAGACCTTGGTTGTAACCAGTGGTTATTTGAGTTACTGTTGCCTTTCTGTCATCTTGGACCAGTCTGGCCATTCTCCTCTGACCTCTGGCATCAACAAGACATTGTCACCCAGAGAACTGCCGCTCACTGGATATTTCCTCTTTTTCGTACCATCCTCTGTAAACCCTAGAGATGGTTGTGTGTGAAAATCCCAGTAGATCAGCAGTTTCTGAAATACTCAGACCAGCCCGTCTGGCACCAACAGCTATGCCACGCTCAAAGTCACTTAAATCACCTTTCTTCCTCATTCTGATGCTCAGTGTGAACTTCAGCAGGTTGTCTTGACCATGTCTACATGCCTAAATGCATTGAGTTGCTGCCACGTGATGGGCTGATTAGCTATTTGCATTAATGAGCAGTTGAACAGGTGTACCTAATAAAGTGGCTGGTAAGTGTATATATACTTGCTTGCTTTTTTTATTTAACATTTTATATTTAAAAGTCCCATGCAAAGCTCATTACATTTTTATTTACATAACTCGAAACGGGAGCAGTTGTAGTCTTAGTACTGCAGACCTCATAATGGTTGCAGAAGTATTGCCTCACGGAAATGTCAAAGTTTCAATAGGATCAGGTCAATGGGATGTGAGGGCTAATGAAAAACAAAGTAACCACTTTAAAGTTGGAGCGCCTTTTGAACTTCAGTCTTTTTTTAAAGTGGTATTTCAGGTGAGGGTTGCCTTACTTTGTCTCCAGTCAATACTCTAAACAAGACCCTCTAATCTGTGGAAACAAAACCGATTGTATTCAGGTTTTGTTCGCCAACTGTTGCAACCAATTTGCCTGTAGAAAATCAATCAAGGCAGATATGCGGTTTGCCCCGTGTTGGATGCATAGAATCACTGAACACACACGCATGCACAAACACACATACAGATGTCTCAAAGGTCTGCTTAAGTGGACATTTAATCATCAAGGACCTTTTCCTGCTGGCTGCTTCATTGAGTGGGTCAGACACACACATACACACGCACACACGCACACACACTTTTCCTTAGTTTTACACGCACACACACCCTGTCGTGTGGCAGTGTATTGATTCTTAGTGTTGTTCTGGTGCTGTTGGTTAAACAAGACAGTAATAATGGAGCAACATTGTTTAGTCTGCTTATTGAACTGTGACTGGCCGACATTGATTGTTGTCTTCTGCTTTGGGAATGAATTTGTGTGTGTGTTGCTGTGTGTGTGTGTATACTTTGCAAAAGGAGGTTAAGGTGTGTGTTTGAAGCTAGCCTTAAGAAAGAAAGAGGAACTATTGCAGCCAGGAAAGATTTCTTGCTTAAGCTTCTTTCACTAATTTCTTCTTTGTTCTTGGCAGTTTTAGAGGTTGACGCTCAGTCAAGGCTGCAGAAAATATGGAGAGAGGAAAGAGTACAGAAGACAGCGAGGGCGGAAGAAAGAATTAGTCAGAGGTAAATAGTCACTGAGGTGTTTGACAACACTGACTAGAGGCAGAACTTAGTGAGAGAGACAAAGAATAAGAGAGAACAAGGGAGAGAGGCTTTCTAAAAGAAGGTGGGAGAAGAAGAGAGGAGCAGATAAAAAGCCAGGAAAACTCAGGAGGAAAGGAGGAGAGCTACATGTTACACTTCGAGGCAACTTCAGGAGCACTATTTCAGTCATACTTCATACCTTCACTTCTTACACGGATCTATAAAAATCACTGCAGCATCACTCATATGTCTGATTCTGAAAATAGAGCTGTTTTATATTCTGAAGCTACAGTTGGAGTCAAAGGAATGCTAAGCACATCAGCGTAACATTTGGCCGGCTAATCTATACATTTTAGAGATATATAGTCTGGAGCTATTTCTCAAATATCAAACCGCCTCAGATTGAGCATTTATCGAATAAATGTCCCTTTTATTCTTTTTTTTTCACAGATCAACCCAGAGGCAAAGCTTTTAAAGTTAGAAATACAAGTTGCTATCAGAACTTTAGGTTTGAGGTTTTCATGTGCAACTTTGATGTTTTATTTTCAGTGTTGAGGAGTAGACAACGATATGTAATTAAACTAGCAGTTTAACTACATGTTGCAGTAGCTTGCTGGCAGTTCAGCTATATTCATATTTGCATAGTGATTCAAGTAGTTAGATTATTTTTTGCCATGTTTTGTATAGTTGACCACTGAAACTACAAAAAATGGGCCATAAAAGAAAAGGAATTGTTCTTTGTTTTATTTTAACATTGCTTATTTACTGTAATTGAATCCCGTTTGACCACAATTAGTCATAAGTATCGATTATTGCTGTTTATTAGCAGATGTCGAGACAAATGGTTGCATGATATTTTAGAAGTTAGTTGGCTAACTGAGTCATCCTGCTTGGTGCAATGTCCCACCTTGACTGTAGTTCAGTCAGGACTGGCCAAAGAAAACTTTATTTCCATATGCAGTATAATATTTAGCGGTATGGCTCTGTTCTGGGGCCTCTCTGCCTTTCCTTGGGCCTACGCAGAAAGCCTCTTCCATGCGCCTATGTGGAAAGCCTAGGGCGAAGCGAGCACACATCTCCGCCCTTCCACACGCTCACATGAAAAGCCTTAAAGCAGAGAAAGCACACTTCTCTGCCCTTCCACGTGCTTCCATGGTAAGGTTGAGGTGGAGAGAGCTAACCTCTCTGCCCTTCCATGTGCAAATGAGGAAAGCATAAAGCAGAGATACCAAACCTCCCTGCCCTTCCATGCGCCTACATTGAAAGCCTAAGTCAGGGAGAGCAGCAAGAAAGACCCCCAGGAACAGAACAGAGCAACATCAGTGACAAACAGAAATGACACTGATAAGTCAGACACAGCATGAAAAGGAGGAGCTGGGGTGGAGGCGGGTTGTAAAGCGGTTTGCAGAGGAAGCAGCAACAGTAGGCAGGCCAGAGCAGTTTAAATAGGGTGCCCTGAGATTCCTTTTGGTTGCATAGAAAGGAATCATGTGATCTATCAGCTGACTCCCTTCCATCAATCAGCTGCACCATCGGTTGATTGGCTGTTTGAGGTCAGCTGATGTGAGCTGAGCTTGACATCGTGTCCTGCCTGAACTAATGTTATGCTCAGTTTTTTGGATGGCGGGTGTCAAACTGATGGACATTGTACACAAAGCTGACATTCCTGCACTCTCCTATGAATAATAGGGTATTTTGTTTTTTGGTATACAGGATGTGTGGCCTGTGAACAAGTGGGCACTTTTTGTAATAAGCTATTTTTTTAAGAAAGTAGTTTGAACTACTTTTTCTAAGTAGCTCTAGTTTTCCAAACTAGATTTCTCCCTAGGGTAGCTTTGCTGTAGTTCAACTTCTTCCACTGTAAAGAAAATGGTAGCTTGCAAAACTATTCTTTCAAAGTAGCTCCCACAACACTGATTATTTTACTACTACATCATAAGTGGCCTGTTTCAGAGCACCGTGTTGTACTGAAGTGTTTGAATACATCTTAAGACTTAAGTATAAGCCTCATCCAGGTATGTTTATGAAGTACCATCCTGTAGGCTTCAAAAGAATCCATTGAGCTCTGTGCATTTCCATTTATCGTATGCTGTTTTGATTCTACACAAGGTTATGCTGTCTGAAATTTCCATGCCTAAAGCCCTACAAGCAGCCATGAATAATTCATGATAGTTTAATATTGAAATTGGTCATTTGTTTCCATGCCAAAGTACTGTGAAAGGAGAATTACAGAATGCTTTGGCACCCAATAATGAATCATCAAGATGTTTTGAATTGACACTGAGAGCTTCTAATATTAGGTACGTTTTATTATAATGAACAGAGACTCGGAAGCGCCTTGGACATTTCAGCGCTCCTCGCATCTCTGGCTCAGCAGTTGAATTGGTCTCTCTGAGACTCGCAGAGGGAGATGCTTGGTCTGCATTTTCTGGTCTATCATTAAAGCTCTTCCCGGTTTTCTTTTTAACACACATGCGTGGTCATACACATACATATACACTTACAGCAGGCACATGCAGTAATGCATCAAGCAAGCTTAGATTACACGCATTTTGGTATACATATACATGAGCAGACATACAGATACACAGTGATTGCCTGCCCTCATTTCTTATGAATTTAGAATAAAGACTCAAGTGGTTGTCTTTTAAATGGAAATAAGTGGGTTTTAGCTTTTTCCAAAAATATGAACAAACTCAAAAGATGTGTCTGTTTGAATTCAATGGTTGCTTTTATTTGAATTATTGGAAATGAACAATGTGATGCTCCTCTAAAGAGAAAAAAAAAAAGTGTCGTAATAGCTATACTTTGGCAGTTGAGTGCAATTTCACTTTCTAAATCGTGAAATGGGCTCTGAGTGAAAATGTGCCACTGATGCAAACGACTGCAGCTAAAGCTGTCTTTTGGAGCATTTTGTGGCTTGAAGCTGTGTCTTGTTCATCTTGAGCTGCTTGGGATGCTGCTCCAGTCTCTTTCTTTCTCACTTGCTCATTCTCTTGTCTCGTTCTCACTTTCTTTCTTTATTTCCACCGTTTCAGCGTTTTCTCTCCTCCAGCCGCAAAGGCCAGAGGCACTGTCCCCAGGGGGAGTGGGGTGTGTTTGTGTGTGTGTGTGTGTGTGTGTGAGAGAGACTTCAAGATATTGTGAATATGCAGAAGTGTCTGAGAGAGAAAGATAGTGAGACTGTAGATTGTATGAGAAGGGGATTGTGTGTCTCCTTGTGTGTGTTTGTGTGTGTACTGCCGTTCCTCAGGCTCTCTAATTGGGACATGGGTTCTGTCTGTGCTGTGCACCAACCATTTTGATGTAAGTCCCACATGAGCATCGCTGTAAATCTTGATAATGGTATTAAGCTTGTCGAGCCGGCCTGGGACTTTAGCCTGCAGTGCGTGCATGCGTGCAGATACCCGCACACACACTCACACACATACAAGCAGAGAGTGGTGTGGGTACTGCTTATTAATGTAGGGAGGACCCTCGTGCACGCGCACTGTTCACTATAGTCCAAACTCTGCCCATTACTGTTGCTCAGACGGACCTTTGTGGCACTTAAGACAGCTTACTACCTGCGATAAATGTATTTCAGAGAGCTTCGGGGAGATGTGTGCATATATACACACACACGCACTGCACTTACAGCAATGCAAAATTAAGCTCAGTTCAAAGATAAGGGCTTTATGCAAAATCAAAGTGCTGATTTTGTAATACATCAGCACATTGCAGACATATTTGGGGTGGGAGAAAGTACTTCAGCAGCAGCTAATTAAAATGCACAGCAAAGTGATGTGACAGTCAGATATAAAGTGACACAGCGCTCTATGTTATAGAGCCGGTAAGACGTGTTCTTTTGTTAAAAGTGTCACAGCAATAGGTATCGTCCTGTCAGCACATGCAGTGGGCGACGTGGGGAAATTACAGCACGTCTTGATTGGTTTGAGCGGCTGTATCTGTACAGTGAAGGCACTGAAATTGTAACACTACCTCAGCAGGTTCCAGACATATTGAGGCTAGTGGGAGACATAATTTCATTTGAAGCCTCTTTTTGCCTTCCAACTCTGCTTGGTGGTTTTGTACATTTTTGGAGGCAGTTGGTCCATAATGACATGATGGCAGTAACTATTGTCAGTGCTCTGCAAATAAAAAGAGAATTGTGTCCAGTGCTGTTTTACAGAACCGCTAAACAAGTGCCTAGAAAGAAGGTAAAACAAGTTCATCTGCATTAAAAGGGAGCCATATTCATACCATCCAGCTGGCTGATTCAGTTGCTTGTTTTTGCCTTTCATGAACGCACAAACAACTGGCCTGTCAAGTCGTTGCAGCATGTAGTCAAACTGTCTGAATTAAGCTAATTTCAAGACGTTTTAAGTCAAATTGTATTAAAGCACTGGAAGGCGATTTAGCTGGTGCATCTCTTTGATGTTAATGCAAATGTTTCCATCACTCCTACTTTTTAAGGCAGTGGAATTACCTCACAGCAAGCTCCTTAATTTGTTTATTTGTTTTGCTTGTGTTGTTGATTCGGAACAAGTCATGTCATGACAAGTGAATTTTTCTTTTTTCTGACTCCAGGGAAATTATCTTCCAACATAGCAACATAATTTGGTCTGATATTGTGAGATACGCATCATAAGTCGGTATAAAACCATATAAACAAACAAACATTTTGCGGTGCTCTTCAAATGGCATGTAGACCGTTTTGAAACTATATCAGCAGTCTGTCCTCTTTACTCCCTGCAAATGCAAATGTTGTACCAGCCAAGTGCTGTAAAAGCTAATGAGAGTAATGGGGTCTAGTGTACTCAGTGATGGGCTCGACATAAAGGGAATATGTGGGGGTTAGGCGTACTGTAATATATGGGAATAGATGCCTGCAGCTGTTCGTGCTGGCTCCGGCTCAGTTTATGTCTCCATCTCTCAGAGCAGATGGAAAATATTATGATGCTGATGATGAGGGAGAGGGAAAGAGTGAAACACGCAGACGACAAGAGAATGAATAAGAGAAGTGGTGACAACAGAGAAAGAAAAACAGCATGAAGGTTAAATTCCCTTCGCAGTCAGTTAGATGTTTTCAAGAAGTCCATATTTCACATAACTGTCAAACAAAATCTCAGTCAAGTGTTTTGCTTTCCTCTAATTATTGACATAAGCGCCGGGTGCAAAAAGGGGCTGCGCTGTTGTGTTAAATATTAAGGGCATGTCCCCCTGAGATTTTCATTACAGCAGCTATAAAGCATAGCAGTAATAATGTCTTATTAGTGTCAACAAAACTCTTCATAAAATACGCGTGTTATATGTTCAATTTCCCTGCCAAAGTCACTACCTATCTTCAAATTGCAACTTGGAAGGCTTGTGAGTGCAGGAAAAAAAAACATTTAAGCAGACACACAATTTACACATACACATAAATGCACACAAGCACACAGCCCTCTTGCAATTCTCTATAATCCCCCTCCTTAACAAATTGTCTGAGAGTTTAGAGTTTGTTAGGGGAAACAAGGGGGAATTTAATCGGCGTGACACCAGCAGGGGAATCTAATAAGGGAGACACCAGTGGGGCTTGTTTAACGATTTTCTCCTTTCGCCTTTTTCAATTAGGGTACCTTGCTGTGATCTCTGCTGAGTCTGTCTCTCATTTTTTTTTGTAGCTCTCTCCCCCTGTCTGAGTCAATTCCTCTGTCTTTCTACCTGTCTGCCCGCTGCGCTCTGACTCTCTCTCTGTTGGGCTGTTTGCATTCTGCTTGTGAAGGTTTCTCTCTCTATAACTGCAGCAAACATGCTCAAAGTGGGATTTTAATGCAAGCACTTTTGTATAGTATGCAGAGGATATTAAATTACATTAATACACTATTTAGTCTAAACTCCCACAGTGAGGTCAGGGTCAGCACGATAAATTGCTGGTCATGGAGAAGCTTTCTGGCTGAAAATAATGCGTTAAAAATGAGGTGCATGGGTGTGAAAGTATTTCTGCAGGTACTGTAGATTAAATACGACCCATGGAGTCTAGTTTTATCAGATGCCAAAACACTGCACAGTAGCTTATGATACTACAAAGCAGGATGCACCAATTTGCAATGCTGGATTGATTGATGCTGTTGTTGACCTTATGAGGCAGATCAGGTATTGGCCATAACGTGTTCATTCTCTTTCTTTTTTTTAATGTCATTATAAAATTCACTTTTCTCAGTCAGTCAGTGAGCTGAGTTTTTAGTGCCGCAACAATCCCCAGCCTCTTGTTACTGAAATGAATGACTTGCATTCAATGCAGTAGGGTATAAAGATTTCAAATCTGGGAAGAACAAAGCACTGTGATTGGACCGGTACTTGGTATTGATGTTATATCGATATCATGATATAACACAAGGTATCATCCTAGATTTTGGATACCTTAATATTCTTATGTCTAAGTATTGCCTTTTGTGGTTTTAAAGCTGCATTATAGTAAGTAACTGTATTTTTCTGAACCAGACTAGACTGTTTGATAATTTGCCTTTACCCACATAGGCCCTGATCACACAGAAAGCGTTTTAGAAAAAGCACCCAACATCATCCTTTTTCATCTTTTTTTCCCCATTGTCCAATCGAATGATTTGAGAGGCGGGCCTTCTGTGATAGTCACGACAACAAGTTTACTGTTGTTAAACAATGGAGGAGAAACTGGTGGTAACAGTTTGTGGATACCCAGAGCTATACGGCCTGACGATAGACAGTAGGTTGTCAAACTGGCCCTGAGTCATCCTAAAATATGGTTGGAAACAGCCATCATTGAGGAGAAGCTCCTGGACCAACTGGTGGTACTCCTTGAGATCCACCCTCTTTTTTGGGGTCTCATGTACCCACACTGTGGGTGCCCAAAAAACTATTGTCTGACAGCCTCTCACCCTCAACCAGAGCTATAGCTTTAGTAACTACCTGTTAATTACTGGGGAAAAAACAGTAGATTGATTACACAGGACGGTTAGTGGACGTGACAGGGTGGGTTCCTGGCAACAATAAAAAAGCGCAGCAAGTGTTTTGGTTTTTTTTTAAGAGTGGCATTAAGTGAAAAAAAAGGCAGTGCAGTGCACCCAGACACATCTGTTAAGGGACTGACCATTTATAAAAACTGGTGAGATTTGGCCACAAAGGCTCTGCTCCTTGAGTGAGCTGTCACATAATCTGAGCCACAACCAGGATTCTGATGGGATCGTGTGTAATCTTTTAACCAACATACATGAACAAAACTATTTAGATCAAATCAACAACGCCAAGCAGCTTATAACATAAGGAGGAGATTAGTGGACAGCAGCAAACGGCTTTGAGCCTCTCAGCAGAGTAATAAAGACAGGTGTCAAGTTAGACTGGCTGTGCCATACACCTGCATTAATATGATTGGATTGGATTACTAGTCAGCTGGTAGACAAGCAGCTGGCGAATGAGCCAGTGATTGTGAAGCGTGAGAAGGCAACTAATGCCATTCAGCTAATGCAAGTGCAGATTCAGTAACGCCTCAAACAATCTTTTTTTTAGACTGTGTTCCAAGAGGGTGTGGAGGGAGGGATGTTAGCTGCCTCTAGCTTGTCACACATGCTTTTTTTTTTTTTTTTTACTGCACAGATCTTCAGATATTGGTGCACAGTAAACAAGCAGTACTCCAGAAAAAGCACATCATCTATTAAAAGTAATTACAATCACTTGAAAGCACTTGGCTAATAATGATAATGCCATGAATGACAAGAAAAGAAATTATCTTTGGTTGAGCGCTTCTAAGCTGTGCTTCTCTGACCTTCTGACAGTCAGTAGGTCACATTACTTCTGACCCATTAGCTAACTGGTACTCCTGCTCTGATCTACCCTAGCAACATGCCCCCGTCTTTCTCTCCGTCGCTGTCTTTCACCCTCTCTTTCTCTCCATATGTACCTCATGTCCTGACGATGTGTCATACATCCATGTCTGGACTGTCGGAGGCGTTTATGTCTTCATTCTGTTACCGCGGGTGACGACGCATTCCGTTACCCCGGGTGACAGGGCATTCCGTTTCCTCCGGTGGCAGGACATCCCATTGCCCACAGTGACAGGGCTGGGAATCATCAGGCTTCAAGCGGGAGCGCAGACTCGCTGTGGCATGTGCAGAGAAGAGACATGGGCTCGCCAGGGGTGATTTTCTGTGTGTGTTTGTGTGCGATAACGCGTGTGTGCTGGTGGATGAGCGGTTGTGAATGTGTGTTATTTTGCCACTGTGTTAAATTGCAACTGCCAGAGGTCCTTCCTAGTACGTAATGACTCCGTGTAGAAAAAAGAAAAGGCTAAAAAAAGTTTGATGGAAAGAATAAAAGGTTAGAATCAGAATGCAAGAAGTGATTGCGCTGTTTGCCTGTGAATGTGTGTGTTCCTAGAGAAATGGGGAGTAAAAGGCGATGGGGAAGGGTAGCTCTAGGAAACAAAGAGAGTAAAAGGGTAGTGAAGGGTGAAGGAGGATGCACTTCACAGAGGAGAGCAGCTCTGCGTGACTGTGTACTGCCCTAAATCTCAAACCATTTCCCTAATTTATTCGCTACACCTGCTGTTTTTGTCTTAAGACAAAAAGTCAGTCAAGTAGTTGAATAGTAGCCGACTATTTCAGCTCCACCAAGCTATTATTAGCTTCTAGTGGACAGTTGAACACAAGTCAGTGTCAGGCAGAAACAGACTGATACATTGTAATGGAAGGACTCTCTGCCTGTATGTCTGTACTTTGATTTTCTTGACAGCCATTTATTTGATTGACTTCACACATGGTGGGTGTATTGCTGAGGACCCAAGAAGGTGCAGTGTCTAGTGGAAGCTCTTGAGATCTGTGAGACATTTTTATTAGCGGTACGTTACTATCTCCACAAGTGCACACTGTGTCATGTACTGAGAGGGGACCCCTATTAAGTGATATACCGCCAAATGGCATGATATGTACAGCTCACACTCCGTCACTAACTCGTTCTGAGAGAAAATCATTTTTATTTACATGTATACATAAGTATGAGAAATGCGAAAAGTCTTTGGCGATGAGACCCCTTTGTAATGTCATCTATTCCATTAGGGTCGTAAAGACGTAGTAGATTACGGATCCCTGATTAAACTCACAATGATTGGAGATGTTAGATTGAAGCAAACATTTTAAACATCAGTGATGTAACTTCAGGACAGAACGCATTTGTCCCTGGAAACAGCCAATCTCTGACTTCATTGAGGCTGTGTTTATGTGACGTGTATACTCTAGCATTCTTTGGGATGCAACCATATCATGACAGGTGTATTGCTCAGGACCCAAGGGAGCACAGTGTCCAGAGTGAAGTTGGCTGAAAGAGCGGTTCTTGAGAAATCTTCAAACAACAATACTTAAGGCCAGGCAGTCATCTCATTCTGAAGGGCACATTTTGCATTGGGCACTGAACCAGTAATAATAATCTCTGGTAGAGGTGTTTGAGTGAGTGAGCTGTAGAGTTTGCAGACAGATGTACACCATTGTCAGGCTCACAGTGGGAGGGCGGCTATAAATCAGAAATTGGATCCTCTGACCCCAACACACACCTATGCACACACACACACACACACATGCCATTCCCATCACTCTACCCTTAACTAAAGCTAACCACTCCATCCTGAATGTCAACACACAGGTCACTTGCTCTTATGTTCAAATGTTTTACATTTAATGTCCTACTTTGGGTTTTTTTCACAAGTGTTTAACATAACTTTTTTACAAATCAAAATCAATCCCGAGCAGATTTAATCATGCCGAGATCCCTGCACTGGTTAGAATTGTATTCCACCTTTGCATTACCACTGCTGCTGTCTGTCTGTCTGCCTGAGGCTAGCACAGCTCGTTCAGTTACTATCCACTTCCCACATATCCTGTTGCCTACATGGGACATGGCCTGAGAAATTATGTTCCACTCCATCACTTTAAATGTGATATTTTAAAAAGCTGATCTCCTAAATATAAAGTTATGAGACCACAGTGCTGGACGTTTGCCACAGGCCATATCGTGTGTCTCCTGTGGCTGTATTAATTTAAATCTGTGTCCATATTTCTGAAACCACAGGCCATGTTTTTTTTTCCCTCACCGTCACCATATCAATACTCATAATACTGTATGTGTGCAAAGTTTGCCTTGACCGAAACCAGGTCATGGAGGATTCTGATTTGAGAGCAAACCTGACCAGTTCCACTAAATGAATAGATGTAAAAATGTAGTCAGTTCTCTGCTGCTTTCAGTGTACTGCTGAAATAGGACGAATTGCTTGTTAAATTAAAAGCAAAATTAAAGGAAATTATCTTTAACATTCTTTGTTGAACAAATTCAGCATTGAACTAAACACAGGAGACACCAATAAAAATAAATAAATAAATCAATGAATAATAAAAAGAAATCAATAAGAAATACATTTCAGTCAGGAACACTTTAGTCAGAGGAAACTTTATTTCCATTTGCAGTGTTAAATTTGGCGCCATGGCTCTGCTCTGGGGCCTCTCTGCCTTTCCTGGGGCCTACTCAGACAGCCTCCTCCATGCGCCTATGTGGAAAGCATAGGGCGGAGAGAGCACACCTCTCTGCACTTCCACGCATCTGCACTGAAAACCTAAGGTGGAGACAGCACACCTACCTGCCCTTCCATGCGCCTACATGGAAAGCCTAAGGCAAGGAGAGCAGCAGCAAACCTTTTGGTTGCACAGAAAGGAATCATACGATCTATCAGCTGACTCCCTTCCATCAATCAGCTACTCCATCAGTTGATTAGCTGTTTGAGATCAGCTGATGTAGGTGGGATGTGAGCTGAGCTTGACATCATGCTCTGCCTGAACTAACGCTATGCTCAATTTTGAAGTGCACTTTTCTACTGATACACTTTCACCCAACTAAAAAAAAAAATCCCTGATAGCAACATTGCAGTCTCTCCCAATGTGTTTATCATGCAACTTCACATCGTAATGATGATAAAAGAAAAAATACATCGTGCTGCCCTATTCTGCATTCACTATATGATTTGAAAAATAGAAAGACAGACAGGGAGACAGGAAGACAGAGAGACAAACATGCAAAGGGAAACAGCTCATTGCATTCTACATTTTCACTTGAAGAGGAAGGCATCATAAACTAGAAACCATTAGCAGCCATTAGGCTGGTGTCAGTCAGCAGCAGAATAACAACCCAGCAGTTAGCAGGCAAATGGTCCACACAACTTAGGCTGCATGGATGGAAGAAATTCAACTTTCAGCTGGCTGGACTGTAATGCCCCAACATCGTCTGATATCAGCTTGCCACTGTTTAACACACAAACACACACATTCATGGATGTCAGCGTACACACACGCACACATAGCCGCACAGTTACTATCTTGTTTTCTGTGTTCCTCAATTCGTCTTTCTCTCATACTCATGAACAAATTCATAATGCTGTTGTTGTGAGGTCATTCAACTAAATCTTTCTGTTATCCATATGTAATCTTAAACTTTTGCCCTAACTCTACTTTAAGACAGACGGAGGTTTTCCCTCAGCTATAGAAAATATCTGCGCCAATGAGATGTTTTTACCAGAACACACACACACACACACACACTGAGGCTTGGTTTGAGATACACCAGGACTCTTTCGTTTGGCTAATTTGTTTCCTGGGCATATGTCATATATTCAGCAGCAGGGAAAGGGATATCATCTTACAGGAGACACAGTCACAGATGCTTAAACACGCACACACACATAGCCTTACTGTCAATCCCCTAACTGGTTAGAATTACTGGGTTTGGAAATAGATTTCCGATGTGTTCCTATGCTCCTAGTATTTAGTTTTAAGCATAGTCTCTGCTCGTAATTTATTTTCCGCATAGAACAAAAGGTCCTATTCATTTGTGTGCCTGAAACGGACTCTTTGGGACGCGGCGCAAAATCATGCGGCGCGGGTCAACATATGACAGTCTCTTGCGGGAGTGGGCGGGAATGGAGAGGTGTCGCCGCGGGAGCGGGACAAATGCATGTTTTCTGGAGTCCCGCAAAATATAGATTTGCATTAAATGCATTTCACAAAATGATTATTTTTTTATTTTAACCCTTGTGCTCTATTAGGGACAAAAGTGTCCTTTGCAAATTTTATTTGTTTGATATCTTTGCAGTGATTATGTTATTAGCCATGATATTTGGCAAAGGCATGTGTTTTTTCACTTATTTTGGAATTTCAAAGACGAAACCATATTTTCCACTTTTCTACGCTGCAGCAAAAAAACCTTCCTATTCAGGGACAAAAGAGTCCTCTTCCAAAACACCATAAAAATATTATGGGCCCCATCTTACACTGGAGGAGGGCGCGGGCGCACGGCGCGGTGGATTTAAAGGTGTGACTCCATCCAAACCGGTGCCAAATGCGCTATAGCGCAGCAGGATGAAGTGTGCGTCCACCGAGCGTGTGTACACAACAACACACACTTTGCATCGCATATCAGCTGCATATTTACGAAATGAAAGTTTTTCCTGTTGATATCACATCAGGTTATTAGGTGTGTGTCTGTGTGTGTGTGTGTGTCCGATCCGAAAACCTGTCCCTCCTCTAATATTTATCATCTTAAATTACGCGCGTCAAAGGAATCATCATATTGTCCTTACAAACGTGACAAATAATAATAAATAATAATAACATGTTAAGCACTTTGTGCTGAATTTTCTTAATGCATGATATATTAATGTTGTAAATAAAGATTATTATTATTATTATTATTATTATTATTATTATTATTATTATCGGATTTATATGCATTCCTACATTTACACTATGCATTTTCGGGACCAGGAGTAGATTTTGTGAGTAGCTACTCACAGATCAGCACTACTAAAGATTGATAAATGCGGGAATCCACATAAATTAATTGACACCTCATCTGAGAGGGGGAATAATTTTGGCAGTATTAATCAATCTGACGTGCCTCGCTCTCTAGCTTGCTGTGTCCCGGTCCTGTACCTCGTCCGCTCCCCGAAAAGTAAAACAGTTTGGCTAAACAGTCAATCTGCCGAGTCGGCCTTTCCTTCATCTTTGTCTCTCCTTTTTCACCATTCTGCTCCTTCTCGGTCTCCCCCTCTTCACTTCCCTCCATGTAAAGGAAACAGTTTAGGGAACAGTTAGTCAATCGGACCACTCCGTCCCGCAGAGGGAGTGCAGAATAACGAGCACTGCCGGTGGATAATGGCCATGATTTAGCTCCCCAGTCAAAAGGTTACACTGCTCTTGCTCCAGGATGAATGGACGTAATAAGATACCCCTTGGATAAGTAAGTCTCACATGAACTGCAGTACTGTCGAACCCCAACAGCCTACTTGTAACGGTTATTTTCAGTTTTAAAGGGAAAGCTTAGCTCTTTCCGGTAAGGAATATGTTTTATTGAAAGAAATACAGTTATTGAGAGATAGTACAAGGTGCAAAGAGAGGGTGATGGATGCAGAAATTAAAGGGGAAATCACAAGTGCTATTCCCATTATCTTGACGCACATAGAAGGAGACAGGGAACCATTGGCCTGATGTAATGTCCTCCCTGGGAAGCATAGAGGAGGACAGGGGAGGAAAATGGGTTGATTTCTATCTCACAGCTGCTGTTAAAAATTCTGCGCGTGAAGCCAGTTCTTCAGTCAGTCAGTGACTAAGGCAGTCAGTAAATCTAACAGTTGGATGTTGTTAGAAATGTCTGATACGACACATCCCTCCACCCACACACAGATACAAATATACAAACACACACCATGTCAATTAAGTAATAAGGAGCAGCAGTAATCAAGGATTTATTCCATGTGACCCACAAGCTCTTAGTTACATTTTACAAGTATTTGCAAGTGTTTGTCGGCCGCATATTGATTTGATTAGTTGTTTGTGTGTGTTCCTGCCTGTGCACTTTAGTGTGTACAAGTTTACATGTTGTGTGTTTCCATGCCTGTGTGTGTTTGCGTAGCTGTTGACATGCGGGAGTGATTACATGTATATTTCCAGTGCTTGAGTGCTGGAGTTGGTTATTTGAAACACATGATTTCTTTGTTCCTCTGTTGGCTACTGTGGAAGCTGAGAGGGTGGTATACACCCACACGCACAAACACTGAGGCAGGGTGGTAACTTGCTACTGAGTCAACACTAATTAATGCCATATTGTATGTTTTCAAGCCAACTTTTTTCCATTCTGTTATTTCTTTTTCTTTCCTCCAGTGGCTCTTTGCCATGTAAAGAAATCTGCTTCAGACTAGATCAGATTTTTGTCACTGATACTTAGGGAGATAAATTAAAAGTGACACTGGATAAAAAAGGTCAGTCAATTGTTTCATCCGAGATAAAACACAAGTTTGCAGAAAGCAACAGCAGAGAAATTGAAAGGTATAACTGATAGATTGAGATCTATAGTTGACTTCTGACTTGTCTCTTCGACGTTGGAGTCTCATCACAACAAACCAAAGAACAGTTTGTAAAGAGTTGTGGAACAAAAGTGGAACATTCTGCACTTTCAAAGCCTGGTCACACCAGAAATTGGCACAGTAAAAGAAATCTTCATATTTTTGCTTCTAGAAGCTCAGTGAAGTTGCCACTATTCACATGACCTGTTGGTGAACTACTGTACTAGTTCACTACTGCTGCTTGCAAGCTAAGCGCTAACCTAACCTAAACCGAGACTGGGTCATGACCAAAAAAGGTATGACAGATTGAATGTACCTTGTTTCTTTTTTTTTTTTAATTTGATTTCTTTCATGTTTATGAATAATGTGTTCTTTAATATACTTTTACAATCATTTAATCTGTTATTATATATAAAGGTAACTCTGTGTCATGGTGTAGGTTGCTATAGTCACTTTTTGTTCTTTTCAAGGAGACAATCGAAACATTGATAGATTGCATTTAAAGTAGGGAATTTCACATCCAATCACAGTATTGATTTCAACAAATGAATCAGACAATGCACAGGCATATTAATGATATCCCCGCAGTTGTGATCTTGCCCAGTCTTGAAATGAAATTCCAAGTCCTCTTTGTAAAAATGCAGCCGATTCCAAAAAGAGACCAAGAGCTTCAAAAACTGGTCTGATCCAAGACTGATCTCAAGTACTACAGTACTGCCACTGACACGGTAGCCAGCCCGGACATGCTGTCACTGGTCAGTCTCAAAGCTCCACAAGTTTTCTCTGTAAGTTCTCTCGACATTACGTTATTATGAAGAGAGAAATGGTCTCAGAGGTGAAGGTGCTGCAACCACAGACTGTATGAAAATAATGGTTGTAGCCACTGTGACGTCACTCCGTAGTTTTTTGGATTCCTATTTTGCAGCAGCCCCACCCTTAATTTAAGCATAAAGTGTGATACTTCTGCGTTGATTCAACACTGTACCTACGGCGCAGGGTCTGCGTCAATGTAGAGCCTACGCCGTAGCCTGACATGCACCTCCCCAGACATGTAACTACATGTTGCGATGGCGCAACCATTTCACTCAGTGGAAACAAAGCTTTTATTTACTTTCATTTCACAGATAAGAAACAATAAATTGTGAAGACAATAAAGGCTCCACAAAGTAGCATTTTAAGTCTTGTGTGTGATGTATCCCGGCTTCATATGAGGACAGGATATCTCTGCTAGTCGCTAGGCTGATTTATACAATGTAAAATGCCATAGAATTGTGCTAATGACATTAGCATGTTGTATTTGTTTGGAAAACGTCTTTAGTATAAGACAGTTGTTTGTCTAGGAACCCTGTGAGCTGTAACAGAACTGGATTTTATAACGTTACCCTTGTTAAATGTTGTCCCTGGTTTCATATGAGTAGAGGAAAAGTCAGCTAGCCACTAGGCTAATTTATACAATGTAAAATGCCATAGGCTTGTGCTAAAAACATTAGCATGTTGTATTCTTGAGGAAAATGTGTCCAGCAAAAGACAAATGCTTTGTCTCTGAATGCTGCAAGTTATAGTGAAGCTGATTTGTGTACTTGAGTTTGAAATTGACGCTATTTAGGCATATTCATACCTCCGCACAAGTATAAATGCTCACAACAGTGTAGGCGTAGTATAAATCCCGCTTGACATCAAGCCTCAATGAAATGTAAACAGGTGAGTACATAAAAATCACCCCCCCATAACATTGTGAATGGGAAAATTAGTTAAAGAGACCAAAACTGTTCTTTGTACCAGGCTGTAAACATGTTTGTTTGTGCTGCAAAGTTTGGCATTTTCACTTTTCGAGCCAGCCTCAAATGGCCATTGAAGGAACTACAGTTTTTTGGGACTTTTGTGTGAGCTTAATTTTTCAGCCTTGGAGGTTGCTGCTTGGGTGCAACATATTTGCTAGGCAACAGTATGATAGCTATCTTACACACACACACACACACACACACACACACACACACACACACACACACACACACACACACACACACACACAATTTGCACAGATTTACTTCACTCCCACCATCGATTTCACTCATTATTATGATTCCACTGGAATAAACTGATTTGCCTGCAGAATGTTGCCATCTTAAATGCTGATGTCATTGCTCCTTCCTCACTCACCAGTCACTCTCCTCTTCTCTCTTCCTCTTTTGTCATTAGCACTAAGTATTTTTTCATTGCTTTATCTCACATTTGATTATCTCCGTACCTTTTGTAAATCTGTCCCTTTCTTCCATCTTAATTAGTATCTGTGTTTGTGTGCGTAGGTAGATAACCATCTGCCCCGTTTGTCAGTCATTGTCAATACTATTACAGTACTTGTCCTTGTTTATCTGGCATGTGTATGTGTGTGAGAGACAGAGACAGAAGGAGGGGTGGTTAGCATTCAAATGGGCAGACGGCACCGAACCAATTAGTCTGACTCTCTGTCTTTCCTTCTTTCTCTCTTTGGCATTTCTCTTCTTCATTTCCTCTCCCTTCTCCGTCTCCTGCCATCTCGCCCTTCCTCTCGCCCCCACACCGTGACACAAAGAGACCTTCTTCCTTTCTTTATTTTGACAAAGTAAGATGTCTGCCATTTAAAAAAAAGTACATCCGCACTCTCATAAAATGACTCATAGAACAGGGGAGACGAATAGTACTTTTGCAGAACAGTCACTCCTCTTGAGTCCTTAGTTGACCAGACAATAGCACTTGTTGAAACTACTTCCTTTATATTTCATAGATACTGAATGATGAACATATTGATTTTTGTGTGTGTGTCTGTGTGTGTGTGTGTGTGTGTGTGTGTGTGTGTGTTAACGTGGACGTTTTTAAGTTAACTCTTCACTTCAAGACTCACCTGTACTTTCTGACAGCCTCATTTAATTACGTCCTCTCTTCCTCTATTGTCCCGCCTCCCCTCCAGCAGTAACCCTTGTAAAATAATTGACATGAGTATTCCTTTGACTTTTTTCCTGGAGGAACAAAATGTCTGCTGGCGTTGCATACAGGTGTTTGCGCATGTGTGCACACACACCAGCATGTGTGCATCTGGTTTAGCAATAGGAGGTAGGTCACAGCAAGTGTGTGTGTGTGTTTTTTTCCTTTGCTTTTTACTTGTGGGCGAGTATTTATGCGTCCGCACGTACTGTGTGTGTGACCATATTGTGTTGTTTACCCACCAAACTCAAGTTAGTTCTCTAGATTGTCTTCAAAATCAAAATTTGGCTTTCTGCATGCAGGGTGAATACACACACACACAGTATTTCCAGTGTACGTCCGCCTCATCAGCTACTAATTCATCTCTGACATCCAGCTGGCTCCGGTCGGATGATTGACATGTGAGACAGCCAATTATAAAAGGCAGGGAAATGAACTAAACATGTAGCAGCGGGACGCTCGTGTTGGTTTATGAATAAAACATTAGAAAACCGACTTATGGTTTGATTTGGATTCTGTTTCACGTTTGTTTGTTGCAGCATGTTGTTGGCTGACTGACAATATTGGGGAAAAGTGTCAGGTAATGGTGTGTGTGTAAGTGTGTGCGTGTGTGTTTACAGAAAATGCCAGACACTGACACATGGCAAAAATCAATGCCAAAGTGTCACACGAAATCTACTTACAAAGTTTCTCTGAGGATTCCTCTCTGAGTTTTTCTGAATCTCTTGACAGAACATGACCGAACTCTGTAGCTGCTTTTTTTTTTTTTTCTTTCTAAAAATCACAAACCTCATGGCAGTTAAATGATTACACGACTGTGAATTTCATACCGTGTGTCATTTGGGAAAATTGTGGCTTGGGTATGTTTTCATAAATTATCAGGTAGGTTTGTTGTCGTAAAGTGTAGCGATTTGGCAAAATTTGATTTCCTGCAATACATTATGGAGGATTTAACACTCAGCTTTTAACATTGCTGTAGGAACTGTTACTTTGGCTCGTAACAGCGCTCTGAAGATAGGATGTATCTGGGGAAGTCCAACCCAGATCACTGTTAACTGAGAACTGAAGCAAGGGAAGGAATGCAATGTAGGAATGTGAGGCGGCCTGGGAGCGCTGAGCCACAAACCACAGGGTGACCAAGGGGACGGCAAACCCCCTCTCTCTCCGTTCCTCTCCCGTTCTGTCTCTCCGTCTCTCTCCCACGACCCTCTCGGCTTCCCAGGCTACTGAAAGATGGAACCCAGGACACCCACCAGCGCTCAGATGGCAGCACTTAGTCGGGATAGTTGCCCATTTGAAAGTGTAACTCCACCCTAAAGGCAGATCCAGAGAGGAGTGCTCACACAGAATGGACGTTAAACAATTTTATGAAAAGTTTTTGCCCTCTGGGTGCTTTTAAAAAGGACAAACAGGGCTGTCTGAGACCCACATAATCCACGGTCAACCTTTACAGGGGACAAAGACTCGGACACACAGGCTGGCTTAATTTGGGGCAACACAGGCCCTAAGGCTAAATCTTTTTTAATTGGAAAATATCTGCTTTAGCTACATGAAAAAGAAATCTGAGAAAGTGAAAATTTTTTAATGGTTAATTGCTTGAACATTTTTTCTCCATAGGCACATTGAGAAAACCCCTGAGTTATTTAGCCGTCAAATTTACTCAGTAGCTAATGCAGCATTTCATGTGTGTGTGTGTGTGTGTGTGTGTGTGTGTGTGTGCTTGTCTTGCCACAGCACTCCCGAGGCTGTTGCTGCAAAAGAAAAAATCATTATATAAAACTTTTTTTTTCCCATTAATTGCACGTAATTCCCTTATCGCATGTAACAAATCAGCTATAAATGGGGATGGATAGATAGATGGAGGGAGGCCAACAGTGGTCATTTAAACTCAGTAAAACTTTCCAAAATGCAGTTTGAGAGAAATTATAAATAAATAAAGTAAGAGACGGAAAGCTTGGAGTTTTCTTGATACCTTCAGTCTGTTGGCAGCAATGCAACGGATTGTCATTATGCTCCTTATAATCCTATCATACCACCACAGTAAGGGGAAAATCCACATCTCACATCTCCTCCTGTCTCTTTCCCTCTCCTGTTCTCTCCTTCTTTATATATTTATTATTTCCTAGTCTGCCAGTCTGCCAGATCCCCATCACCCCCCCCCCTCTCTGTGTTGCTTCCCAGCCTGACTTTGCCTTTTCGCTTTGTTTCCGGGGGGGTTCTGTCTTTTTGACTTTGCTGTAGTCTAAACCGTGACTTTCTAATGCACCCAGAGAGATAAAGACAATGAGTGGGAGGCTTATCTGTATTTTATTAGTCTCTGTCGTTGTCACGTTTCTCCTTGATTTTCCCGTGCTTACTTGCAACACAGTCAGTGCGGCAAATATGATTGCCTTTGCTTTTCTTTAACATTTCTTCGTGTCTTTCCATGGCCTTCTTTTTGTTTACTTCACACCCATGCATTTGTTCCTTTTTATGTAACAGCCAGATTACAATGATATGAAGCAGGCTAAAACAGCATATGCCCACACTGTAGAGGTTGTTTGGTATTCGAGTTGATGCATTAAATGAATAAAAGCATTCCTTTTTGAAAATTCTGTAAATTGCCATAGATTAACTTTCACTTGATTGACATAAGGAATTATGTTTGCTGGTAACATAATGAGGAAGTGTTGCTAATTAATATGTCTGTCATGTTCAGTTGTTTATTTTTATATCATAGGCCGGAAAGGCAGTGTTGCATACACAACTGTGGTACAGTACGATAAAAATCTGACATTTTTCTGCCCCCCTCATTTTTCCTTTTTCCATTTCCTTTCCCCTGATCCTCTCCACCCCGACCCCCATAAACCCTGACAAGCGGAGACCATAGCACTGAAGCTGCAAATATTAGTAGCTTAGTTAAGTAAGGCAGATATTGACTGACAATTATAATTGTAATTGTAATTATTGTCACCATCATTACAATTAATTGCAGCCCTACAAGACTTAAAACAAGCACAAACCAAAAACATGCAGAAAAAGAGAGAGATAAAAATTCATATTAAATAAATAAATTAAAATCAAAAATTTTTAAATAGAAAATTAAATAAAATTTAAGATAAAAATAAGAATTAAAAATTTAAAAATTAAAATAATTCAGATCGATAAATAAATATGAATATTAAATTAATTAATTAATAAATAAAAGCAATATTGTTGATAAATAAATATTCATCTATTTTATTTATTATTAAAGTTGCCTGTATTTATTTATTTTTATTTTATTTTATCTAATATTTATTTGCAAAAATTTTGATACCAAATAAATCAGCAAAATGTCCACCGATAACATAGGCCTATTTCAGTTGTTTTCGCCAACATAGGCAATCTTGCAATGTAGTATCCTCTCGGAGTCACTACTGCTTTATTTTTTATTACCTTTTTTATTCATATTTAACCGCAATCATGATCCCTCTCCAACCCTTAACCAAAGTGCTTTTGCTGCCTAAACCTAAGACAGGAGTCTTGGACACAAACTTGAGGTTCTGGTGTCAAGGTCCTGAACTTTGTACGGCTGCCATCCTCCCAAACATCTCCCTCTGAAACCTACGTGGTACATGAATGTAGTATTTCGAAACATTGTCTCTTAACTTAATCCAAGCAGCGATCATGTTGCAACAACTTAATTAAGGAAGCAGTTCAGTAACATTTAAACATGATTTCGAGGAGGCGGTTTCATTCCAGCACTAATACTTGTTTGAAATCATATTATGTAGGTAAAGAAGCCTCACAAACACACGTACAGACTCGGGGATGTCATTTCTCGTCACAGCGTGTCTTTGTGACAAGTTGACAGCTGTATATTGTACAGATAATTTTCTCTGGAGCACTTTGTGATCTCTGTCACTTTCACTAAGTCAACACGTTAAATCTACTGCGCTCGTGTGTTCATACATATGCCTTTACATGTGGCAGCTGATAATGTGTTGTGTGCTTTCCTCTCACACCGCCTCGTGCCTGCTCTGGTGGCTGTGTTTGTTGGGTGGGTGGGGGGGGCTTGACTCCAACGCTACAAATGTCTAATTTTATTCATGCCTTAGTGCGTAAGCGCCCTGAGCACTCGTTTTATGCTCTGACCTCGTAAACGTCTCTCCAGTGGACACTTAAAAAAAATGGAAAGTGAGAAGGAGGAGATGGAGGTCAAGAAAAGGAAGAGGAAGAGCGAGGGATGTGAGGGGGGAAAGGGGGAAATATGGGGTGGTTGTACGATAATAAAAGAAAAATGAAGGGATTTTAAGAACGGTGTTTGAGAGACGCACCATCTATCCCACCTTTCTTGATGAATGATTGCAATTCCTGCTGTGGAATTTATTATCCAACACACAAACGCAGGCACACATACAGACGTGTTTACAACATATAGAATATATCCACTGTACATATCCCCCGGCTGAAATGACTTTTCAGTCTGTGAGGTATATAGGGGGCTACTTAAGCAGTGTGTCTCTGGGCTCTTTGCTGCTAAGGCACGAAGCACACTCTTCCTTTGTGTGTATTTGTCTGGGGAAATCATACATTTTCTCCCACATAAATTAAACAAGGCTCAGACAGAGAAACGAATGGATGCCTTCTCTTTTGATTTCCCCCTCGGAGCTCACCTTTCAACACTTTCTCTGTCTTGCTATCACTCAGAGACTCACTCTCACACACATGCACAGGCACACACACCACAGTCCGAATATATGGCTGGACAGTATTGTTTTTTTTGTTTTTAAATTTCTCAGATATGTTTGCCTCTTCCTGGTTCTCACAGGCCAGCAGCTCAGGGGACAGATAACAATCTGTCTACCAATCAGCACTAACGATTCCTGACCAATCGCAGGGTTTTCCAGGTTACTAAATATTGTTGACTTAATCTTTTGCTCCCTCCGGTTTTCTGGGAGGCTACAGGGTGTCTCATGGAACAACAGAGAAATGGGAAAACCCTTGACATTTTCTCACATATATTGGTTTCTTACTCTCTCTTCTTCACTTCCTCTCTCTGTCACATACACACACATACACACAGGCACTTAAAAATGGGGACAAGCACACACATGGGGATTTGGAAAGTGGTTTTGGACATTTGCTCTCCTTCTAAGCACTTAAAAGGGATTTCAACAGGAGAAAATGGAGGAGAAAAGAAATGGAGAGGGATGAAGGAAAGAAGGGAGGGAGGAAGGGGAGAGGAGTGTATCTAAATAGGATAATAGAAGAGCCGTCGCTTCCTCAGTGCTGTTTTAGTACCACCTAGCTACTGTGTGTTCTCTATATAATTTGTATGAGTGGTATAATTTTGGCTTTGCTTCCTGTTCTTTCTTAAACAGCTCTAATTTAGGAGATTTAATAAGATGGATGCAAATGTGGCATTTCTGTGCATCACTTATACTTCCTAGTGTCTGAGTCTTCTTGGACTTAATTATATGCTTTTTTTCCCACATTTTTTTCTTAGCATTGATGATAACATTGCAGTGAAGGACACTGCCGCCTGAGCAAAGAAGCGTATGCCAGTAAATGAGTTTGTCTAAAGGCCTTTTTTCCTCTTGGTTTCCTCCCCCTGCTTACTTCACCGTGAGCCTCTCCAAATATTATTGCTCCACACTCAAAAGGAAATCAGAGGGGAAGAAAAAGAATATTTTGGTGAATGTGAGGGGAGGGGAGAGTTGAGTGAGGGGTTTGTGTGTCCTTAAACACACACATACAACCGGCCCTTTCAAGACCCGTACACACTTTTTCAATTAGGCAGGAAAATGAGACTTCGGCTTCTGTTTGTTTTCTTTATTTCATCAGGGAGAGGGAGGCCGATCAGAAAAAAAAAGCATGACAGAAGTGGCTTTGTTGGCTTTTTTGATTTGCATGTGTTGTCCTTATTGAAAACCATGTTCGGTCATGTCTGAACAGATTCATTTCTGAATTAATTTCAGTGCTTAAATACCTGGAAAAGTTCAGTGAACATTTGGTACAGCAGTAAAGGCTGCTGAGCTGCAACAAATAATCAATTAATCCATTAGATTAACTTATTTGATACTTGATTAATTCAATCAATTTAATTTATAAAGCCCAATATCACAAATCACAATTTGCCTCAGAGGGCTTTACAGCATACAACATCCCTCTGTTCTTTGGACCCTCACAGCGGATAAGGAAAAACTCTCCAAGAAAAATGTTGTTGTTATTTACAATTGCCTCTGTAGATTTATTTCAAG
Source organism: Cephalopholis sonnerati (assembly GCA_019142605.1). Lineage (NCBI taxonomy): Eukaryota > Metazoa > Chordata > Actinopteri > Perciformes > Serranidae > Cephalopholis > Cephalopholis sonnerati. Next base: position 23,540,365 of record JAGQAX010000007.1, read on the forward strand.
TGTCTTTACTGAAGTCATCACTGCTCAGTGTATGAAATTTTGAACTGGTTACCACTCAGTGCTCGCAGACACTACCATTGGCTCCAGTTCAAATGTATCCATTTCCATTATCCTACTTATTTAAAACACTACCTAACACCATATATATTCTCTGACTCACTTAGACTACTCAACAACCCTATTTCTTAGCTCCCAAAATTAACAAAGAAATTGGCAGACGTGCCTTTAAATTCAAAGCTCCGTCGGACTGGAATCATTTGCCCGTAAACATAAGAACTTAAGAATTTATGATCCTTTCTTAAAACATCATATTACTGTCTCTGATGGATAATGTCTTCCTGCCCTCTTGTATGGTGAGGCATGCTACTATTGTTATCATTAGTATTAGTATATTAGGTTTGGAGTTTGCATGTTCTCCCTGTGTCAGCGTGGGTACTCCAGCTTCCTCCCACAGTCCAAAGACATGCAGGTTAATTGGTGACTCTAAATTGGCCGTAGGTGTGAATGTGAGTGTGAATGGTTGTCTGTCTCTATGTGTCAGCCCTGTGATAGTCTGGCGACCTGTCCAGGGTGTACCCTGCCTCTCGCCCAGTGTCAGCTGGGATAGGCTCCACCCCCCCGCGACCCCTACAGGATAAGTGGTTATGGAAAATGAATGAACAAATGAGTATTAATGTTACTATTATATTGACAACCCAGGTGTCTTTGTGGCATATGCATCCTTTTTATTCTGTGCAGGTATTGTAGGCTTATGGGAATGATGGGGGTGTGTCGGTAAATTCAGAACCATATATTTATGTTTTATGTTGTGATTGTGTCCATTGTAATTGAGCATCTTGTATGTTTTGTGTTGGACCCCCTTGAAAATTAGATGGTTTATTTCAAGGAGCCATCTGCTAATAAACCTTCACAATTGGTTTGGGTAGTTTTCTAAGAAAAAAAAAGTGAAAGTTCTCTAATTCTAGCTCCTTGAATGTGAAAATTACTGGTTTCTTTATGCCACTATGATATTAAATTGACAATCTTTTGGTTATGGACAGAAAAAAATTGCATGAGAATGTCATCCTGGGCTTTGTGAAACACTCATCAACATTTTCCACCAATTTGGAGCATTTTATAGACCAAACAATTTATTTATCAATTGAAAAAATAATTGGCAGATAAATTGACAAAGAAATTGTTTGTTGCACCCTACTGCTGACAGCAATAGCCAAAATCACTTAATATAATATGACAATAATATAATATATAATATAACAAGTGATACAGCAATTATTAACCTGATACAAAACACATCACAGGCAGGTGCAGCATCAGATTCTATTTTTAATGTATTGGAAGTGGTCCCATTTGTTTCCTTGGATTGAATACATGCAATTAACTTTTAAATTCAGAACCCATTTGATTTATGAAGATGGCTGCCAAAGAGACTTTGAAAAAATGGAAACATTGGTTTGGGGGTTTGTTATACTCTCAACTTTCCAAAAATGTATAGTTTATAAACTTCCCAAAGATTTTGAAATCAGGACATTGTGAACCTGACTATAACTTCATATTTGATCAGGTGACATAATGTGACAACACATGTAATCATCATAAATCTGATACATCCGTTAAATAAACTTAAAGAACTTCACACAATTTTGAACGAGACCAAGGGGCTCCCTCAGATGGGTGGATGGAAGGATGGATGTCATAGATATTAACGGTTTAAAAAGAAATGCTTGCAAATGCATACTGCGAAAACAAACTCTATTATTCTACTGTGTTCAATATCACATGGAAACACTATGTTAGTAGGAGACTAACCTGTCAGCATTTGAACAAGAACCGGACGATTTTTATCATTTCTGCTCGTGCATTTTTGACATTTTCTAAAGTACTTTCATTGGTACAGTCATGCAATATTTATCTGCTCGAGGGAGACATTTGTCGCTTACAATAAAGGAAATAATGGAAGTTTGGAGCTATGTGATGTCTGCGGGACACAAAATGATATGTTGAGAGCAATATGTGTGTATTTTTCACTACGTTCCCATAAGTATCTAAATGGCTTCAGCGTACACATAACTCAGCGCTGGCCTATCTCCCCACTCTATCAGTTTTATTGACAATGACTGCATTCCTTAAATACGACATATACATTTATCGCACAGATCCCATTACAAGCCCAAATGATAGCCGGTGCAATAGACCAAACTATGGTGGGAATGCACAGAAGGCTATAAAAGTGTAGTGGGAATTTAATATGTATCACACTGAAGAGGGAAACACATATACAGCCTCTCCTACACACATATGCACACAAAATCATAGCCGCAGACACATATCAGAATTGACAGGGTAATGGTTTCTTGCATTTAGTGACAGAGAAATGCATTATGACCTCAGTGAACCTCCTACCACTGGCTCCAAGTGATGCCAAAATATAACACGCACACACACGCAAACATGAAACCCTGTGGCATTGTAGCCCCCTGAAAGCACCCTCATTCCCACTGTTACTGCCCCACCATAAAACCTCTCTTACATGTGAACATGGGGGAGTGCCCTTAATACACACACATGCACGCACACAGTGCAGGCCTTAAAATGTCTTCATAGTGAACACACACTGAAAGAGAGTTTCCTTCCTCTGTGTAAGAACTGAAGACCTTGTGTCCCTCCAAAGCTTGTCCTCAGGCTAAACAATAAAAGCACATTCAGGTGAAACCAAAAAAACAAAACAAAACCAAAAAAAGAATTAACAAACTGCCATTTTAGTTGTAATTGTGGAGTTTTATAGGGTTGTTTAGCTTATTTGGAGATTTTTCCAGGGCTGAATGAAACGCTCACTGTGTGTTTGTTGTTTTTATACACGAATTAGGAGCGTGCATGTCTCTTTATGAGCGCAGCAATTTAAAGTTTTATACACCTACTTGGAATGTGAGGGTATAAAAGTGAATGTGCAGTTAACTAAGAGAGAAGAATGGGTTTATTGTCCCCTTCTTTTACAGCGCAGTGATGATATATATACAGTATGCAGAAAACGGGAGTTTTGGCCTGTAAATTGCAAAGCTTTGTCTCAGTAGTTTATTGTTAACGTCACCTCCAATCTCACCCCGGCATAATCAATAAAACTTAATCACTGCCTTAAGATAATGGAGGGAAAAAGAAGGAGGGAAGGAGGAACAGTGTGGCAAAGAGCAGGGTTTTTTTACTTCTTTTATGCAAAAGTGAATTTCTGCATTGCTTTGCAGCTACAGCTGTTTGTATGGGTGTAAATGCTACTTGGCTAACACAGGGTATGTGGTAATATGAGCTGTATCCATTTTGTCTTTCAGTACTTAGCATTTGTTCAGAGACTAAATTAGTGTTAAGATTCTTTCTCAGCTTTGCATAGTGTCTTTTGTCCTGGTAGTTGAGTTGCTGAATCAGCCCAATGATACATGGAAAACAAGCAGGCAGACAAAAATCCTAACACACAAATAGGTATTATTCATGATACATTTACCTATATTTTGAGTATTATAATTAAGGGGAAAAAAACTGTTTAGCAAAGTGGTGCATAACACAAAAATATGCCTCTTAATTTCAGTGCCAAGGTTTAAAGCGGGATCTGTACCTCTGCATCAAATTGATGCCGTACGCTATGCTGTAGCCTGATTAGCACATCGCCAGAAACAGCGACACAGACCTCCTGTCTATTTTTGTAAGCTGAAACCATTTCCCTCAGTGGAAGCAAAGCTTTTATTTACTTTAATTTCACAGATAAAAAACTAAAATTGTGAAGACAAAAAAGCCTCCACAAATCCTGACTTCATATGAGCAGAGGAAATCTCTGCTAGTCCCTAGGCTAATTGATACAATGTAAAATGCCATAGGCTTGTGCTAATAACAGTAGCATGTTATATTTGTTTGGAAATCATCTTTAGTATAAGACAGTTGTTTTGTCAGGTGAACCTTGTGAGCTGTAATAGAGCCGAATTTTGTAACATTACCTTTGTTAAATGTTGCTGTTGTCCCTGGCTCCTTATGAGTATTGGAAAAGTCCGCTAGCTGCTTGGCTAGTCTATACAATGTAAAATGCCATAGGCTTGTGCTAATAACATTAGCATGTTGTATCTGTGGGGAAAATGTGTCCAGCAAAAGACAAATGCTTTGTCTGTGAATGCTGCGAGTTATAGTGAAGCTGATTTGTGTACTTGTGTTTGAAACTGTTGCTATGAAGCCATGTTTAATGTGTGTTTTGAATGAACTAAACTTTACAACACTTCTAAGAAACCCTAGACGCCAACTAGTATTTTGGAGTTGTAACTGTAGAGTGACACAGACACACCACCACACAAGTATAAATGCTCACAACGGCGTAGGCCATGTGTGTAGGCTATGGCATAGGCTCTGCATAGAGTTGACGCACAAGTATAAATCTGCCAAAGGCAAAAGTCTCGTTATTTATTTCTAATCCAGCACATATTGAAGAGTTGTTAACTTTCATATCATATTGTACCTTTAAAAAACAAAAACAAACAAACAAAAAACAATCTGGACTGATAACCAGCAGCTACAGGAAAGAGGACAAATAGTATTTTTGTGCATGTCTTTCCCATTAATGTTGAATGTTGTTTTTGGTACAGAGTAAACTGCTCAGCTTTCCATGTGCTGTAGTGTGTGCAGTATGTTGAGTAAGGTGAGGGTGATGATCAGAGAATATTAATGTGCGGTGCTGAGGTATTAGGAATGAGTATAAGTCAATACAACTTGTAACAGCATAAATTGAACACGTCCATGTGTTTTTGTGCCCACGCTTCTATGTTGCTCCCAAAACTGCTGACCCTGTGCATGTGGAAAAGCAGGACTCCACAGACTGCAGCAGAGGGGGAGCAGAAGCCTTTGATACACACATATACACACACACACATACACAAACAGCTTTGATCACTTCCAAATGTCTGCATTGAAAGAGAAATATATATATTCATCAACCGCCTTTTTGTGCCTCTCTGTAGGTGAAATGTCTCTCTGCTTTTTTGTGCAACACTGAGCGAGTCCTATGATGTTTTTGATCGGTGTGAGACTGTGTGTGTATGTGTACTTATACAGTGAGGCATTGAACATTCAAATACCCCACTATCTATGTTGTGTTTATTACGGATGTGACTGCTGTTTGACTACATTGAACCAAAATCTATAATTTCCATATTTAAAACTTGTGCAAAAGAACCAAGTCCTGTATTCCATGACATGTTATCGGTCTATATGTAAAACTGGTGAGGAGCATGCACTTAATCCCATGCACTTTGCTTATAGGCCACACAGAGGAGTAGAGGATGCCACAATCACATTGTTTAACTTATTTGTTTAACGCTTGCAGGGCAATGCTAGATTTTTATTTGTTGAGTGCATTTAGAACTATTCAACCCCATATTTTAATCAGGAGGCTTTTAGAATATGACTTAACCCTCTGAAAGCTGGATTGACATAATTTTTCTTGTGCTGCTTTCAGGCGCCTTTTGCAAGTACCTTCGAACCTTAAGCAAATTGGTGGTATATTGAGCAACTTGGTAAGAAATGTCCCACAAATTGCAAAAAAAATGAATGGATAAAAAATAAAAAATACTGGGGAAAAAAGAAAAAGCTAGGGGAAAAACAACCTTTATAATTATAATTATTAATTTTTAAAAGTATGTTACAACTTTACTACAATTTTTAAGTACTCTTTCCGGGTCATTTCCATGTTTGTTTGTTTTTAACTTTCTTTCTATTTCTTTTTTCTTTACAAATTTTCTTGTTTTTAATTTTCTCTTTTTATTAATTTCTTGCTCACTTTTGAGTTATTTCTTCTTCTTTAATTGTTAATTGCTGTCTTCCAATGTTTTTGACAGAAATCAAACCAATTTGCTCAGGTTTCAAAGGGTTAAGTAACAATCTTGCCGGCTGGATTTTTAACTTCGTAACTATAGGACACAAAGAGTTCGGGGAAATGGAATTCTGTCTGACCAAGTTTGCTCCGTCACTAGCTCCCCACAAGGATGTATGCTTTCTCCTCGATTATTTATCCCCTACAAAACATGTGTCAGAGCAAATGTAACAAAATAAAGGACCACCCTAAACTATGGAGACAATTCTGTTGCTGTTATGAGGCTCCAGGACAGTGACACCAACATCAGCCTGGTCATGGACGACTCACCTACCTTCAATTAAACATATCTAAAACTAAAGCAGTGATAGTTGACTTTAGAGGGCATGCCGACACACAAGAAGTCACATCCTTTAAGAGTCACACAGTGGACTGTGTGCAATCTCACAAATATCTTGGGACATGTAGTGACTCAAAACTCTTTGAAGCAATTTATAAAGCCATGTGCAAAAAGGGACACCAGTGAACTGTCCCATTTCCTCACTGACAAAACTATCATGACCATACTCTATCATGTTTTTATTTAATGGACTTTATCTTTTTCTTTGGCGTCATGGTTTGGAGACCTATCTTTAAAGAACAGAAACTCTCTGAGTCAAATTGTTAAATGGTCTAGTGAGCTGATTGGTGTTTCGCAGTGTCCCTGTACAACCAGAGAGTTACAGTGCATAACCGGCTCAGTTTGAAACGACTCCCACCCTTTGCACAGTGAATTTCTGGACGGAGGTTTATAGTCCTGAGGAGTAGAACAAAGTGGTATAAAAACAGCCTTGCTCCAGCAGCCATCACTCACATGAACAAGTTGTAGCAGCCTTGCACAGATGCTGCAGACACAACTTTTATTTATTTAATAGTGATTAGTGGAGCCTGAGTGCTTTTCATCATGTCTGTCTATTGTCTGGGATGGATGCCTCATACTGCAAAGCATATCTACCTAGGCGTACGAATAAAGTAACCTTACCTTTACCTTGCCTTATCCATGGTCAGAAAACCCTCTAACTAAATACAATGTTATTTTTGCAGTGGAGCAGTGCACGGTCCATCTGCTTTAAAGATCTCTTCAGAAATATTAGAAATGCATTCATGAATTTGGCACTCATCAGAATCAGTTGATGTTGGTTAGACACTCTACTTTTGCAGATGAAAAGCTGATTGTTAAAAAAAAAGGTGTGGCAGAGAGTGTAGTCATGGCTGCCTGATCTCATCAGCACATGCCTCTGAGGGAGTTTACTGTTCTGTCTGGCCCCATGAACACTCAAGATGGTGTTGTTGAGTCAGCTTACTTGTTGCATTTCGATTCCCGGCATGGTCTGTTTATAAAACTGGACGCGCTGCCTTGCGGCAAGGAGTGGTTGATTTACTCTGCAGACATACAACCCTGATACATAAAAAAAAACTCTTCCAAAAGTGTGTTTTTGGTTGAAAAAAAACACAACTTTGAAACTCTCCCTTAGCTTAGAGAAATCCTCATACCACACTACCACAGGGCCCGAGCTCAGACCAGAGAATACTGTCTGTCTAACAATGGAGACGTGAGGAGTAAATTCAATTCATGCACTTTGTTTGCTCTTTTGTACGATTTTATTGACCAAGGAAGGAATGCAAGAATTCCTCCCAATTCCAAGTTTAATCAGAATATTACAGAGTGTAACATTCAAAACAGAGCTAACTGAATAGAAGATTTTTGGGCGTCATAGTCACGAGTGTTATTGACTTTAGCCTCACTTCTAAACTCTTTTGCTTTTTCTCTCAGAACCTCTTGTCAGATGCCATCTAGAAGTGTGCAGTGATGCATTCAAGCATTCTGGCGCCGGACTATACAATCTACCTGCTTGTAATTGCCTAAAACATTTTTCCCTCCTCTATCTCTCAGGCATTTGGTTAATGTATCTTGTATCTGATAGTGTTTCCACATTGTTTCTTTGCCTTGGCAGGTTGGATGTTTGCTTTTCATGGGTGTGAAGGGTCTTGACTATAATTGAATTGGATTGTGGAGTTCATTCCAGACTTTGAAAAAAAACTGATCCATGAATGAGTAGAAATGCAAATCATCAACTTGCAAACACACAAACACACACACACACACGACAGAGGCACGACACTGAAATACGCATGCACACATAAACACGTGGAAACTAAATAATCAGCTGTCACTCGCGCCGCTCGTGTCGAGCTCTGTCTTCTCAGCAGCTTTTTGCTTCGCTGCTTTACTGACTCAACATCACTTTAAACAGTTTGGACGTTTCAATATTTTCACTCTCAGTAAGTGTTTTGTGATCTCTCTCTTTGTCTGTTGCTCTCACTTTCAGCCACTCTCATCTGTCTTTTGTTCTTTTGTCCACTATTTTTGCTTTTAGTCTCAGTAGTCCTGGCTCTCCAGCAAACGGACCTTTTCTCTCTTGATGAACGAATTATTCAAGCTGAAAACCTTTACTGATGTACATTGTATAATTTGTTGAGAACAAAATGACGTAACAACGGTCAATGGAAACCAATATCATCAACCCACTGAGGACTGGACTCAAAATCCCACCGAAAATCAAAGCGAAAAATTTAGATCACAGGCTGGTTCAACTTGCCTGAGTTTTATCACAGCACCTCATAATATGACTCAGTAGTGTGTATGGCCCTCATGTGCCTGTAGCACTCCCGACAACGTCTGGGCAGGCATCATGATTAAGTGTTGCCTTAATTTTTTTGAGCAGTGTATATATATATTTTTTTCATTTACACAGAGGGGTCTTCAACTACATTTATCCAAGGGACAGAATGTTCTACGTGAGTGAGGGGGCTGGAGTTTAATGAAAAATAAAAGTTAAATAAGATTAAATTAAATTAAGTTAAAGTAAATTAAATTAATAAAATAAGGCCTAATTGTCATTATTTAATATTTTCACTTTCTCACAAGATGATGAAAACAAATTTTTAAAAATATTTTTTTATTTGCCTATATCAGTGGCGGAAAAGGTTCCTAAAAACATGGGAAATCCATGATGAGAACTACATACTTGACTAGAAAATGCTTTGTTTCAGCTTTACCTATCTAAGGCTACGACTATGAAGTGCACAACCAGCAAAGCAAGCACAGCTTTGTGAGTAAGGTAGCCTACACTCCTGCACTCACTCAGCAGCTGCCACGTTCCTGCAAACCATGGGTACGTTACATTTGTACATTTCATATGTATCAATGTTTCCAATGTGACGTATTACATATATGAGCTGACTTTGTCATCTAAAGTTGGAGGGAAGGGAGGACATGATACCTGGGCGAGACTTCTGCCAAGCTGCAGACTTGCGAACCACTGTTCAGGACCAACTAACAACAAAAACAGTTGCTGTTTTGCAACACTTTGCTGCTTTTTCAGTTGGGATTGATTCAGGTGGTTTTTAGGATGACATCACTGCATTTTGAGTGGGGATTGTGCCTCCAATATTGGGCATTTTTTAGCAAGAAAAAACTGTCTTTCCAGTAGAGATTGTGCCTCCAACAGGGGGTGTCTTCTAGTGAGCTCACTTGAGATTTTCCTAACCATGACAAAGTGGTTTGTGTGAATTTGAATTTTATTAGCACTCAAAATGTGATAAAAACAAGTATATAAAAATAGACATGGCAGAGATTGTGCAGGAGAGGTCAGAAACCAGAAGGGGCTTATGGTGAAAACCTTCCCTTTAGATTTCAAATCTATTCTACAACAAATGATATTTCTCTCCTAAACATTAGACCTTAGCAGACAGAACAAGAAGATATAATAATCATAAATTAAACAGACACATACACATAACTTATAAACATAACTAATACATTAACTATGGTGCAGGTGCTTTTTCATATCAGATTTAAATGAGAGTAATGATGGACAGGTTTTAATGAAGTGAGGACTGTTGTTCCAGAGTAATGATCTTCTGTATTCCAAAGCATATTGACAAAGTGTTGTGTGGTAATAGGGAAGATAAATATCCTCTGCTTGTCTTGATGGATATAAATGGACATCAGAGTTCATTAAGAGAAAGTTGTGAGATACACCTGGTGAGCTGTGTTTTTGAAACATACATTTATACATTAAGATATTTGTTTGACAAACGTTAATGTTAAAAATAGACAGCAGATTTTATTTGTTGATCAGAGGAGCCAATGATTCCCAACGATTTGCTGCTGTTGCCAATCAGACACATTTCTTTTGGATTAAAATGATTTTTTGCAGGGAAGAAAGAGATGTACTCACCCAAATGATGTCACAGTATGGTATGTATGGATACATTAAACTGTAGTAGAGTGTTAGTAGACAGGATTCACTATCAAGTTTTTTAATGATGCCAAATGACTTCATAGTTTTTTACACACCAACTCAATGTTGTCTTTCCAGGACAGTTGTTCATCTACTAATGTGCCTAAACACAACCACGCATTAACCACTGCATTGTCAGAATGTGCAGTTTCACCTCAGTTGTTATTGGAGTTACTACAATATAGGAGGAAAAAGAAAGCTAGATATTCTAACTACTGGAACACAGTTTTTACCTCCTCACATATTCTGAATTCATTAATACTCAGTGGGCCAGATGGGAAGCTTGAGGGCCACTGTGTGGCCCGCAGGTTGCCCGTTGATGAACACTGCTATAGCGTAATTGATTAAAAACTGAAACATGCAACTTTCCGATATCGTATTATCCCCTTTATTCCTCTTAGAAGATTTGACTTTTAAGTTTTACAGCCGTTGGCATTCCTGGCATAACTACAGTGGAATAAGTATTGATCTGATGCTGTGCTTCCATACTGTGTCTCACATGCTCACTTTTGTCTCTAGCATTCAAACTTTGCTTGTTTGCTTTCTCCTTCTGTGTCTTTTATTTGCAGTTTTTTTTTTTTTTACCCATAATCTTAATTCATGCTGCGATCTCAAAGTGCACGAGGTTACTTTGGCCAGTAGCCAACATGTGCACAGTTAGTTTTTTTCTCTGCTTACTTAGGCTCACTGTAGTCTATTAGTAGCATCAGCCATTTGGGCACGAGTTAGGCTTGTAGAATGCGGAATGCCAAAATGATAAATTACTATGTTGCAGTGTTTACAGAATGCTTAAGTACACCGCTCAGTTGGTAGGGCTTCATATTTACTCTTTTATATCTTGACACACACATATGCACATACACACACATCGCGTGGCTGCTCACCCCTGCAGACTGAAGACCGCCAAAGCAGCTGGCCAAACTGATAGGGCAATTCATCAGACAGACACACAAAAACACACAAAGAGAAAGTGTACAGAGGAGGGGATTAAGATAGAAACAGGTTAACAGATCAACACGGAGACAAATTACGCTGGAAGGATTTGAGATGAAATAAAACTATTGTTAAAGTGAACAATGATGAGGCAGCTCAGTGGAGCTCCCACCTCACCAAACTTTCCCTCCAGCAATTCTTTCTGCACAAACACAGAAGTAAGAGACACGCTGGCTTTGATGCCGTAGCTTGATGTTTGTCTTTTGTTATTTCCTCCTGATTTTAATCTCTTTAGTTCTCCGTTACACAGCTGATTACAGAAGGTGTTTTTACTGTAACTACACATGAATCCCTTGACGGTGTAGCTGTGTGTGGCCGATTTACTCCAGATAGAAGACAGGAGGGCTAATTCTGTACTAATGAGGATTTTGACTGGTCTTGACCCCAATTAAGGTGCCTTGTTCGATTTTTAGAAGACCCCAGTGAGAATCCTGCTTGCGAGTTTTTCTTGGTAGAATCCACTGATCTCGAAAATTTCTGCGTGACTCAAACATTGCATGAGATTAAAGTTTAATAGACTCTCATAATGCCCATTAATTGGCTGGTTTGAATTCTTCACAGCGCAGCGTGCGTCATATCAGACAACCTCTGCTGGCATGGCTGCTGAAACATCTGAAACAGTATGTTGGGGTGAGCATGTGTTCTGGCCCGTTTCTTTTTGTTTAAACGATTCACAATTGAAACTGAGTCAGCCCTAATTATTTCTCTTGGGCGTGACAACCACTTCACACCATCCCTAATGTTTTTTTTTTCCTGAGAGCCTCCTCGTCGTAGTCAGAAGTGAGTGGAATTCAGCTGTGACCTCTCAGATGAACTGTGTCTACCACACTGCTGAATCATTTGGAATGGTCAGAAACAGTATGGAAATTCTCTTGTAGCTCAAAATTAGGCTGCCCAGACTCGGTTCACTCGAACCGGGGAATGTGTTGGGTGCTTGATGGAGCACAGAGTAGACCTCCTCAGTGTGGAAAATCGGCACATCCTCTGCTCCCGGCTGTTTTTAAATGAGAATTTTTGCACAGAATTTTCATTTTAATGCACACTCATCTCAATGTGCCTGAACATTCAGTTGTTAGCGCATTCACCACCTCTAAAGGAATTAACTTCTGTGTGACTCAAATTCTTCTCTTATTCATCGTTACTTATTTTACTTTGTGAGCTCCCACATTGTGGGTCAGTGTTGGCACACAGACAGAGAGCTTTACCAAACATTTATATAGAGGAGAGAGGCATCACTTAATATAATGCAGCTTCTAATGTTCTCCCTTAGGATGCTGTTTAATGATTGTCTTACGAACACAAACTTGGCTGTTGTTAGTGTGTCTTTTTGCAGAGATGCTTGCTTAGAGAGTTGAAACATTTATCAATTAATTGATCCCTGATCAGTCGATGGACTGAAAATTTATTTGCGGCTTTTGGTAATTAATTGTTTGTCATTTTCAAGCAAAAAGCCAAGCATTCCCTGGTTACAGCTGCCTAATTATTGGGATTTGCTGTGTTATTTTGTCTCATGTTATTGTAAACTGAATCTTCCTCCATTTTAAACTGCTGATTGGACAAAACTAGCAACTTTTAATTTGTTCAACTAAAATTGAAAGCAGTTTTTGTAGAGGATGCTAATATACATTAAGGTACAGCTAGATGATACAGAGAAAATCAAATATCATGTTTTTTTTTTAATAAAATCTACCTTTTATCAATATTGCGACAATAATAATGACTAAGTGGGTAAAGGCAAATAATAGAACAGCTAGAACAGTCCGGTAAGTTCAGAAAATTACATCACTTTACTGTAATGCAGCCTTTAAAATCAGGAAGAGGCAACACTGACAATATAACAATAGGGTAGAATGGAGCGCGAGATGGATCGGCAGTTTGGTGCAACCTCTGCAGTGATGCGGGCGCTGCACTGGACTGTTGCGGTGAAGAGGGAGCTGAGCCGGAAGACAAAGCTTTTGATGTGCTGGTCTATCTACATCCCAACCCTCACCTATGGTCATGAGCTCTGGGTAGTGACCGAAAGAATGAGGAGGCCCAAGGGTAGACCCAGAACACGCTGGAGGGATTACATATCTCATCTGGCCTGGGAACGCCTTGAGGTCCCCCAGTCTGGGGTGTTTTACTAGGCCTGCTGCCGCCTGACCTAGCCCTAGATAAGCAGGTGAAAATGGATGGATGTTTGGTAAAACACTCTTGCTCATACTCCTGTTGGCCTGGTAGCGACTTTAGCAGTTGCCCGCACTTCTCAGCTGTCATCTGCTTTTTGCCTCTGCACACAACTAAACTCTGTTGGGTGAAATGAAAGACTTCGATGCATGTTCTGCTCATTTGCATTGCCTCTGATGCCTTACTTGAGTAGCACGCTAACGTTACCAGTTGTGCTTTATAAAGTGAACAAACAGTGCTTTCTCAGAATGTCCCTTTGCTGTAAGGTGCAGCCTGTTGCTAACTCACTGAGATTTTGAATTAAAGAGATTATTGTAGATGAAATATTTATTGAATGAGCCATGATAGCCTTAGTACACAGTTAAATTGTGTTATGGTGTTGGTTACTGATAGAATAGTTCCAAGTATGCAAAGTAGCGGCTGGCCTGACATCCCAAATTTCTCGCTGTTCAAGAATTCACCCAAGAATGCCTATAAAACAGCTGTAATATAAAACTAAAGTATCATAGCAGTCCGTTGCTATCTCTTTCACTTCTTGAGTTTATTCTTCAGCTTCAGTGTTTGGTACTACATGACTGAGGCACTTGTGCAACAATAGGGAGGAAGGAGAAATAGAAACTAAATGAGACATACTGTATGTGAGCACGCTCATGGGAATACAGATGCAGACTGAGCGATACAGCAGGAGACAGTGTACAGCAGAACAAACGAACCAGAGAGTGAATAATAGAACAAGAGGACGAGCAAAGCAAAGAGAGGAGTGCTGTGTCGAGTTTGCTCAAAAAAAATAAAAAAATGTAATCCTACCATGCCACCTGAAAATGCAACAGATCTGTTCTTATCCCAGTTTTACAGCACATCAAATGCTTTTTTTTTGCGCTTGAATCCAACAATAGAGTAATTCTCCCTTCATGTCTTACTGAGATTTACATCAGCCGTAAGATCTTCACCAACACAGACACAATGGCTGTCTGCGCTTTCATTCAGATTGATTTGTTAGTGGTCGCTGCTAGTTTATGTGCTGTCCCTGTTTCAGTTGTTTTCGAGATGTAAATTTGCAAAACAAAAAGCATAGCCATTTAAAAACCATCTGCAATTCTGAAACTTTTATTTTCTCATGGAAAAAAAAACTTCTACTACGTTGATGTTTCCAAACGCGACCCTCCTAAATTTTAGCTTTAATTCCCTGAGCTTCCCGAAAAGTCAACATTTTCGAGAGCTTTTCCACCCAAGGAAATTTATTAGTAAAATGATGAAGCACGACTCATTATTCATATCATCTTGAGCAGTTATGACGACACTCACTGTTGGCCAGACACAGCTGAATAAACACTGGGAAATAACTAGTGCACTGATTTAAAGCCGACAATAAAAAATGTCTTCAAAATAATGAGTTAGAAATAAATCAGCCGTTTAGTTCTATTATCTCATTGATTGTTGATAAAAAGTGATTTATAAATTACTGGAAAACTCCTAAATAACACTCTATTTTTTTTTTTCTCGCAGCTTTCACCTTTGCGTCTCCTCCTTTCCTCTATTCCCTCCCTTCTTATTCTCCCTCTCCTGACAGCCAAGAAATAATTCTCAGTAAATTACTGTCTCTGTCTTTTCTTTTGTCTAGTGGTTTGAGGCTTCCACAAATTCTCCCAGAGACAAACATCAAAGATCTTCCAAACCACTTTACAATTAGACGAGAGAGGAGAAGCTTAAAATGGAAGATCTATGATTCCACTTTGAAGACCGAGCGTTCAATGAAAAATGTAGGCAGAAGAGCTGAAAGTTGTTTAGAGAGACTGAAAGTTGTGGCTTTTTTTTTCTTTTGAGGAAGAAGGAAGTTAATTATACATTATGTCTGATTACCTGAATATTTAATTTGGATGGGAATTGAGGAAGCCTGGTTGGTCTGTTTTTCACCCTCTGCTGAGGTACAAGCCTTTATATCTGGGTGTTCTAGTTTTTCAAACTTTCAAAGAGATTCAGGCGTTTGAGGTTGTTGGAATTCCCTAAAGACTGAAAGGTCAGCTGGCAGGAAGACAGGTGAGAAGTCCAAAACAGACACAGGAAAAAGTCATACAGGGGGAAAGAAGGAGCAGTCGGACATGCTCACAGTAAAGTCAGTCAGGATAATGGTAGATTATTTGATTATACTTTATGTAAATCAAACAGGATGACGAGCACATAGGTGCACATACTGAATAATATTTCTTCCAAATGTGAGTTTGACAGTTCTATGAGGCTGCACTTACACACAGTAATGCTTTGAGGTTGACTGACAATGCTAACATGGACTGCTAATAGAAACACTGAAGTAACGTACTGTTAGCTGTTAGCGGTTGGTATAGCAATGTCACTTTAGCTTCGACAAGCAAAAATTTTGTTGTATTTCCAGAGTCACATATATGCGCAGTAAAGCCTGGACCTCACTGTCCGTCCATTTGTCCATGTTTTCTCCCATTTTTTTTTTTTTACATTACGAGCTTTTGTTTTGTGTTGTTCACACAGCTAACAGGTTTGCCAGTGCTGCGTTGGCTGTATTCTACCAATCAACTTACATTTATGTCTGGACCAATCATTGCACACCTACCTCACTCATGGTTCCTCTTGTGCTGGGAGAGTACTCAGAAACAGGAGCTTAAAAAGTCTCAAAACAGCACTGGAAGAACTAGAAACATTGGCTCTGGCAGCGCAAACACAACAAAAAGGGGGGTTCCTAGAATTAGGTCCCTAAGGGTTAACCCTAACCCTAACCCTAACCCTAACCCTTGTTGTGCCCAAGGCAAACTAAAGAGTAAGTCAAAATCTCAAGGCACACTTGTATTTATACGTCTGCACAATAGATCCTATAACGTGTGTTATCACTCTTATCACGACACAAGACATTAAAAACAAGAAAAAATCCGACAGGTAGCTTTCGTTATACTGTCTACTGACATACTGTCTTTTCTTTCGATTGTAGGTCGTCTTTGCTGGTGCTTTGTTCAATCTAGTAATTGTAATTAGCTCCATACAATAAAGCGATCCATTGTTCCACTCACGGCTCTCTCCTTTTAAATGTTATCATCCCTCGCACTGGCTGCTTATCAGGGCTTTTGATGTGTCACACACTTACAATTCCCACGTGCAAACGGCGACAAATAGGTTCCCCGTGAAGGTTTTTTAAATTAAATAAAATTAATTACATTTTTTTTTTTTTTTTTTTTTTAAGCTAGAGTTTGCCCCTTTTTTAGGAGATGGGTGCACACAACATACTGATACAGTCAATTAAAAATTCATTCATAACTTTTTGTATAAGCCCAGTTGAATACTGCAATAATAATGCGTAGTTATCACAAATTCCCAGGGCACATCTGGATTGGCAACACGGCACAGCATTTGAGAAGCACTGCCATAGAGCTATGAAAAAGTTCCTCCAGTCCAAAAGCACCTTATAATTACCATTGGGTCTGGGACAGTAGACAATGTTATCGCGATTAAAAAAAATACTTAAGTCAATTATGGTGATTTTCCATTATCAGAATTACCTGTGAATATCCTCATCACAGGGAGAACAGACATAGAATTCTGCTAATTTTTTTTCAGTTTATTTATCCTTTCTATATGCAGGGGGCACGTAATGATTTACAGTTACCTTACTCATGATTTCTCGTTCATTGGTTTGGTTGGTTGTTGGTTTTAGTGCCATTTTAAGAGTTTTAAGCATATTTTGACGATGATCTGGATAGTGTCATGCACTGCAATTATTTTGGTGAGGAAAATGGTGTCATGAAATTTTCATATCATCCCTTGCTTATTCACTCTCTTAGTTTAGTGTGTAACACTTGTCACACACTGCATTACATCATCGCTAAGCAGACATTAGTAGGTCTTGTCCTCTGGGAACCATGAATACAAAATTTGATGACAATCCATCTATAGCAGACTGACCAGTGGACAGACTCTGCCATCCATAGAGCTTTGCTGCTAGTCTGAATAAAGCCTATACCTTTCTAATTATGTGTATATCTCTAATGTATCCACCTACAGACATAAAAATAAACAGTTACACAAATATATTTCATTGAACAGAGCTCACAGGCGGTGGAAGACAGAGGTGAGTGCCACCGTATATTTCTAGTGTATCTCAGTATTGGCAGCTAAACATAGATTAGTCATTAGCAGAGGGCAATGCTAGTTCAAGAGCGACAGAGCAACGGTTTCCTAGCAAGCATGAATATATATGGAAAGGACATGAGGAAGAGAGATGTGTACAACTTTGCAGAAAAACAAATCCCGCCAGATTGACAGAAAGAAGGGCAGGCAGACAGATAATCATACATAATCATACACTCAAACAAGAGCTAAAGGGAAGTTTTTGCACATTTCAGTATGTCATCCTTCCATCCATGCCTGTCTACTGCAAATCAGTGTTTCGTGGCACTGTGAAAAACTGTGAAATGAAGAGATGGGTCGAAGAGAGAGGCCATTTATATGAGAGGAGAAAAAGCAAGAATTTGTAGGTACAAGTAAAATTGTAGGCAAGCAGATACAGATTGGACACACTTGTACAATTCAATCTATTACAGCAACCCCACAAACTAAGACCTCAGAAATTACCATAGAATTATCCAGTTTCTCTTTGACACAGTCAGACACACACTGAACAGTGTAAGCTTCATAAATCTGTTGCAGGGCTGGGCTGGGCTGTTGTATCGACTTACATTAGACTGCAAAAGTGTTCATGATATTGTTTTTGCGGTCTGTAGGTAGATGGAGAGCAAAGCTGCCCTGCACTCCCTCCAGGGGAAGACGTTCCCCTCAGGACATTTCCTGATTAGTTAGCAGGTAGCGGTGTCTGTCTCAGAGACGCAAATAAAGCACATTTGAACTTGAACTTGAGGGGGAGAGAGTTCAATATCTGTTTACTTGCAGTCACCTTTGTAGCAGTGCTCCATTTGTAGCTCTACTTTAGATGTTCTTCAAGCTTTTTCCTGTCAGCAACACATTTACGTATACATGCTAACAACCTGACAACTGAAACATTTTCTCGCACCTCCTCACCTTTTGACAACCTCTAGCACCTCATGTTGTGCTTGTCTTATATGAATAAGCTTGTCAAACCCATATTTTTCCTTTTATCTGTAGGGTTGTGTATCAATCTGGATTATTTTGGTGTGATTTGCCGAATGTTGGAGATATCTGCTGTAGAGATGTCTGCCTTCTGTCCAATATAATGGAAGATGGAGATGGCACTCAGCTTGTGATGCTTAAAGCTGCAAAAAATACATTTGAAAAACTCAACAGGAAAGTCTCTCTACAGATATCATGACCCGGTTACTCAACATAATCCACAGACCTTGTTGTGAGCAGTTTGATGTAGGAGCTATTTTCTTTCTACAGAACTACACCCGCCAACCGTCTCACCATACAGAAGGAAGTATATACCACAAAGCAACATTGCTGTTGAGTTTTTCACGTGTTCTCTGGATTGATAAAAAGCATGACAGTTAAGACGGAAAATGTATTTTGATTTGGGGGGACTGTCCCTTAAGAATGAAAGTAAAGGGGCTAAGACTGTATAGAGTGTGCAGTTCAAGATAATAATTCAAAACACGATCCATGTAACGGCATGTTCATTAACAATAAATATAAGTTTAATCATCATGGCTGATACTTTTACATTTACAGAATACAAAGCTGTGCATTAGGTGCTTTATGATATTAATTACAGCTGTTTTTATCCATTCATCCCAGCCAAAGCTGTAACTAACGCTGGCAGATAAACTGCAGAGATAAGCAGTGTCATGGGCATGCTGGTGCCTGCTCACACTTAATGATAGCTGCCTTGTTGATTGCTCTGAAGCCAATTACGGTGCTAGGTAATTGGGGTTGATTGCTTTGAGGCCAATTATGTCCGACTGCACACCCGGTGCTTTTATTTTTCTGTGGTAGCACATGAGGTGCCATTATTTTGTGTGGTCAAATACAGTGTGGTCTCAAATGATAACATCAAGCTCCTGTTACATGGAGACAATTTGGGTATTTTTTACTGTGACCTTTTTTTTAAAAAAAAAAAACTAAAAGTTTTCTTGGGTTCTTTGTATGCTGACTTGTGTTGCAGTAACCCATTGAAAGCCCAATTAGAGCACTGTGGTTTCAGCTATCACAGTAGTCGTATGAATGTGCTCATTATCTTGTGTGGTCATACAGTAGGTGTCATTACCATCCATTCTAGCTGAGCTGGAGGAAAGACAGTGGGTTGCAGACTTGGGGCTGGGTGGCTGAACACTGAGGTTCTGTTCACAGCTTGCACTGAAATGAGTTGTAGCTGAACAGAGTATTTTTGAACTTCAAACTGGCTGAATCTCTCTTAGAATTGGGCCAGAACTAGGTTTGAAGTCAGTGTGTGTTTATTTTACAAAAACACCATTTTATTTTTCAAATAAACAAACAATCTCTTTGCCAAAGCCAGAGCTGCTTTTTTGAAACCCGATGAAAGAACACCCTTTGTCACTTCTGCTAATACAGCCTTCAGTGTTTGCCATTTCATTGGAGCTATGTAGTGGTAAATGGTTATTTGTGTGATTGCACAACAGCTGTTATTATTTGCACTGAAGGACTTATTTATTTATTTAGGGAATACAATGGAGGTTCTTCAGTTGGAAGGTTGAGTTATAGGCTTTAGGAGTTTTTGTGACTTAAAATGACACTAAGTTATATCTTCCATGCTTTTAGCCCTTTTGTAATCACAATGTATGCACAGTATTCAACTTAAAGGTCCAGTGTGTACAATTTAGGGGGATTTATTGGCAGAATAGAACATAGCATAATAAGTATGTTTTCTTAAGTGTATTATCATCTTAAAATAAGAATCGCTGTGCTTTCATTAGCTTAGAATGAGCTGCTTATATCTACATAGGGAGTGGGTCCTGGTCTATGGAGATGGCCATGTTGCACCATCATGTTTCTACAGTAGCCCAGAGAAGAAACGTATATCTTTTTCCAACCTCTCCAGGTAACGAGTATCATTAATACACGACGTGCCCCAGCTCCAAATCCACAAAACCAGCCTGAAAATGAAGGCAATCTGAAACGACTGCATTAGAGTCAATGGAGCACAGCTGTGTTGTTGTCTGACCCTGGTCTGAGCTGGCCTGTTGCTACGTTATGATTGGCCAGTCTGCGTCCGGGGGTGGGACTTAGCAAAGGGTCAAGTCGGATCCCACTAAAATAGGTGGCCACAAATTTGTATGCTAGGCTAGCAGCAAATCGGCGACAAGCTGAATAGTGTCGAAGAAACACTAAAAACTGCTTTATCCCATGTTTTTATTGGTTTAAATCAGGGGCTATGTTTGTTGTGGAGTAGACGAGACCCCTGCAGATAATTTGGCTCCCAGTAAGTCTCCTGAACAATGAACACTGAAGGAATTCTAACCGAGAGAAGTTTCAGCTAGTTGGAATCTGCAGTTTTTACTGTGAGACGCCACTGCTCCTTTAAAAACTTTTTTTTTAAGTAAAATTATTCTTTACATTTTCCCACAGTTGGTTGTTTGACTCATTAGCAGTTTTTCTTGTGCAGTGGCAGAAAATGTAATAATTACATAGAGATATAAAATGTCACATTTGCTAATGAGATGTTGCTGAGTAACTCACAACATTTTATATTACAGTTTTTGCCAACATGCTCACTCTAACATTGTTGACTTGATTAGATCCATAATGAAAAGTGTGGCCTTACAATAATTATAAGCAACTTATGTGGTCATACAGAAAGTGCAATAATTGTGTGTGGTTGCCCTCTAAAGCTGTGTGTGGGCTTTCTTGTAGGTGTCATTATCCTCAGTGGTCACACAATAAACATCATCCTAACAGAGGAGCTTGTGGGCTCATAAAACTGAGCCAACTGTGGTAATTACATAGAAAATTCAGGAAAATTTGATATTGTCGGTCGAGAAGAGGTAGTGCACAGAAGAAGAGAGCAATGCATAGCTCAGAAAATGAAATAAAATAAAAAAAGGCATGTAGTGAAGTTGGTTGTCCAGGAGGAAAAGGCTCTGAAGCGAGGAAACATTCCTGAAAGTTCTTTGAGGCAGCTTGAAAGACTTTCGGGCATAGTTAAAGCCTTGATGTGCTCACAAAAACAAGATGATATATTGGCAACACAGTGAGTGAGTGTAAGCAGGTAATTCAAAGAGGAAGAAGTCCAAACTGTTTTGTTTTTTCAGGGAGTTTGCATTTAGTCCCAAACTTTTCCACTTAGTGATTCTACTTTTTTCATAGATGATACAGTGCTACAGACCTAAAAGCTCGGACTAAGTGAACACATGCGTTTATAGCTGACTGTTCACTGGTTGGAGAGAGAGGAAGACTGAGATTGTTGGGGATGAAGCAAGCATCAGGGAGAGTGAGAGATGTGTGCATACGGGAAGTAGGGGATGCTAGAGGGAGTAAGGAGCGAGAGGGATGAGAAAGAAAGACACAAATAGCACTGCTAAAGGACTCTCAGAGATGTTTCCCACAGGGGCGAGGCTGATGTAATATTTAGAGGTACAAGGGGCACTGGTGTCACCTCCACTAGCTTTTAGACCTCTCTGAATAGCAGTCAAACACCGCCAACTCCCCTGGTGCAAAATGGCTGCACACAAGTGAAGTGACATCAAGCAAAAGCAAAGCACAGGTTATAGACTATTTATGCAAGTATGCAGCCCCCTAGCTAGCTCAGTGTAAGTGCAGCTCCACAGCGGCACATCCACCTGTTCTGCAACTTCTGTCTATCTCGGCAGTATTTCAACATCCACAGCTCACACTGACTCGCTGCCAAATCGTCGATTCAACACAACAAAAGCTGTTTTTGAGTGAGTTCTGTGTACCTCTCCCGAGGATTGGTGGTTTCAAATAAAAACTCTTCATAGCAGATTATGGAAATGCATGCTAAGTTTAGTCCATTATGAGCATGTATGGACCTGTATCCATTTAGCACCATGGTATATTTTTTTCAGTCAGTAATGCTGATGCTCGGGCTCAGTGCTAGTTGGCTGTTCATGACACAGAAAACCCATTTGAGATATAGTACCAGTGACATAATGGATTAAACATTTTGCTTTATAGCCTCAGCCACTGCCATTTTTAACTTTTGAGCGGGTGCATCTATAGAAGCACTAACAGCGTGCTCGGCGCACAGTTGTCAGGTGTCAGATCTGTTTCATTGTTAATAGGAGAAAGAAGCCAGCACTTTGGAGAGCTCCAGACTATAACAAAGATTTCCCCAACTCCTGACTTATAAGAAAAACATCTTTTATGTGATGGTTATGTGAACTAAGTGGAAAATATTTGGTATTTTTTAGTTTCTGCTGTGAAAGTTGTTGCATGAATCATAAAAATGTCTTTGTGCTTCCTCTTGAATTCAAGTTTCAAACATATACACACTCTGGCAGAGGCCATAAAATAGTCTCCAGTCCATGGCTTCTTATTCTATCTTGAAACGCCTACATCTTCATCATCAAACCGTTGAGTTTACTGCTGTCAAAACTCCAAAATCCAGGTGAAACAGCTCACTGTGCGGCTTCACTCGGGTAAAGTTCAGTTTGCGCTCCAGCCCAATGAGACTGTTTGAATTATTGATATGGCAGTTGAAACAGAGTATGACAAATACATGCGCGCACACACATACACACACACATATTCCAAGACAGATTACATGAACTTTCAAGCTTCTGGCCCATGGGACCTTTCAGCGCCTCCCTCTAATGTCGAGAAATTTCTGTGTGTGTGCGCGTGTGTGTGTCCAGAGCGTGACAACAGGCCCTTTCATAAAGGTCTTGGCCCTTCATCTACCTTGGGGCTTAGACTGCATGCTTGCTGCCCCTGGAAAGACCTACATCTCTGTATCTCTTTTCCTTTTTTCTGTCTTTTTTTTCTCTTTAATTTCTCCCCCACCAATCTCTGCTCTCTTTGCTGCCATCGCAATTAATTTCAAAAGACATATTGGCTTGGTCTGACCTACATCTCTTTTCTCTCTTGACCTCTTCCTTTTGTCTTTTTTTACCTTGTTACTTTTCATCCTTACATTTCTTGTATTGAAAAGTACCCAAACTATACACCTTACTTTACTTTTCCCCTTTTTCTGCATCCATTGCTCCCCTCTCTCGGATTCCTCACACTTTTCTCTCGCTCTCATTCGTCCACTCATAAATATTCTCTTTCTAGGAAGATCTCCTTCACACTCACACCCCTGCACATGCTCTCACACCCCTGCACACACTCTGGCCTCTATAAAATCCTCCGGTGATATTTACATCTCATGTTAAATGGATGAGCTGCGAGAAGGTGTCCTTCTTGTCTCTCTAATGTTGGCTGTTGTGAGATAGAGAAGACAGGTTTGAGATTACGTCTCTATCAGATTTCTGTCCTGCATATGT
Organism: Cephalopholis sonnerati; assembly: GCA_019142605.1. NCBI lineage: Eukaryota > Metazoa > Chordata > Actinopteri > Perciformes > Serranidae > Cephalopholis > Cephalopholis sonnerati. The sequence goes on from JAGQAX010000007.1 coordinate 23,564,103, forward strand.
GACATAACACTGTATACAGTAAGCATGTTATGATGGTGTTATTGTCACAGTGATTTTACAATAAAATATGCACACACTGTATGGTGTGATTTATATTTTTGGATGCAGTCACAGTTTTCAGGAGGAACACTTTTGGTATCCTGTTATGCAGTTTGCTGAGACTACACTTTCCTGTCATGTCCAGCAGCAGAGAGGACAGTTAGGATTGTCCCTTGAGGCATTCCAGCAGTCAAGTCACACTGTCTGAGGCCACATGTGTGTCCAGGACAAATTCCTCCTCCTCCTCCACCTCCTCCTCCTCCTCCTCCTCCCCCTCTTCCTCCTCCTTGCCTTTTATTCACCCTTTTGTTACTTTTCAACAAAACATGAGGTGAATGTGGCAATAACAACAACATGCCCTTTCGTTGACATGGAAAAATTGCACAAGATCTGTCAGCCCAAACTGCAATTACCGATGTGATGTGTTGAAATTGACGGCCATTTTTTAGAGTTTTCTTCTGCAGACGTTTTTGAACAAACAAGGTGAAAGTCTGGAAAGTAGGTTAGAGAATGTAAAAGTGGTGTATAGACGCTGCAACTCAGAATGACCTAAATCATTTAGAAAAAAAATGCCGAGCTGACATCATGTCATGACAAAACGGATTTAGAATAATAATTTCTGGGAGAGTTGTCCGTTGAGTCACAAGCGGACTCTGGTCCCTGTTGCAGTTTTTCAAAAATAGGTTACACGGACACTGACAATCCAGTCATGCTATAAGTAGGGTGGAATTAATGTAAACAACACAGTGATTATATTCATTTAAATATGCTAGTGGATAAGAGCTGGAGGGAGATTCATCAGAGTAAAATAAGTTGGTATGGTTTTTTATGGAACAGCCCTCTAAATAATCAACACTGGCCATAATGGAACTAGTGTGTGTATGACATGGAGACGTTTTCTCGGTACATTTTGGCCTAATACCATCAAACATGTACCTTATTTAGTATTTATAACGGCTGTCAGTAAAAAAAAAAAAAGAAACTGATTAATTGGGATTAATCAGTTTTTATAAAAAGTTCATAATTCAAATGATTTCTCTCAGTCCATCGTCCTCTTATGAGTTAGGTGGGTGGTATTTTCAATCCATTGATAGCTACCCTCCAAAAATGACTCACAGGGTAAGAGGATAACACTAAAATAAAGAAGGTTTTTGGCATTAAAAAATGTTTGTTCCATTAACGTGTTTTAGTCAGCTGACAACTTATTTTATGACATTGGTCAAAATTGAAAATATTTTTGAGTTGGGCGAAATTAAAATAAATAAGTTAGGATATTAACTGTTCGATATGTATTACGTTGGTTCAATGTTTTATGTTTTTCAAGCAGATCATGTTGTTTACACTAAACTAACTGAGTGTGTCAGATTACAAAAGACTCACAATGTCAGAGTTGGAACTACTAAAAAGATGCATTCAAATTATTACTTAATTTTTGTAAGTTAAACGACTAGATTATCTTTTGAGTGTAGATTAGTCTAGCCAAAGCATTAGTTACTGTCTTACTTACTGGTTTCATTATTCACCCACGAATACCACCCTGCTGTACTGTAGATTGGCAAGCTGTCGTTTTGGAAGGGTGTTTTGCTTTGAGGTGATATGTCAAAGACAAATTACTTTCAGGCAGGGTTTTATAAAGAAACTTTTCACTTCAGACTCCAGCACTGTCCATATCCATCTCCAGCCAGGATGGTTTGGTTTGGCAGCAAATGTTGTCACAATGTTTAGTCACCACATCAAGTTAACAAAACGCAGCTGTTGAATTTTTCAAATCAGTCACAAAAAAAAAAAATGAGCACATTAATTTCACGGCATATACATATGTAGTAGCCACAGTTTTCTGAAAACAGAAGTCACTGGAAAATAATCGTTGGAGATTTATTTTCTTCAAAGCTGTGAACTAAAAATAAAACATATGTACTTTCAGACAAAAGGCCAATGACGAAAATAAGAGTTAGGATTATGATAATATTTATAATATCAATGATAATAATGATAATAAGTAAGATTTAAGATGAGTTGCAGCATGAAGTGTCAAAAGAAAGAGAGTCAGACCTGTATCAGGAAAGTCAGAGCTAGTTAAAGGCCAAAGTGAACAGATACGTTTTTAGCTTTCTTTTAAAAATATTTAGCGAGCTAGCTTCTCTGATATCTATAGGTAGTGTGTTCCATAGCTTTGGGGCGTAACTGACAAAGGCTGCATCACCGAGCTTCTTCCAGCCGATGCTGGGAACCTCCAACAGCCCAGCAGCAGATGATCGCAGTGCTCTAGGAGGCTAATAGTTAACAAGGGAGTTAGCCATGTAGCTCGGTCCTAGCCCATGTAGGTCTTTGTATACAAGGAGGAGGAACTTAAAATTAATTCTAAATGTAACAGGAAGTCAGTGCAGAGCAGCTAAGACTGGCCTGATGTGCTCTCTCCTCTTGGTTCTGGTTCATAGCAGAGCTGCAGAGTTTTGAATGAGTGAAAGTCTCTCAGTGGTGTTTTTTGGGAGGCCAGTAAAAGGTGCGTTACGGTAGTTGAGTCAGCTTGAAATAAAGGCATAATTCAATTTCTTGGCATCTATTTCATTTAGAAATGGTCGTACCTTGGTATGTTTCTGATGTGGAAAAATTATGTTTTCATCACCTTGTCAATGATCTTAGATCTGAATCAAGGATCACACCAAGATACCACTGACCGGCAAAATCTAACTGTGTATCAGCAGTATGTGATTTTGACGTCTACCCCCTTCCTGTATACATGTACCCTATATACTGTTTCGCTCTGCTGAGAAAATACATGATATATTGACTTATAAATGTAGCCTGGGAACACTTTGTACAGTCAGTGCATGTCTGGTGTTCAGCTGTATGTAATGGACTTTGCTGAAAGTGCTGTACTAACCTTCAATCATAAACTCCCTCTAATACTCAGAGATCATGTAATTGAATGGATTAATGTTGTCTCCTCAGACTTGTTGGTAGCACACATGATAGGTCGTGGAAATACACAGAGTGTGAATGCACTGCCACAGAGGTCCTATAGGCACTCAGAAAAGTTCAGTTAACGTCACTGTGAGTTACCACGACAACAAGGCAACAAGGGAAGCTGACATGACCATTGTGGGATGGAAATGCACTTTGCCAGTGAGACGCTGGATCCGTGTTCATGATTTACTGTCTCCTGTTAATCTTCTCTCTCCATCACTCAACCTTTCTTCAAGCAGCCATCTATCTCTCCCTCTTTATGTCTGTCTTGTTGTTGACTTCTCTCTCTCGCTCTGCCATTCTGCTCTGCTGCTCTGTCTCCTTGTCTGTCTCTTAGTCACCTTGAGATTCTGAGTGTCCATTAAGGCTTTCAACTTTTCTGAAGCGCAGTGCTTTCAAAGCTTTTCTGGGTTTACATTATTTTCACCCACGACTGGCTACTCTCATCCCAACGTGGAAAAACATCAGCGGACACGCACACGCGCTTCACAACATTTGAGTATGAAACTCAAAGCATAATTCTAATGGTTTTTCTGCCTCCACTTCTTGGGATCGAATGTTGTGTTGACCATTTATCCCACACTGGAAATCCTTTATCTCCCATAGCGCTAAAATCTGTTTTATTCTACTGTACATGTAAATGCTACAATAATGATACTTGAGAGTGAACCATATCAGTGTGTGTGTGTCAGTAGGCATCAATAGCTCAAGTGTGAATAAGAGGTTTTTCTTTCAGTTGCTGGTAAATAGTTTTTTGAGAGCCATTCCTTGCGCAGGACAGCATGTATATGCATACGCAGCCACATAAAATGGATCGGGAACAATGGAAAGTCAGAAGCATTGAATCCTGTGTGTGTGCGTGCGAGTGTGTGGTCCTGTCAGCTTTTCAAAGCAGCGCCAGTAGATTGGTTTGTCATGTTGCTGACTGGGTGCTTCAGTTTTTATCCAGGGCAAAGCCTTTTTTCTCTGCAACACACACATAAACACAGTGTGGGTTTGTCTGTCTGTGCTGGCTCAAACTGCTGTCCTGGTTTCAGAATAGCCATTTGTCAAAGTCACTCTCTTTGTGTTGGCAAGTTATGCGGAGCTTTCTTCTTCTCTGCGTGTCTCTCTCTTTGTTTGTGTGTGTAAATATCTGTCTCCCACTTCTCTTTTCATGCCCCTGTTTTTTCCCTGTCCCCTTGTGTTGTGTGTACAGTGTGTGGGTCTGCACATATGTTATTCTGCAGTAGTTGTTGGGGATAAATGTCTGAGTTTTTATGTTTTTTTTTTGTTTAATGCTTTGCGTTTAATGCGGGGAAGATTGTCAACATATTGTGAAAAGGGTGGGGAAGCGTTTATCCATATTTTTATGTGCTGAAAAACACAATAACAACAACATAAAAAAAGACTTTTACGAGTATAACAATACATCTCAAACATATGCTTGAGGGTGGATTTATTCCCATTTAATGTGGTTGAACCTCCGTCGGTCGCCCAGCTGACCTTATCATAAAATGCAGCTGTAATACTCAATAAAGTTTGTTATTAACTAGCCATGCATCATTAAAAGTGCAGAAGACCTGAGCTCATTTCCTCTTAATCAAGATCATTAAATGTCACTGTCACACACAGCCAAGCAGACACAAGCGCATCCCTGCAGTATATTTTGGCACGTATGCGAGTATATTCGCTTGTATGTGTGTGGATGTGTATGTTTATCTGCCTTTATTTGAATATATATCTTTATATACCTCCATAAATTATACATGTTTATCTGCATGTGGGTGTTGAAGTGAAGAAACAAGTGTTTTATTAATATAGCCTTAATGTAAGTTAATGTGAATCCATTAAACTGTTAAGTTTATGACGCGTCTCCTGAGCAGGAAAGGATATGACGAATCTGTGCCTCTGTGTGTGTGTGCGTGTGTGTGATGTGTGTGAATAAATGTCTTTCGAATCCCATTAAAGGAGGTCACGTGTACAGAGGAAGAAAGAGAGACAGGACCTGAAAACAAATTTGAGTGATGCGCTCGTATAGAAAAGAAAGCGCAGACGTAAACAAATAAAGACGCTGCATTAATTCTATAGAACATCATGTTACTCTGAGGGACAATATTAATTCTATTTTAATCATTGTTAGTGTTCTGACAGTGAGTACAGTACAGAGATTTGCATGAAGACACATCAAGCAAATGAGATTTTAATGCAATGAATGAAGAGACAGATAGATAGATATATACATGTACTAAAGGCAGACTGAAAAAGAGAGATTACCATATTGTTGCACTAACAGCTCTTCAGCTATTACTTTGGAGTCAGTCGTGAGCATTGGGGACTGTGTGTGTGTGTGTGTGTGTGTGTGTGTGTGTGTGTCTGTGTGCAGTACAGCCATCAGCCAGCTGCTCCCCAATTATACAAATGTAGCTCCGAACAGGTGGAGGATGGAGGAGGATTTTACTCGACCATCTATGTCTGTCACAGAAATACGGACAAACTATATGTCCAGTAGATTCACCGTATGCACACGGATAATCAAAACACGCCACCCACTTACAGCAGGATTATGTGTGTGCATATGTGCGTGTGCGGGGTGGGTGCATTCATTTGTACTTTTAAAGATGATATTTGCAGCCTAGATACATATTTGATTATATCTGCAGCCCACATACAGATTTCGCGCAGGAACTTGAGGTGTAGATGTTGGTTTATTTTTTGAATTTTTCTAGCTTTGAGTACACCTTGCTGTGCGTGCTCCCTTGTGTGCGTCTGTATAAGAATTTGTGTGTGTGCATTTTGGCAGAGCTCTATGGATGTGCACAAACAACCCTCTGTGTAAATAGCTCATTAGTGGTGGGGGGGCATACCCGTGTGTGTGTGTGTGTGTCTCTCTCTCTGTGTCTATGTATGTGTTGATTGATGGGGTCACAGCAGGGTGCAAGGCCTACTTACAACCCCCCCCCCTCCGCCCCCCTCGCCCCTCCGCTCCTGTTCCTCCCTCCCATCGCTCTGTTCCATCCTCGTTTAATCTGGCAGCGGAGGCAAAGGAGAGCGGATGCGAGAGTCACCAAGGGACACTGCTCATCTTCAAACATCACACTCATGCCTCTTTTTCCCCGTCTCGTCACCTTGTCTCTTTACTTTGCCCTCGCTTCTCTCTCCTCCCCGCTCGCCCTGTTTCTCCTCCCCGCAGTTTTGTCTCCGTTTTAACTTCTCCCGCCTCCCTCGTGCCGAGAGACGGAGCGTGCAACCTGGGTGATGCAAGACACCTTGTCATTTTTGTTTTGTGCTCCCCACTTTTTTGTCTGAATTGGAACTCATCAACTTTTTTTTTCTTTTTATTTGAACTTATTTGAAATCAAAAACACTATTGGGAATGTCACCAACACAGACCCAGCCTCATGTATGGGTCTCTATTTGACACACTTCTGATTTTTTTTCCCCCCCTCTGTCTAGATATCTGCTCTGATGTCTGCTCCCCTTCAACCCCTTTCACTCCCTTATTCTCATTTGTGTTTCAGATCGTCTTTCACCTTAACTCTCGCTTTCCTAAAGTCTACCAGGGAAGAAGAAATAACTCTAAATCCAAAAACCATTTCTTTGAGTGTGAGGAAAATGACTGTGTGTTGAGACAAAGAGGGAAAGAGACTGACTGTGGAGGAACATGCAGACAGAAATGTTGGAGACGCATCAGCTTGAAAGTAAAATTCATCATGAAAAAGCTCCATCTAATGTTTTGTTTTTAAGTGTTTTGATGGTCCTATTTTATACTCGTGTGTTGTACCTTTCCTACTTCACTGTTCCAACGCACACGCTGCCAGCAGCTTTCACTGAATGGCTATTTATACAACTTATTCATATCTGTGTAATGTTTTTGAATCAGCTGTGTGGAGGAAAGGTAATTTTACTCTTGAGCTGTTTTTCTTTCCTGGAAGATTGGAAAAATAATTCCCCACTTCACATATAGGCCTGAATTCATACATACGTGAAAGCAAAATACAAACAGTTGGAAGGAGCAGAGCTGTGCACGCAAGTTTGCAAATGTTATTTATCTGAAACTAAAGGGAAATACACTTATAAAGTCATTTTGTTTTACTCTGCTTCTCCATTTACTAATTGAGTGTTCATGATCTTTTCTGAAGGCTTTACAAAAGACATTCAATCAGCAGATGAGTGCCTGTATTATTTATGTGAGTGGTTGGAGGGGTGTGTGTTTTTGAACTTTTACGTCGCATTTATTTGTGGGTGTGTTGAGACGCCAATGGAAATGAATGAGGGGGGCGGTGGAGGGTATTGTGTGGAGTGAATGAGTACTTAAAGACCACCACCACAGTCAATGAACACATACACACACACACACATACTAACGCACTCTCTGAAAGGCCACTAAAACACTTGACCTTTCACCTCACCTCCTCTGGAGCCAAGTCATTTTATTGGCTGTCCATCTTTTCGCCCCGACCACTCCAAACAAACGGACTCTTTGTTTATGAACTTTGGCTTTGTTACTGTGTCAATCCACCGCTGGCTGGCTTGGCTGCAAGTGTGTGTGTGTGTCGTGCTGGCTTGTATGTTTTTGTGTGACTTTCTGTGTGTATTTATGTTGGTTTCCTGACAAAGAGAAAGTGGTTTTTGATTGTCTTCCTGTGCTAATGTTAAACAAAGGCTTAACTAAAGCCAGCAGTAGCGAGACAACAGAGCGGGACCGACTTAGAGAGAGACACTGTGACAGTCGGGGGGAGACAGGTGGACTTGTCAGGCCTAGAGACAGACAGGCAGGCAACAGTCAAACATCCAGACAGTCAGGAAGGCAAGGAAGCAGGGGAGTAAACACAGTAAGAATGTGTGTTTGGAGAGGAGATTTACAATCAGATAGCCTTAGTTAAACACTCTTCTTTCTTTAGAATGAAACAGAGAGTCAAATAAGTAGCCAGGGACACGAGGCACAAATGGGAGTCGTGGGAGGAGTAGACACGAACAATGATGAAAGATGGACAGGGGAAAATTGGCAATAATCAAACTTATCTTTTGTATTGTTCCCATAGCAACACTATAGAGCTGGGTGGGAGAAAAGGTACAGTAGACTTGTGTAATTATGGTGTGTGTGTGTGTGCATACATACATCTGTACATGATAATAGATCTGAACATATTTCCCTTTTGTATAAAGGCATAGGGCTGGGTGATGTGGACAAAATTCATATTTAAAGACAGGGATTTTTCCCTCTGTTTGAAAATATACAGCTGCACAACATGTAAATGAGAAATGATATAAAATATATAGCAGGGATGTACAGTAAGAGGTTTAAAGGTCTGCAGCACAGGACATAAGACTACAACATGACTATATAAGTATCAAGTAAATTTGGGGGGGTTAAAAAGTAGTTTTCCATCTATTTATTTAGACTATTAGCTTCATTTATGCACAGAGCATCAACAGAGAGGTTGAGGGAGGGAAGGAGAGACACTTTGTCTGTGTTATATATGTCTTGTATATGAAATATCTGTGTTGTAGCTGCATTTTTAGAGAGATCTGTCACCTGCATCCAGGCGCTGTCTCAGTGTATCACAATAGACTACAGCTGCCAAGAAGAACAGCGACCTGCTGTGATCCACCTCACACACAAACTAGCAGCACAGCGCAGGATTGCTCGTGTGCTGTGGTAATTTCGTTCATCTCACAGACTGATTTAGCGTAGCAGTTGCAACACATACACTAATGTCGCACCGTAGACTAATTAACAGACAGATTAAACAGAGGAGCAGCACTGCGTCTCTCTGAGTGTTGATGGAGAACTTGTTAGTCAGTGAGTGGGGCAGAGCTGTGTGGCGAGTGTGAGAGACGAGAGATGAACACTGGTATGTGTTATGTAATGCAACTTGAACCTATATCGATATGAACGGCGTTGCCTAAATCTATGGGTCCATCCCAATACTCACACTTCCCCTCAAATTTGGCCCTAGCCCTTGTTTTTGTGCATTCCCGCAAAGGGCTAGGGTGTCCCAAACTTTTAGATGAGTGAGGGAAGTGATTTTCAGCCTTTAAAATCCCAATTTAATTAACACTACGAACTGAGGCAAATGTATTTACATTGCGCTAGCACGCCAGTAATAGGCTAAAAGCTGTCCAGAAATGTTTTAATTGCAGGCAAGAGAGAATTTCTACTCCTTCTTTCGTTGTGGTATAGACAGACCTGTTGACCAGCTACGAGACACTGCGTGAAAATGTTTTTGTTTGTTTTGTTTTGTTTTTTTTATTGACAGGAGAAGAAGGCATTGCAGATGTCTTCTATTTGCTGCGTTTCTTCTCCCTTCATTTGTTAAACAAAGAAGGATGAAGACTAACGACACAGGCAATACAACTAGGCATTTTTGAAATGAGTGCAAGAGGCCTATGTCGACGATACGCTAATTTGCACAAAGTGGCGTCCCAATTCGTAGGTAAAATTCCCTACCCCTCAACACTACCCCTTCGTCGCTGAGGGGAATCTGTCTGGCAAGTACACTTGAAACCAAGGGGTAAGGTTAAGGGAAGAGCATTGGGATTGGCCCTATATCTTGCTTAAAAATATATTGATACATTGTACATAGTCGTTATATCGCCCAGCCCTATATGGGCAACATATAGAGAGGCCAATGTATGAACAAAGTGTACGCCTTTCCTACACATAAACTGGCATGAGACTTCAGACTTCAGACCAGGCATGAGCATGGATCTGAGATAGATGCAGGAGATATGATGAGGAGGGGACATGGGTAACATTGTTTTTTGTTTGCCAGTTTCAGCGATTGCGTGATCGTTGCAGTCGACATGGTGTAAAATGTCAAAGGTGCATTTATAGAATGAATTTCAAATAATTTATGAGTGATGAATTTCATCATTATTTCTATTAACATCTGAACCATCATCTCCCTGTTAACGGCTGTTTAATTTTATCCTGAGGTGTAGAGTTCGTCTGAAAGGCAGTTTCAACATGAGCACTACGAAAACATTATCGATCCTCTGATTACTGATAATAATGATCTTTTGGAGAGACGTGATGAATTGGTGGTATGGTTGCTAGAGATAGCCACAGCCGTGCGTAATGACAGCTGCTCCGGCACTGCTGGAGAACCTTGCTGATGTGACAGTGTGTGAAATCGCACTTTTCTTTGCTGTATTTCTCATTGACAGGTTTAATGAGCGGCGGAGCGGGCACTAGTACATGCAAACAGATGTTTGAGGGTGTTTGTACATCCATGTATGGTTAAAAGTAGTAGTGGAGATGAGGCTTGTGTACAAGCGCCCAGCTCCACAATGACTGAAACAGAAACATGCATATGCACAGCTTTATAAATGTGACGAAAAGAATGTGCGTTCACACTGTTTTAGTCATGGATGTACACAGCATTTTATTTATCAGGCCCCAGGTGTATCAGAGCTCATGAATAGGTGTTTATTCATGTGTGGATTAGGTATGTAAAATAAACGTGTAACGTATAATTTTGTATATGCATACTGTGTGTATGAAAGCATCTCTAGGCTACATTTGTGTGTGTGTGCAGCTACAGAGAGGAAAACTCTACTGACAATCCTCCTACCTCCAACCCAGCTAACTTCTCTTCAAGTGATTATCCTGTGAAACTAATAAAAATGGAAAAGGTAATTTGATGAATGGGAGAAAGTGAGGAAGAGGGCCTCTCTCATCTGAAGGATGAAAGGGAAAGGGGGAACTGAAATCTATATTTAGCCTATTATTGTTAAGAGAGCAATATGCAGGCAGATTGTAGATCAAGGTTGCCTGTTCACACTGGGACTTCATTCTAAATCAGGCAGGAATTTTTAATTAAACAAGCAAGTATGGAAAGACAGCATGTCAGGGAAATAATTTCATAGATGTTGCTGGAATTCTTTCAGCATCAAAACAAATGTTCAAATGGAGTGCCAGTTCAAATCTGCTTTATTGTTTTTCATAATGAGAGTATATTTCACCATGCCTTCCTGTGCTTTTGACTTTTAAAGATTTTGACATTAATGTCAGTGACAAAGGGAAAGTACTTTGCTTCATTAGATTAGAGTATTTCCCATCAAAATAGTGTGTTACCATGAGGTGAAAAAGCCATTTCCTCAGATCACCGTGACTTTACATGTAGTAGCAATTACTGCTAATTAGGACTGATACATTTAAAGGAGCTCTTTATAATATTCAGAATATATAAGAGAAGTCCGACAATGTGGAAGATAAAGGTTCGTAGAGTGTCTTGTAGAATATGAGTGAATGTCTGAGGAAGACTTTAAAAAAAGTTCTGAAAAACACTAGGCATGTCATGAGTGAGACGTACATATTTATCCTCCTGAAACACAAACTTTTGTTTCGTATGCATTTTTAATTTCTCCTAGCTATCTGGGATCAGTAGGACCTGATAAGTATAAAAAACTAAACACTGTTAACAATAATTAAGTCCCAATCTCCTCAAATGAGCAGATAATAAAGTCCCAAAGTCCATCAATGAGCTGATGATAAATTCCCAATATTAAATGAGTACTTTCTAATTAACCACATCTTTTCTTCTTACCGTTGATAACATTCGTAAAGCTTCAATGGCTTATCAAACTACAAATGCTATTGATCATAAATAAACAAACCATTAAATGTAATCAGGTTTTGTACCTTGTCCACTTTTGTGTCGGCTGCAGACTGACTTGGCAGAGATGGCTGCCATCTTGTTTTTACATGGATTAGTGTATTGTGCTCTTACTACCACTAGATGGCACAAGGAAGTCCAGGAACAAGGACAACAGGTCTAAGTTTAGTCGAATTAAGTATAAGGTCTAGTAAACCCAAAATGTGATGACCTCATATGAGGACACAGGGTCTCAGGAGGTTATACATGAATAGACAAGTACTAAAGTATCGTGATAATATCGTACCATGAAGCCTCTGGTGATTCCCAGCCCTATCAGATACTGCTGATATTGGGGCGATACCACTATTAGTGTTGTCAACACTGTCGCTTTTTGGGCTGTTGGCACTACCAGCTACCAGCTACCAGCTCACCTCTTTGAGAGCCATGTGCAAGCAACCTATTAATTATAATAATAATAATAATAATAATCGATAATATAATTATAATTATATTATATATAATAATATATAATAATATATAATTATCGATTTGCTCTAAATATCATAAAGAGCTCCTTTAATATAAGAAAAAGGAACGCAGGTGTGATTTGTAATAGTCAGGGTTGGATCGTCAAACACAAGACCTCAGCAAGTTTTGTCTCTGCCTCTTCTCTTCCACAGAATGTTTATTCTGTTGATACTTTTGCAGTTGAACTCTCTTTGTTGGTCACCAAGGCACTTTTTCTTTGTCTCCTTCTATATCCTCTCTTCATTTCCTCTGTTCTCCCCTTTTTTTCCTTTGTATCTGTCTCTCTTAACAGTTGTGGTTCAGTAGAGGATTTATTATATTTGTGACAGCCTTGAAATTAACTGGAATGGAAAGCAACATTTGAAAGGAGATAGAGGTGTGAGGGAGCATGCCATGACTTTTTCTTTCTTCTTTTTCAAGGGAAGTCAGACTCTTGTCACTCTTAACACACGTGTATTAACTGTGTGTTTATTTATTTCCTATTTGCATCTGAAACATTTCCATAGTAATTTCGTATATGTCCTCATCGCAGTCTACCTCCGCCCTTGAGAGTTCAACATTGAAAGATTTAATTCTGTACTTTGCTGAGGCAGACATTAAAGTGCCTGACACGCTTGGGGCAGCACCACAGCATTATTGTTTCATGTTGCTCCTGAAAAGAAGAAAAATAACTGTTAGGAAAGCTGTACCAGTGGATCTAAAATGAAATTGTACTGACTATCACACCAAAGAGATGCAGATCAGAGTAGATCAACACTATGGCACTTATCTTATACTCTGCAGATGTATTTTTTCTGTCCTTTGTTGCCTTAGAACTTGAAAAATTCTGCAGGTAATTTACAAGCACATGGCGCACGGTATGAACTCATGAATGCAGAAAGCGTCCAAAAACCTTTTAAGCAAGAAAGGAGTTACTAGTTCCTGTAAAATATTTGGAACATCAAGTAGTCGTAGCACAGCTAGACACGCAGCCGTGCAGAATGTAGAACAGAGACATTTAATGTTTGCTCTTCTGGGTTTTAAGAAAACTTCATCTTTGGCGCTGTGGGGAAAATAAAACAAATTGTCTCTCTATGGTTGGATTTGTGGTTATTTTTCACTTGTGGCTTGGTTTCACAAATTAGCTGGTGTTCACTTGTAATTAACAAAAACATATTGGTTGTGAAATTACAGGGAAAGCTTGCTGTGTTCTGTGTTGAACAAGCAATTCATTCCTTCAACCACCATTCCACCCAGCTAGTCATCCATTCATTTATTCAGTCATTTCTCTGTACAATCAGTCAGTCAGTGAAGCATGCTCCGAATTGTCTGCTGTGTATAGAATACCTTACAGACAATCAATAAGGCTTTAATTCATCACTCAAAGATAATTTCATGCTCTCAGAAGCCCATTGGTTATATTAATACATCTATTAAGGCACTGGGCTATGAACTTAATATTACTCAGCCTCAGAGGGAGTGGAAGTGTGCCATGACCAGGGCTATATCTGCCTGTTAAATGAGAGTTTAAACTGTTAATCATCTTGGTTAGCTTCCCTCTCAGACGAGGTCCAGCACTCTAATGGCTAATAAGACTCTAAAACACTCTCTGCACTGCCAGAGGAAACGGGCAGTTCGACTGCAGACCTGAGTGCAGACTGCTCTTCCTCTTGAACTTTGCTGCACTGAAATGATGGCAGCAACCTTACCCACCTTCCACTGTTATTTGTGACTGAATGCTGTGTATTTTCCATTAACAGCCTGCCTTCTCAACAATGTGGAGCAAAATATATTATTAAAGCCACTTATTCTGAGCTAAAAAAAAACACTTGCAATTTTGCCTGACACAAGAATCCAGTGTAGTCTTAAGGAAGTGAGAAACTGTTAAACCTCTTTTCTGTTACGCAATGATTCCATGTCTACGGAGGCCAGCGAGAGCAAACACACTACAATGGCCCAAAACAGACCAAACAAATGGAGCGATGCCTGTGAGCTATTACAGGCAGTCACCTCCAGCTGCACTGATTCATACACACGTCATACGTCACTCTCCGTATGTCATCTACAAAACATGCCCTCCCAATTTGGCGGTCTATTTTAGCTGCAAAATCTTCCCAGCTCTCTCTTTGCATTGTCAGTGCTGCTGCTTGCTCTTTCAGCCCCACCTCCACCCAAACATCCACCTGCAGGCTCCAGCTAGGGGGGAATATTTAATCATCAATCCCCAATATCTCAAGAAAACATATCTGCGGGGAGTGATGAGGCCGGAGTCTAGACACCGAACTCTAGCTATGTCCTGCTGTTGAAATTACCATTTCAAACAAGAGTTATCGGACTGAAATGCATGTGTTTATCAACTGAAGTGAAAGAAAAGTGGAGAAAAAAGGCGACTTAAAAAGGCATGTATTGTTTCTTTATATTTGGACTATCCTTAAATCAGCAAAGTGACTGATGAGTTTTAAACCACAGACAGACTATGTATAAATCCTTCTGGGATTTATACTTCATATGAGCCGAGGAAATCTCTGCTCATCGCTAGACTAATTTATATAATGTAAAATGCCTTATATAACATGCTAATAATGTTAGCATGTTATATTTGTTTGGAAAACGTGTTTAATATAAGACAGTTGTTTTGTCGGTGAACCTTGTGAGTTGTAATGGAGCCGAAGTTTGTAATGTTACCTTTGTTAAATGTTGCTGTTGTCCCTGGACTTCATATCAATAGGAGAAAAGTCCACTAGCCACTAGGCTAATTTATACAATGTAAAATGCCTTAGACTTGTGCTAAAAACATTAGCAGCAAAAGACAAATGCTTTGACTGTGAATGCTGCAAGTTATAGTGAAGCTAATTAGTTTATTTGTGTTTGAAATTGTCGCTATTAAGCCATGTTTAATGTGTGTTTTGAATCAACTAAATTTTACAGCACTTCACAGAAACCCCGCTGCAGACTAGTGTTTTGAAGGTGTAACTGCAGAGTGACACAGACACACCACCGCACAAGTATAAATGCTCACAAAGGGTTAGACCACATGTGTAGGCTACGGCGTAGGCTCTGCATAGAGCTGACACACAAGTATAAATCCCGCTTTTCACTGAGCACTCCCCCTAGAGGCCTGGAGAACATCTGCTGTGTTTACTGGAGTTTTTCTGTTACCTTTGTCTTTGGGGTTTGTGTGTTTTTGATTTTGCATGATTTCTGTATATGCACCATGTTTGCTGTTAATGTATTTATTTTGGCTTTCTGCAGCACATTTGTTCATTTGCAGCACATTTCTGTTTTTTTTGTATGTGTTTTTGACTTGGCATCATTTATAAAACTTTAGCACTTTTCTCCCAATGGAAAGGTTTTGGGTCATTGTTGGGCATTTGTCTATATCAGCCACCGTACATGTCTGCTTACGATGCTATCCCAAGATGGAACAGATGAAAGATTAAATGTAGAGGCAAATAAAAGAAAAAGAAAAAAGGAAAAATGACACAGAAGGAAGAAGCATTAAGTGTTATCGGAGAGACAGGAAGAACTTGATGAAAAGAGTTGTGGGAGGAACAGACATGAACAATAACGGGTGATGAAAGTCCCGATGATTGATGAGTCATCTTCCACAGCAGATAATGGCAGCTATCACTTTTTTGACTTGATGGCTTCAGGCCTTTTTTTTTTTTTTAAATGCTTTTCCACTGCACTTTGTGTTTGCTTTTTTTCTCCCCCTGTTTCTAGTATTTAAATGCAGTCACTGTGCGAAAATGTGCTGGCAGACAGCTGTTTTGGGAATAGCTTGTACAAGTGAATGATTGATGAGTGATCTGTGCGCTCTCTTTACCGCCTCTTACCGTCACAGAGGTTCTTTAAATGGAAGCTTGGAAAGTTGAGGAGGTATTCACTGTACCTTCGCTCCTGTCTCTGTGTCTCTGAGTCTCTGAAGTGGCAGCTACACAATATGATGCTGGTCATTATTAAAGGAAGAAATAAGTAGTTGAGGCCGCTTTCTATGTGTGTGTGTCTATGAGGCCAGAAGGGAGAAGGGAGACTGTTTTAGCATATGTGCTGTATGTGTGTGTGTTACGTGTCATATAAAGACTTTCTGCATGTCATATTTTACTCTGATGGTGTGTGTGTGTGGTGTGTGGTGCTGAGAGGTTGTGTGGTCTCTTGACAAAGGTCTTTGACTGATGTAGTGTTAGGGTCAGCCGAGTAACGGTGGTAATGAAAGAAACAGGCCAACGTGTATGTGTGTTTGCGTGTGTGTGAGTCCTGACCTGTGAGAGACAGAACAGAGTTCCAGCAGCAGGGGGTCTTCCTTGCTATTACAAAGCCACACACCTGGCTTCCATTACACACTAGTTTGCACGCAATCACACTGTCTCCGTCTCTCTCTCTCTCAGCCCATCACGCTGTGTAGTGTGCCGCTGGAGCCATCAGACGCCATAATGGAAGCACTTTCCCATCCGCTTCAAGGCATTGTTGACCACTTACAAATGCACACATACACACATACACACAGACACACACACAAACACACAGACAAATACTCTTACAGAGGCAGCCATGCAAACCGCATACACACACAGTGGAGCCTGAAGTCCAGGCCTTTACAAAATTACAGACTATTTCGACCCTTTATTGAGTGACAGTGGGCAATTTAGCTTTGCTAATGTCCCTAAAGCACTACACACCGCAGACACACACACACACGCACAGTATATATATATGTACACATATGCATGTACACACAAACATTACAGGAATTCTCTTTAAGCACCCAGGAAGCGAGCTGCAATGATCAGTGTTTTCTTTTTAGATTTAACCTCAGGGTTAGGAGAAGGCTCCACTCAGCAATTTCACAACATCAGTACTTTCTCTCACGACTTGGGGACAAATGCATGTAAAGCTAAAGTAGAAATATATCAGGTAGCTAATTTCATCTACCATTTGCGTTTAGTACGTATCTTTAGTATTAATATCTCTTAATGTTATGTCATATTTTCCTTTTAGATGAGTGGTAGGGTTGGTCCGATGTAAACATTTTCAAACTGGTTTTATGTTAAGCCTTTTACCATTAAGGAAGTAAACAAACGTTGAAGAAGAGTACACTTGCAAGATAAATGAGACACTTTCTAATGTCACAATGGAGGGACAACTACGCAGGTTGATTTTAGCGCTGCTCATCGTGGACTATATTGCTTGCATTGTTCATTCTAGGCAAACCATACAGTTTTAAAACGAGGCGCAGCTCCAACTAGAAAACAATGTTTTGACCGAGACCACCTCTTCAAGAAGGTCTCAGTCTGGTTGTTTCAGGTGTGCACCGAGTGCGATTGCTGTGTTCACACCTGCCCAAATGAACCGCACTTAGGGGGCAAACGAACTTGAGTTCGATTGAACCGAACCAAACGGCGCAGATGTGAAAGCACCGTAAGTATCATGCTTGACTCAGCAAGATCATAATGAGACCAGGCTCCAATATTACCTTCCGCTGTTGACTCCCCCTGCCCCTACCCTGCCTTCCGTGTTTGTATGTTTTATACTGAGTGGAGAGGTGGAATAAAGCCGTAGCATTCCCACCTTGAACAAGCTGTATTAAAGGGGCTTGAGCAAGCCCTCGTCTTGTCACCCCAAAAAACAGATAAACTTTCTAGAAAGAAACACAACCTGCTGTCCACGTCTTTACCCCACACCACCTCTACTGAAATTTGATCACCTTCATGCTGCTACCTTGGCTCAGCAGTAAATTGCGCATGGCACGACAGGCACTAGTAGGTCCAGAAGTTAGTTTAGAAACAAACATAACATGTCAATCAAGTTGTCATTTTGTTTACTACAAATGCAGTTCAAGTTGGAAATAGTGCTTATATGCTGTCTGCGCATTTGCCAATGTAGGCTGTTTTCAATTTGCCAGAACGTGCCGCAATGACAGGCTCTGGTTCAACCAGTTAGCATAAAATCACAGTGGCTTGAGCTCGTGAGCTAACCAGTAATTGACCCAACTTCAGTGAGTGGATAATTTGACACCATCAAAAGGTGGTTCTCATTAAAGCCCTTTGCTGATACGTCAGCCATTATTAGCTTATTGCACATTACATGTATCTGTACTGGTGTATACAGTATGTAAAAAAAAAAAAAAAAAAAAGGCAGGTTTATTGTTATTAGATTTATTGATGATACTGTAGTTTATATTTATACTATGTTTTAGCTCTGGTGTCCGTCCTTAGAAACTGACAGAGAAATTTAATGTAAAAATGTAAAAGTAACTCTTAGTTAGCATGCTTCAGGGTTAAAAGATGACCTGTGTGTGACGGAGAATGATGAGAGATTCATTGCTTAGACAAGAGAGACAGACAAACCTAAACAGAGAGAAAAAAAGAGAAACAGCGGAGGCATGTAGTTCCATAAGTGTAGGTATACATTAGCCAGCCGTTACCAAGAGGAGATGTTGACACAGGCCCCTGACCCACTGCCTGCTGCACACAGAAATAACATGCTTTTACACAGTGGCAGCAACACCCAAGATTCCTCACAGATCAATTACCTATGTATGTGTGTGTATCTATGGTGTGTATGTGTTATGTGGAGAGAAGAGGCAAGTGTGTGCCTGTGTGTCTTCCTGTGTAAAAGGAATGCATTCATTCTGACTGAGCAGAGCAGAACCAGGTTCCTCTCAAAGATTATATAGCACCCCGCTTCTCTCTCTGTCTCGCAAACACACATGCTTGAACACACACACTTAGAGGAACACACATGGGACATACCAGGGCACTTTGTGATTGGGCTTAATGACCTTAGGAACAACAAAAGGCCTTTCAGCTTTCTTGTTTAGCTGTCGTTTGCTGCATCGCTCATTAACTCCCACAGGAAGTCGTTAAAGCCAAAAATCCATCCTGATAGGTCAACAGCAGCTGAAAAGGTTCCCATAACCAGGAAGTAATCAGGTGCTGATTATCAACGTGATGCCAAGTGGTATTAGGCTTTTTGTGTGTGTTTGTTTGTGATTGTATCTAACATTTTGCAGTTGTGCCAACTGCGAGAATGCTGCACACGATAAAGAGTAGTTTTTTGTTACTGATGTGAAACTTTTCATGTTAGGCATTTGAAACTTGAGCTTTGAACAATGAAAATCAAAACTATAACATGCTGAAGAGTGAGATGCTCGTTATGAGCTCTTTCTTTCCAACTCTTTGCATCACAGTTGAGAAAAAAAACTTGGAACTTTTGAAGTTGTTTACTCAAATTCACTCTTTTTTTCTATGAAATAAACTCTGCACTCACACACAGTTTGTACAGCTACACTTGTTTGAGGGCACCAGTGTGAGTTAGAGCCTCTGAATGAATGGACCTCTGAAGCAGTGGGCTGGTTGTAAAGTGAAGGCGCTTCGAGGAGCCAAGGTTTTGAGGCTGTTTGGATTGTCTTTTCTAACCCACTGATTGGTGAGGGGTTTTTTTTTATTTTGCCTTTTTTCTAATGGCTAACAGACAACCAAACAGATCTTATACTTTGTAAACTTTAAAGGTATACTATGCAGGATTGTTGGTTATAGTTTGTAAAATGCTCTCCAGCGAAAATGAAGGCAAAAGCCAACCTGAGATTCACCCTTGTCTGGCATTTTGTCTCGCTATATTTGCTTTTTTTCGGCGCTGTGTCTGCTGCTTACAGTCTGGCAACTTTTGCTACCTTTTATAAAGCCTGACTTCACCTCAGGGCTGTGGGACTACACGCCCATAAACATCCTGAATCTAGAAAATGAGTAGAAAATAAAAAATACAGACAGAGTCTCTGCAGATAAACACCCTGCCACTGACTTTTAGTGGGTCATAAGTGATTACTGAGAGGGATAACTTCAGTATGAGCCTATATTTTTAGGAAAATTCTGCCTTTACCTTTACACGTTCTTATACTTTTTTAAGGATCAGTGAATCAAAAGAATCAACAGTATATTTAAAAGGAAACTTGTGAAATAAATGAACAGCAGCTTTGAGCTCCTCGAACAAAACCACCTCGCACAGACTAAATACAATCGACTTTTATTCACGAGTACTTTGGAGTGTTGTTTCTGTCGTCTCCTTTCCTCCCTCTTCTCACTTCTTGTGTTCAAAAGCAGCTGCTTATAAAGAACAGGAGAGGTCTGAATGTGAGATGTGTTCAGACAGACTGACAGCCGTTGCTGTTGTTGTTTTTTGGGACATCAGACATGTCAGTGACGGCGTGTGAATGCAGCGATATCCAGGTGCGATCAGATCCTTTGCTGAGCTCGGAGGCTAGTGTTGATCAAGCGCTTCTGGTAGTATGTCACACCTAGACATGGACATCAGTACACACACACGCAGGTAGTCACATGCACATTAAAGAGCAAACACAGTAGTATAAATAAGCACAGTTTCTGGTACAGCTACAAACACAGATGTAGGTACACACACACACACACTTGTGCAGTTCTCTACATCTTCTATATGCTCATACGGTACTCAGACTGCATTATACACACCATTTTTCATTGCCTTGATCAGTTCAAACAAGCACAGGGCTGTTAAAATTTCTGGATGGCAGAGCCCCGTGAGAGATGGTAATGATAAGGCATTCACAACACACACACACTTGGAGTAACGATAAAGCATCTTGCATGCACACACACAGGGTAATGATAAGGCGTCACTTAACAAGACTTTCAGAACAGATGCGAGCAGGGCCAGAATCGATAAGCAGTGGTATCCTGGGGGAAATGTAAATAACGCTGCACAACACACACAGCGACCGCAAGTTTTAGAAGTGTAGATTACTATTTGAATGACTACCAGAGAGATACAGAGAGTGACACACAGTGAGAAAGAGAGCACAGCAGCGGAGTGAGAGAGGGGGAATAAGCCGAAGCGAAAGAGGAACTGAGAGGGAGCGCAGAGAGAGGCATGCAGAGGGAGAGAGGGCGCAATGACATTAAGTGTGAAATATTTTGAGGAGATGAAAAAGCAAGTAAATATTCTGAAGAGGGACGAGAAGAAGCAAGTGAATTTCTCAGTCCACTGTGAGTGTCTGGTTTGGATATACGGCCCATTTGTCTTACTTCAGACACTGAAGAATTCTCTTTGTGCGTGTGTGTGTCTCTCTCGTTGCATTTCTCTCTGTCGCTCTGCATTTGAACGGTGAAAATAATTTCTCTGTATTCAGCCTCACTCTGGCCTTCACAACAGTCTGCGCTTGTGTCTCTCATCCAGACACGCAGGGACGAATGCACACGCACGTCTCATGTTTGACACAAGCCAGACAAAGCAATTATAGTCAATATATGCGAGTGCCTCTGTGTCTCATCACCCCGATTGGTTCAAACAAGACATTGCCTCATTGGGTCTGTCCCCATCACAGCGAACATAAAGCAGTGAGCACATTTAGCCCTCTCACTCCCAGCTGATGCCTATAAATGTAGCCATCATAGACTTCCTTTTTCCCCCATTTATTGCCCGGTTGCATACTGCAGTGTTTGGTAAATCCTGCCATGCTTTAATATCCACAGAGATTTAGTGGTGTAAAACACACCTACATTAAATTACCTTGTTACAATTGAATCTGGGCTCCAATTTGAATTATTAACTCATATGGTGATGAGGAAATGTCCTGACAATAGAAGCAGAGTCTGCTCTGACAACTGTAATTGTCTCAGAAAGCTTGCAGTGCAGTATTGAATAATCTAACAAAATGCTGTCTTGTCTCTGTCTTTTTCTTCTCCTCCCCTCACCGGCTCCTGTTTTCCTTCACGCCTGCCCCCCTCCTGCTGAAATCATCCTCAGGTAAGAACATTTCCCATAATAAAAGTTGATGTGTCAGGTCTGATACAGAAATAGCAATATAGAAATCCCACTTTGTACTGTCCCACTTTGCACCTCATGCTGCACAGGTGCAGCTTTGGAAATCCACAACTCAAATTTTGTTTGGAAATCCAGCAGTGCTGTTGCAGCATAGACGCAGGCTGAGAAACCTCTATAGACTTGTAGGATAAAAGGACTTCTAAGCTGTGAATGTAAACAGTACAACTGCTAGAAAGATGCAGTCTGGGTTGCTTATGTACTATATACATCTCCAAACTTTCTGCCTGGAAATGTGAATGGAATTTACTCATGTGCTTTGCCAAATACATTTAGGAAAAAGCTTTCCTGGTACGCTATGCTCCAGTTCAGAAACATGACACCTATATACAGTAGAGAAATCACAGGGAGGAGATTAGAGTTGTTGGTAGGGTGTCGACGTAACATGGGTTTGTGCCCTCCGTTCCAGATGTTGTTACTTTATGTGTAAGTTACTAAAACACCTGCTTGAAGTCAGAATTGACTCCCTTTAACCAGGTTTTCTGATTTAACAACAGCCCTTCGTATACCATAAGTCATTATTGTTGGAAAAACAAATTAAATATGTTGAGGAGCTACGATTCTGATAACATTTGCTGTGACAGTGAATAGTTAGAACTTGGCAGCATTACATTTTCAACCTGAGCTCATCCCTACCCATCACATTTTGACGCTGAGACAGAAGCCCCAGCATTGTGACAGTGGTTTTCGGGAAATCCTTTTGTGTTGTATCTTGACGCAGAAGGTGTCAGCGGATCCTGGCACAAAAGGGGTTGGCGGTAAATGGAGTGAATCGACTCACGACTGACGCCTAAATAGAAAGTAATTGTAAAAAAAAGAGAGAGTCAGACCTGTATCAGGAAAGTCAGAGCTAGTTAAAGGCTAAAGTGAACAGATGTTTCTAGCTTTCTTTTAAAAATATTTAGTGTGCTAGCTTCCCTGATATCTATAGGTACTGGGTTCCATAGCTTCCTCCAACAAACCAGCAGCAGATGATCGCAGTGTTCTTTGAGGCTAATAGTTAAAAAGGGAGTTAGCAATGTAGGTCAGTCCTAGCCCATGTAGGACTTTGTATAGAAGGAGGAGGAGCTTAAAAGCAGTTCTAAATGTAGCAGGAAGTCAGTGCAGAGCAGCTCAGACTGGCCAGATGTGCTCTCTCCTCTTGGTTCTGGTTCATAGCCGAGCTGCAGAGTTTTGAATAAGAGTCTGAAGTCGAGGCAGCCTGAAATAAAGGCATGAATCAATTTCTTGCCATCTTTTACATTTAGAGATGGTTGTACCTTGGCTATGATTCTAAGGTTGAAAAATGATGCTTTTGTCACCTTTTTAATGTGGAACTTGAAGTTTAGATCTGTATCAAGGATCACGCCAAGATTTGTAACCTTGGATTAAATCCAGGGGTATAAATTCTCCAGACTATTAAGCAGCATTTCTCTTTTTGTTTTAGGGCCGACAAGCAGGATTTCAGTTTTGTCTTCATTTAACTTTAAGAAATTATCGCTCACCCATTTATTTATTGCGAAAAAAACAGGTAGAAATGGAGTTTATGGCTGCAGCGTCGGTTGGTTCAGCAGAGATGTACAGTTGTGTGTCATCTGCATCCTCACGAAACAGACACTGTGTTCCCTAATGGGACAGGAACACTGATCTCCTGGGTCAAAGTCCTGTACTTGTTGGACCCAGGAGATCAGTGTGGATCCACCTAAACAGACTTTTTTGCACCTTATACTACATCTGTCACTCTGAACATCTAATAATGATGCAGATTAGTTTACATTAGAGTTTCTTGACAGTCCAATGCATCTCCTACAGATGCTAAAGGGTGTCCCTGGCATCATTATAGTGACCCCAGGGGACCCCACTGCTTTTTTAAAACCCTGTGAGTGAGACCAGGCTGACATTCTCTACACAACCTTTTTCATGTGCTTCAGGAGACAGGGTTCACAGAGGGTTTGCTTCTTGGACTTATTTTTGTTACATTCATACACACATCTAGAAAGTTGATAAAATCCACCTTTAACATGCATTAAAAAAATGGCTGCATACAAGCTTGCTGTCCATCTTTTTATTGTTACCTCATACAGCATTCCTACTGAAGCAGAACCTATATGCTATGCCATATATCCCACTGTGTGATATAACCGGACTTTATGTCCCTCATATCTTGAGCCACCCCGAAGCCCAAGTCCTTAACTTTGGGTGTTATGGTAGCACAGTATTGAATCTTGTTAGATGACAGCGATGGAGAGATACAGTTTTCTGATTTTCAGAGAAATGGCTTTGGACAGGAACAGTGGTTCTCGATCTCCAATTCCCCTCGGGGTGCGTTAAGTTTTTGTTCCAGCTTATCCCTCCATCTAGTCGACTCAATTGTGCTGTTCACTGAACAGTGAAATGGACTTAGCAGCTCCTCAGTACTGTCAGGTGTGTTTGTTCTCTGAAATAAATGAACAGATGGCTCACAAACCAGCAACGGGTCACGGAGGCTAGAGGTGTGTGTGTGTCTGTCTCTCTGTCTGTGTGTGTTCGCTTGCTCACATGCATGGAAATCTGTGAAGCTGTGTGCATGTGCATGTGTGTGTGCACACGCACTTCAGACATCTGTGTATGATGTGTATGTGTGCTCATGCTTGTTGTGCATGTGTGTGTATAAAGCTGTGTGTGTGTGTGTTTGCATTTAGGCCAGTGCAGTAGGTATTTTGGCATTCTGCTACTTGGCTAAGCTTTGATTTTTGGTCTGTGAGGTCTGGCAGAGAAGAGGAAAGCAAAGATGAGGATGAAAAGGGGATATAGAAAATAAAAAAAGCAACTCCAGGAACATAGCTGTAGCAGAAAAAGAGGACACATTAGGGGATAATTGACGGAAAAAGCAGAGGAGAAAAATGAAATGACACGTTTCCAGGAATGTTAGGGTAGGAGGTGGAAAAGACAGAGAGGACATATAAAAGCAGAGGAATAAGAGGAAAATGGGTAAAATTCAAATACATAATAAAAAGTGTTGAATATGAATTTAGAAAACAAAAGACAGAGGTGAATGGATCCATACTTTAAGGATAAAGAAAACAGGGTATAGACTTGAGGCAAAGAGAGACAGAAGAAAGCTTATTATAATGATGATGTACACTGTGTCTCTACAGAGAATGAAAGAAAAGAAAAAAACGTAGGTGGATGCAAGGATAAGGTGAACGTCGGTAGAAGCAGATTTGACATCATTACAGAAAGATATATAGAAGTATGAGGCTAAGAGACAAAAGAGGAGGGAGAGAAATAAAAGGCACAAAAGGGCAACTGGAGATAAAGCAGAAAATTGAGGGGGAGATGAAGTTAAGACAGATCACGAGCAAGGGCAGCATTAGGATGAGGTGCACAGCAGGGGAGATGTATGATTATAGGAAAAGGTGAGACAGAGAGGGGGAGGTAAAAGTTTTTTTTTCCCAAACAAAAAAAAAGAATCAAAAGACAAAGTCATACTCTGAAAACAGTATAAGGAAAAAAAGGGAGGGAGGCAGAACCGTAGACAGACAGACAAAGAACGTGTCGGTGAAGACAGACAGTGGGTGTGAAGGGAGCCCTGACATGAAGAGCAAGTGACCCAATCAGAAGTTTAATTAGCATATGTAGTTACAGCTGCCGCTCCTGTGCCAGCTTTCTCGCCTTCCCATCCGCCTTCTCTGTCTCTCACCTTTTTCCTTTCATTTTTTCTTTCATTTCTCTTTTCCTTTCATTACCCTAACCCATCACCCACTCATCCTCTTTTCCCTGGCCTCCTAATCTCTTCTTGTCTGCTCTGTATCCTATTCGCTCCATCACCTTTTTTCCTCCACAGTCCCTTTTATTTACTCTCCCTCTTTTCTGGCTGTCACATTTTAGTTTAAGTATCTAAAAAAAAACCTCCCGTTTTTCTCACCTCACCTCACCTCACCTCACCTCCCTACGTGCCTCCTCTCTCTCTCTCTCTTCCTCTCCTTTCCGGCCGCCTGGCAGATAATGTTGGCAGTTTGCTAAGCAATTGTTGACTGTATTATGGCACAATTCACTGGGATATTTATGTGGTTTGTAATCTAAGCCCTGTGAATAAAACCAGCCAAACTGTGAGCTAGCCAGTCGAACAGCTAAAGTAGCCGGCCAAACGGGGCGTTCGGCTTTGCAGCTTGTCCACTGAACTATAAGAGAAGCGTGGTCACCTTGAGGTTATCAAATGCAACAGACAGATACACATACAAGTAACGTACCTGACCCTGTACTGATGCCACAATGCTTCCAATAATGCTGAACCGTCTCTTTCTTTCCCTTTTTTCTCGCCTCTCTGTTCAACGCTGACACCTTCATGCTGCACACAGATGCACACATCTGCAGTCCTCACATCCTGTTTTCGTCCTTCGTAACTACTTGGCTCACGGCCTAATCACACTTCTCATCTCCAATTTGAATTGTATTTGTTTCTCTTTCAGAATCAGAGTAACATTTATGTTAAAGCCCTGCTTTGCCTACATTAGTGTCGTACTGTATTTTAAACACTTTGTGCCTAATAGAAATGATCAACAATGCATGGCCCTACTGCGTTTGTGGTGTGTCTAACTCCACTTTGCAAGGAAAATGGTGCATTATCTGGGCTCAAAGTAAGGTGCACAGTGCAAAGGGATTGTATTTGTCACATAATTTATCCTAGGTGTGTTTTGGGTGTAACATCAATTCAGCCAATTAGTTTCATCTCCCATTTCCTTTAAATGCCAGGTGTGCCTGCACCTGGAGAGCTGCTATATGGATTACAGATTTGATAAACTGGAGAAGCAAGCAATTTTCTGTTTAGTCAGGATCACTTTAGTTAAAGAAAACTTTATTGCTATTTGCGGTATTATATTTGGCAATATGGCTCTGTTCGAGGGTCTCTCTGCCTTTCCTTGGGCCTACAGAGAAAGCCTCTTCCACCTGCCTTTGTGAAAAAAGCCTAAGGCGGAGAGAGCACACCTCTCTGCCCTTCCATGTGCCTACGTGAAAGCCTGAAGACAGAGAGAGCAAACCTCTCTGCCCTTCCATGCGCAAACAAGGAAAGCCTGAGGCAGGGAGAGTAGCAGAACAGAGCAGCATCACTGACAAACAAAAATGGCGTTGATAAGTCAGGCACAGCACGAAAAGGAGGAGCTGGGGTGGAGGCAGCGTTGCAAAGCGCCTTGCAGAGGAAGCAACAACAGTAGGTAGGCCAGAGCAGTTTAAATAATCAGCTGCTCTATCAGTTGCTTTGGCTGTTTGAGATCAGCTGATGTAGCTGTGATGTGAGCTGAGCTTGACATCATGTCCTGCCTGACTAATGCTTTGTTCAATTTATGTCACTGCAGCAAATATCGTGGGACATTTAGGCAGCAAAACTAAAAACTATAGTCATAAACTTGACAAAGGAAACAGACCTAAACTTTTAGCTTCTGAAATAAATAATGAAGCTACGCTGCTCCTTGTGCGTAAATGCGCAGTGTCTCCCCAGCATCTCTGCAGCTCTGCTCTGGTCTCTGCTATGTTCACATATTAGAGAATGTAAAATAATATTTTCTGAATTAATGATGATTTTTGTGCCCTTTCAAAAGGAGGGAAATACTCCGCCATTCTGACTCTAAACAGGTCTTTGGTGGTCAGTGGCGTCATTGCTTTCTGGCAATATGGCAACTCTGCACCTAACAATTTGCTACTTACACAACATGGTGGCCGGAAAGACAATAACTGTGTCGGTCTGAAGCTAGCAATGACAGTTGCACCGTGGCCCCCTTTGTGGTGGATATAAGATAGCTGTGTTAGCATTTTGTAATTATGTTGTTTACACTTGGACTGTAGATACAGCAGATACATAAAAATGAATAAACAAATAAAAATGCTATGCAGAGTGGGCTAAATGAGGGACAATATACCACATACTTATTCATTCTAAATTTTTTAAACAAAGTGGTTTGTTGCTACACTGAATAATTAAACATGTCTAGATAACACTCATTATCTGATGGACTAATCAGTTATTAAGTTCAGAAAGTGACAAGGCTGTTGGTTTAAAGAAAACATTTAAAGCTAGCTACCACAGCTGTCTATAATGGTCCTACAGTTGTTCTGCAATATTAAGCAGCTTCCTGCTCTGAAATATATGCCATGCATTTTTGAATGAAACTCACTTTTGAAACAATGACTACTTGTGCCAATACTATTGATACGAGTGACAGTACTGTTATCAGGTCGCAAAAACCTAACCATACCCACGACTTATGAAGACATCCAGTAATGTGAGCTCACTATTTACAAATCCTTTAACATGTATTATTTATGGATATGGCTATAATCATACAAACAGTGATGGAGGAACAAGATACTTGTATTTTTTTTGTACATGGTTTTGCTGCATCTGTGTAATAGAGGAGATGCAAACAAGGTGATTCTAGTAGAAATGCTGAGATTTCATCCACATTTATGTGTAGACCAAGGCATTAGCAGCTCACAGTACTCCACTGAGGAACCATTAATAAGGATAAGCTTCTAGGCTATGAGCACCACTGCCATGATAATTTCTTACAGATGGACAGTTTAATATTGTTTTTTGGGGAGAAACCATACACACCTACTATTAAACAGAAATGGTTTGTTTTGTATACTGACATTATGGCCTTGAAAGTATACGGTTAATGTTCCTTTTAATTGCCATCGCATTAAACCCAAAGAGGCCATCTCCATGAGTTACAGCTCAAATGTGTGCACAGATATAATTAAGCCTAAATGAAAAATACGTTTATCTTTCTAAGAAAACTACATTTGTCCACAGTAGATTTGTGCATGGGACCTGCATCCCTGTACCATCTCCCACAACTGCATCCTGCTTAATGTTTGTCCTTTTTTGTTCTGTAAACACTTGCTCATTGCAGGCTGTTTGTTAAACAGCATCTCATTTTCCATCTCATCCCAGACATCAAACGTCTGTGGAAACCCTCGGGGTCTTAGCATACTAAAAACCTTAACAAGGTGTACAAGCAGGGGAGGGGTCTCAATAAACATTTCCTCTGATGTCTCTGTGCTTAAGTTCACTAAGGCAACATCATAATACCCTATATTCCTACAAGGTTTGTTGTGTTAAAATGATTACAGATCACTATTTTAACTGAACTCATATATTTGTGCTTTTTCCGCTGCTTTATACCAGAGCTTTGATTCTCTGTTCTGCTTTGTTCTCTTAACTTCTCATTACTGTCTACACTCAGAGAAGAACGGCGGATATGAGCGCTCTTTGAATTACAGTAAACAGTATATTTCATTACTGAACTGAGCTGTTGATCTGTGACCTTTGGTTTCAAATGTGGTTTTCACTCCGGTAGACTAACGTCCCATTTCATGTCTCTACGCTACAAAGTTGCTTTAATTTAAGTATTGTGACACATGTATGCACGATCCAAGAAAAGATGGCTTTTTAATTAATCTCATTAAATTCTTTTAGCAAGAATTTTATCAAACACAACATATGTGGTCTGTTAATTTTATTAAATAAAGACGTAACGGTTCCAGTTTCTAAGAAGACCACATTGTTGTGTGGGTCCTCTTCTACAGAGAACTCAACTTATCAAAGACAAAAGTGAGCACACATTAGCAGGTAATGGGCAACCGGCCTGTCTCTAATATGCTGAACAGCATTGTCACTGATTTTTAATGTGAAACTACTTTATTCCATGTTTTTACTGGTGTAAATCACCTGGTAGATTTGTTTTGGAGAGGGAGAGACCTCTGGGGATTATTTAGCTTCCAGTGAAAACCTCCTGAATGCCTGGATCTTAAGTTATGAACAAGTGGCACTTATCCATGTCTGTGAAAACATGGTTACTTCACACACATCTTCCCCCCGGCAGCAAAGAATATTATTCTGTCATTCAGCACAGTTTCAAGATGGACACCCAAGATTAGCGTCACCAATTTGGTTTCTGACCAAATGCCTCCCATTTTGTTCCTGAGTTATGACGTTGCGTTATGGCCAGAAAAGTGTTTGATGGAGAACGTTATGATGTCACAGTGAAGTTGACCTTTGAGCTTTTTGATATGAAATGATATCACTTAATCATTTTATCTAGTAGACATATCTGAGAAGTTTTGTCAAAATTTGCATAAAAAAATTCTTGAGTCATTGCCAAAAACACGTTTTGCTAGGTCACAGTGACCTTGCCCTTTGACGTTTGACTACCAAATTCTAATCAGTTTATTCTTCAGTCCAAGTGAATGTTTATGCCAAATTTAAACAAATTCCCTCAAGGCTTTCTTGAAGTATTGCATTTACAAGAATGAGATGGTTGCAAGGTCTCACTGACCTTGACCTTTGACCACCAAAATCTAAGCAGATTATTGTTAAATCCAAGCATTTTTGTAAATTTGAAAAAAAGTCCTTGAAGGCATTTGTGAGATGTTGCATTTACAAGAATTAGACAGATGTGAGGTCACGGAGACCTTTGCCTTTGACCTATGACCACCAAAATTAAAGTTCATTTTGAGTCCAAGTGAACGTTTGTGCCGACGTTGAAAAAAGTCACTCAAGGTCCTCTTGAGATTAAGTCCAAGTGGACGTTTTTGTAAATTTGAAAATCTTCCCTAAGACATTTGTGAGATACTGTGTTAATAAGAATGAGACAGACAAGGTCACAGTGACCTTGACCTATGATCACCAACATTTAATCAGTTCATTTCTGAGTTTAAAGGAGCTTTTGAGCCAAATTTGAAAAATCCCCTCGAGACATCCTTGAGATACCGTGTTCAAAAGAATGAGACGCACAGACAATCTGAGTCACACAGCTAAGAAGTTACTCATTCCATTCCAGAAAAGTGAGTTTGGCACAAGGGATATACAGAAAAATTATTTACTGGCACCTCAACCCATCTTTTCAGCGGTTACACTGAGACCACAGCTGCAAGGTAAGCTGTCATTGATGACATCACAAGTTTAATTTTGAAACTGGTAAATATAGGCTGTGTCTGCTATCTGCCACAAAGCACCTGGATCCATCTATTCAGTGGTTAACCTGAGACCACAGCTGCTAAGTAATTGTAAATATGTTAACAGGGGCAGAAATCAGAAGCATGTACAGTCTTGTACAATGAATGTTAAAAATTGAGAGGATGAAGTCATTGAAAAACTACAGGTCACCACGTCAAAAGAAAATGTTGAGACCCAGATTGCTGTCTTCAATCGGCTCCAGGGTAAAAAACCTAGAAAGCACACTTTCTGGGATCAAAGATGTGACACTGATGATCTGACATTACAGCTGAATGAGGCTAGAGCCAAGATGAAAAATAAAACTGCTGAGAGTGTTAAATACCAGGAGCAGATAAATTTGGACTCAAACACCAGCTGGAGCAGTGTGATCTTAAGATGGTTCGACTGCAAAGGTGAACAAGGAGCTCCATCGTAAGATGAAGGAGGCTGAGCATTCCTTCTCCTTCAGATATAGTTTTGAATATGCAATCAACATGGATCTCAACGCCAAGGGGAAGGTCATAAACAGCTTAAACAGGCTCTGAGTCAAATAAAAACAGAGGCTACTGATAATGAGTACGTAGCCTCCACCACAGAACCCGATGCACCTGCTGCAGTGAGTGCAGCGAGTGTGGAGAGTCTGGATGGAGAGGAGGCTCATAAGCAGCTCAAAGGAGTAGCTTTCCCTTGAGGGACTCTGAATAGATAACTGTTGGACAGATATTTGCAAGTATGTGGTTTACCCTGCTGAAGTGGGCAATTTCTCTTCTTGCTGCTC